>OY759218.1:33126707-33719389 GCA_963662175.1 Aradus depressus
AGTACCTGTCAGACAGCAGCATGTCTGGGTAAGGAGTCATCTCAACAGGGGCCACAGCATCTCATGGAAAGTAGCAGAGGTGTCTGTCTAGCCGGCTAGAGAAATCTACCTTTCTATACCTGGACGGCACCTAGTACCTGTCAGACAGCAGTATGCCTGGCTAAAGAGTCATCTCAAAAAGGATCACAGCATCTCATGGAAAGTAGCAGAGGTGTCTGTCTAGCCGGCTAGAGAAATCTACCTTTCTATACCTGGACGGCACCCAGTAACTGTCAGACAGCAGTATGGCTGGGTAAGGAGTCATCTCAACGGGGGCCACAGCATCTCATGGAAAATAGCAGAGGTGTCTGTCTAGCCGGCTAGAGAAATCTACCTTTCTATACCTGGACGGCACCCAGTACCCGTCAGACAGCAGCATATCTGGGTAAGGAGTCATCTCAACAGGGGCCACAGCATCTCATGGAAAGTAGCAGAGGTGTCTGTCTAGCCGGCTAGAGAAATCTACCTTTCTATACCTCGACGGCACCCAGTAACTGTCAGACAGCAGTATGTCTGGGTAAGGAGTCATCTCAACGGGGGCCACAGCATCTCATGGAAAATAGCAGAGGTGTCTGTCTAGCCGGCTAGAGAAATCTACCTTTCTATACCTGGACGGCACCTAGTACCTGTCAGACAGCAGTATGCCTGGCTAAGGAGTCATCTCAACAGGGCCACAGCATCTCATGGAAAATAGCAGAGGTGTCTGTCTAGCCGGCTAGAGAAATCTACCTTTCTATATCTGGACGGCACCCAGTACCTGTCAGACAGCAGTATGTCTGTTTAAGGAGTCATCTCAACAGGGGCCACAGCATCTCATGGAAAATAGCAGAGGTGTCTGTCTAGCCGGCTAGAGAAATCTACCTTTCTATACCTGGACGGCACCCAGTACCTGTCAGACAGCAGTATGTCCGGCTAAGGAGTCATCTCAACAGGGGCCACAGCATCTCATGGAAAATAGCAGAGGTGTCTGTCTAGCCGGCTAGAGAAATCTACCTTTCTATACCTGGACGGCACCCAGTACCAGTCAGACAGCAGTATGTCTGGCTAAGGAGTCATCTCAACAGGGGCCACAGCATCTCATGGAAAATAGCAGAGGTGTCTGTCTAGCCGGCTAGAGAAATCTACCTTTCTATACCGGACGGCACCCAGT
Source organism: Aradus depressus (assembly GCA_963662175.1). Lineage (NCBI taxonomy): Eukaryota > Metazoa > Arthropoda > Insecta > Hemiptera > Aradidae > Aradus > Aradus depressus. The sequence goes on from OY759218.1 coordinate 33,127,897, forward strand.
ACCTGTCAGACAGCAGCATGCCTGGGTAGGAGTCATCTCAACGGGGGCCACAGCATCTCATGGAAAATAGCGGAGGTGTCTGTCTAGCCGGCTAGAGAAATCTACCTTTCTATACCTGGACGGTACCCAGTACCTGTCAGACAGCAGCATGTCTGGGTAAGGAGTCATCTCAACAGGGGCCACAGCATCTCATGGAAAGTAGCAGAGGTGTCTGTCTAGCCGGCTAGAGAAATCTACCTTTCTATACCTGGACGGCACCCAGTACCTGTCAGACAGCAGTATGTCTGGCTAAGGAGTCATCTCAACAGGGGCCACAGCATCTCATGGAAAATAGCAGAGGTGTCTGTCTAGCCGGCTAGAGAAATCTACCTTTCTATACCTGGACGGCACCCAGTACCTGTCAGACAGCAGTATGTCTGGCTAAGGAGTCATCTCAACAGGGGCCACAGCATCTCAGGGAAAATAGCAGAGGTGTCTGTCTAGCCGGCTAGAGAAATCTACCTTTCTATACCGGACGGCACCCAGTACCTGTCAGACAGCAGCATGCCTGGGTAAGAGTCATCTCAACAGGGACCACAGCATCTCATGGAAAGTAGCAGAGGTGTCTGTCTAGCCGGCTAGAGAAATCTGCCTTTCTATACCTGGACGGCACCCAGTAACTGTCAGACAGCAGTATGCCTGGCTAAGGAGTCATCTCAACAGGGGCCACAGCATCTCATGTAAAATAGCAGAGGTGTCTGTCTAGCCGGCTAGAGAAATCTACCTTTCTATACCTGGACGGCACCCAGTAACTGTCAGACAGCAGCATGCCTGGCTAAGGAGTCATCTCAACAGGGGCCACAGCATCTCATGGAAAATAGCAGAGGTGTCTGTCTAGCCGGCTAGAAAAATCTACCTTTCTATACCTGAACGGCACCCAGTACCTGTCAGACAGCAGTATGCCTGGCTAAGGAGTCATCTCAACAGGGGCCACAGCATCTCATGGAAAATAGCAGAGGTGTCTGTCTAGCCGGCTAGAGAAATCTACCTTTCTATACCTGGACGGCACCCAGTACCTGTCAGACAGCAGTATGTCTGGCTAAGGAGTCATCTCAACAGGGGCCACAGCATCTCATAGAAAATAGCAGAGGTGTCTGTCTAGCCGGCTAAAGAAATCTACCTTTCTATACCTGGACGGCACCCAGTACCTGTCAGACAGCAGTATGTCTGGCTAAGGAGTCATCTCAACAGGGGCCACAGCATCTCATGGAAAATAGCAGAGGTGTCTGTCTAGCCGGCTAGAGAAATCTACCTTTCTATACCTGGACGGCACCCAGTACCTGTCAGACAGCAGTATGTCTGGGCAAGGAGTCATCTCAACCGGGGCCACAGCATCTCATGGAAAATAGCAGAGGTGTCTGTCTAGCCGGCTAGAGAAATCTACCTTTCTATACCTGGACGGCACCCAGTACCTGTCAGACAGCAGCATGCCTGGCTAAGGAGTCATCTCAACAGGGGCCACAGCATCTCATGTAAAATAGCAGAGGTGTCTGTCTAGCCGGCTAGAGAAATCTACCTTTCTATACCTGGACGGCACCCAGTAACTGTCAGACAGCAGCATGCCTGTGTAAGGAGTCATCTCAACAGGGGCCACAGCATCTCATGGAAAATAGCAGAGGTGTCTGTCTAGCCGGCTAGAGAAATCTACCTTTCTATACCTGAACGGCACCCAGTACCTGTCAGACAGCAGTATGCCTGGCTAAGGAGTCATCTCAACAGGGACCACAGCATCTCATGGAAAATAGCAGAGGTGTCTGTCTAGCCGGCTAGAGAAATCTACCTTTCTATACCTGGACGGCACCCAGTACCTGTCAGACAGCAGTATGTCTGGCTAAGGAGTCATCTCAACAGGGGCCACAGCATCTCATGGAAAATAGCAGAGGTGTCTGTCTAGCCGGCTAGAGAAATCTACCTTTCTATACCTGGACGGCACCCAGTACCTGTCAGACAGCAGTATGTCTGGCTAAGGAGTCATCTCAACAGGGGCCACAGCATCTCATAGAAAATAGCAGAGGTGTCTGTCTAGCCGGCTAAAGAAATCTACCTTTCTATACCTGGACGGCACCCAGTACCTGTCAGACAGCAGTATGTCTGGCTAAGGAGTCATCTCAACAGGGGCCACAGCATCTCATGGAAAATAGCAGAGGTGTCTGTCTAGCCGGCTAGAGAAATCTACCTTTCTATACCTGGACGGCACCCAGTACCTGTCAGACAGCAGTATGTCTGGGCAAGGAGTCATCTCAACCGGGGCCACAGCATCTCATGGAAAATAGCAGAGGTGTCTGTCTAGCCGGCTAGAGAAATCTACCTTTCTATACCTGGACGGCACCCAGTACCTGTCAGACAGCAGCATGCCTGGCTAAGGAGTCATCTCAACAGGGACCACAGCATCTCATGGAAAATAGCAGAGGTGTCTGTCTAGCCGGCTAGAGAAATCTACCTTTCTATACCTGGACGGCACCCAGTACCTGTCAGACAGCAGTATGTCTGGCTAAGGAGTCATCTCAACAGGGGCCACAGCATCTCATAGAAAATAGCAGAGGTGTCTGTCTAGCCGGCTAAAGAAATCTACCTTTCTATACCTGGACGGCACCCAGTACCTGTCAGACAGCAGTATGTCTGGCTAAGGAGTCATCTCAACAGGGGCCACAGCATCTCATGGAAAATAGCAGAGGTGTCTGTCTAGCCGGCTAGAGAAATCTACCTTTCTATACCTGGACGGCACCCAGTACCTGTCAGACAGCAGTATGTCTGGCTAAGGAGTCATCTCAACCGGGGCCACAGCATCTCATGGAAAATAGCAGAGGTGTCTGTCTAGCCGGCTAGAGAAATCTACCTTTCTATACCTGGACGGCACCCAGTACCTGTCAGACAGCAGCATGCCTGGCTAAGGAGTCATCTCAACAGGGGCCACAGCATCTCATGTAAAATAGCAGAGGTGTCTGTCTAGCCGGCTAGAGAAATCTACCTTTCTATACCTGGACGGCACCCAGTAACTGTCAGACAGCAGCATGCCTGTGTAAGGAGTCATCTCAACAGGGGCCACAGCATCTCATGGAAAATAGCAGAGGTGTCTGTCTAGCCGGCTAGAGAAATCTACCTTTCTATACCTGAACGGCACCCAGTACCTGTCAGACAGCAGTATGCCTGGCTAAGGAGTCATCTCAACAGGGACCACAGCATCTCATGGAAAATAGCAGAGGTGTCTGTCTAGCCGGCTAGAGAAATCTACCTTTCTATACCTGGACGGCACCCAGTACCTGTCAGACAGCAGTATGTCTGGCTAAGGAGTCATCTCAACAGGGGCCACAGCATCTCATAGAAAATAGCAGAGGTGTCTGTCTAGCCGGCTAAAGAAATCTACCTTTCTATACCTGGACGGCACCCAGTACCTGTCAGACAGCAGTATGTCTGGCTAAGGAGTCATCTCAACAGGGGCCACAGCATCTCATGGAAAATAGCAGAGGTGTCTGTCTAGCCGGCTAGAGAAATCTACCTTTCTATACCTGGACGGCACCCAGTACCTGTCAGACAGCAGTATGTCTGGGCAAGGAGTCATCTCAACCGGGGCCACAGCATCTCATGGAAAATAGCAGAGGTGTCTGTCTAGCCGGCTAGAGAAATCTACCTTTCTATACCTGGACGGCACCCAGTACCTGTCAGACAGCAGCATGCCTGGCTAAGGAGTCATCTCAACAGGGGCCACAGCATCTCATGTAAAATAGCAGAGGTGTCTGTCTAGCCGGCTAGAGAAATCTACCTTTCTATACCTGGACGGCACCCAGTAACTGTCAGACAGCAGCATGCCTGTGTAAGGAGTCATCTCAACAGGGGCCACAGCATCTCATGGAAAATAGCAGAGGTGTCTGTCTAGCCGGCTAGAAAAATCTACCTTTCTATACCTGAACGGCACCCAGTACCTGTCAGACAGCAGTATGCCTGGCTAAGGAGTCATCTCAACAGGGGCCACAGCATCTCATGGAAAATAGCAGAGGTGTCTGTCTAGCCGGCTAGAGAAATCTACCTTTCTATACCTGGACGGCACCCAGTACCTGTCAGACAGCAGTATGTCTGGCTAAGGAGTCAACTCAACAGGGGCCACAGCATCTCATAGAAAATAGCAGAGGTGTCTGTCTAGCCGGCTAGAGACATCTACCTTTCTATACCTGGACGGCACCCAGTACCTGTCAGACAGCAGTATGTCTGGCTAAGGAGTCATCTCAACAGGGGCCACAGCATCTCATGGAAAATAGCAGAGGTGTCTGTCTAGCCGGCTAGAGAGATCTACCTTTCTATACCTGGACGGCACCCAGTAACTGTCAGACATCAGTATGCCTGGCTAAGGAGTCATCTCAACAGGGGCCACAGCATCTCATGTAAAATAGCAGAGGTGTCTGTCTAGCCGGCTAGAGAAATCTACCTTTCTATACCTGGACGGCACCCAGTAACTGTCAGACAGCAGCATGCCTGGCTAAGGAGTCATCTCAACAGGGGCCACAGCATCTCATGGAAAATAGCAGAGGTGTCTGTCTAGCCGGCTAGAAAAATCTACCTTTCTATACCTGAACGGCACCCAGTACCTGTCAGACAGCAGTATGCCTGGCTAAGGAGTCATCTCAACAGGGGCCACAGCATCTCATGGAAAATAGCAGAGGTGTCTGTCTAGCCGGCTAGAGAAATCTACCTTTCTATACCTGGACGGCACCCAGTACCTGTCAGACAGCAGTATGTCTGGCTAAGGAGTCAACTCAACAGGGGCCACAGCATCTCATAGAAAATAGCAGAGGTGTCTGTCTAGCCGGCTAGAGACATCTACCTTTCTATACCTGGACGGCACCCAGTACCTGTCAGACAGCAGTATGTCTGGCTAAGGAGTCATCTCAACAGGGGCCACAGCATCTCATGGAAAATAGCAGAGGTGTCTGTCTAGCCGGCTAGAGAAATCTACCTTTCTATACCTGGACGGCACCCAGTAACTGTCAGACATCAGTATGTCTGGCTAAGGAGTCATCTCAACAGGGGCCACAGCATCTGATAGAAAATAGCAGAGGTGTCTGTCTAGCCGGCTAGAGAAATCTACCTTTCTATACCTGGACGGCACCCAGTACCTGTCAGACAGCAGTATGTCTGGCTAAGGAGTCATCTCAACAGGGGCCACAGCATCTCATGGAAAATAGCAGAGGTGTCTGTCTAGCCGGCTAGAGAAATCTACCTTTCTATACCTGGACGGCACCCAGTACCTGTCAGACAGCAGTATGTCTGGGCAAGGAGTCATCACAACCGGGGCCACAGCATCTCATGGAAAATAGCAGAGGTGTCTGTCTAGCCGGCTAGAGAAATCTACCTTTCTATACCGGACGGCACCCAGTACCTGTCAGACAGCAGCATGCCTGGGTAAGAGTCATCTCAACAGGGACCACAGCATCTCATGGAAAGTAGCAGAGGTGTCTGTCTAGCCGGCTAGAGAAATCTGCCTTTCTATACCTGGACGGCACCCAGTAACTGTCAGACAGCAGTAGTCCTGGCTAAGGAGTCATCTCAACAGGGGCCACAGCATCTCATGTAAAATAGCAGAGGTGTCTGTCTAGCCGGCTAGAGAAATCTACCTTTTTATACCTGGACGGCACCCAGTAACTGTCAGACAGCAGCATGCCTGGCTAAGGAGTCATCTCAACAGGGGCCACAGCATCTCATAGAAAATAGCAGAGGTGTCTGTCTAGCCGGCTAGAGAAATCTACCTTTCTATACCTGGACGGCACCCAGTACCTGTCAGACAGCAGTATGTCTGGCTAAGGAGTCATCTCAACAGGGGCCACAGCATCTCATGGAAAATAGCAGTGGTGTCTGTCTAGCCGGCTAGAGAAATCTACCTTTCTATACCTGGACGGCACCCAGTACCTGTCAGACAGCAGCATGTCTGGCTAAGGAGTCATCTCAACAGGGGCCACAGCATCTCAGGGAAAATAGCAGAGGTGTCTGTCTAGCCGGCTAGAGAAATCTACCTTTCTATACCGGACGGCACCCAGTACCTGTCAGACAGCAGCATGCCTGGGTAAGAGTCATCTCAACAGGGACCACAGCATCTCATGGAAAGTAGCAGAGGTGTCTGTCTAGCCGGCTAGAGAAATCTGCCTTTCTATACCTGGACGGCACCCAGTAACTGTCAGACAGCAGTATGCCTGGCTAAGGAGTCATCTCAACAGGGGCCACAGCATCTCATGTAAAATAGCAGAGGTGTCTGTCTAGCCGGCTAGAGAAATCTACCTTTCTATACCTGGACGGCACCCAGTAACTGTCAGACAGCAGCATGCCTGGCTAAGGAGTCATCTCAACAGGGGCCACAGCATCTCATGGAAAATAGCAGAGGTGTCTGTCTAGCTCGCTAGAAAAATCTACCTTTCTATACCTGAACGGCACCCAGTACCTGTCAGACAGCAGTATGCCTGGCTAAGGAGTCATCTCAACAGGGGCCACAGCATCTCATGGAAAATAGCAGAGGTGTCTGTCTAGCCGGCTAGAGAAATCTACCTTTCTATACCTGGACGGCACCCAGTACCTGTCAGACAGCAGTATGTCTGGCTAAGGAGTCATCTCAACAGGGGCCACAGCATCTGATAGAAAATAGCAGAGGTGTCTGTCTAGCCGGCTAGAGAAATCTACCTTTCTATACCTGGACGGCACCCAGTACCTGTCAGACAGCAGTATGTCTGGCTAAGGAGTCATCTCAACAGGGGCCACAGCATCTGATAGAAAATAGCAGAGGTGTCTGTCTAGCCGGCTAGAGAAATCTACCTTTCTATACCTGGACGGCACCCAGTACCTGTCAGACAGCAGCATGTCTGGCTAAGGAGTCATCTCAACAGGGGCCACAGCATCTCAGGGAAAATAGCAGAGGTGTCTGTCTAGCCGGCTAGAGAAATCTACCTTTCTATACCGGACGGCACCCAGTACCTGTCAGACAGCAGCATGCCTGGGTAAGAGTCATCTCAACAGGGACCACAGCATCTCATGGAAAGTAGCAGAGGTGTCTGTCTAGCCGGCTAGAGAAATCTGCCTTTCTATACCTGGACGGCACCCAGTAACTGTCAGACAGCAGTATGCCTGGCTAAGGAGTCATCTCAACAGGGGCCACAGCATCTCATGTAAAATAGCAGAGGTGTCTGTCTAGCCGGCTAGAGAAATCTACCTTTCTATACCTGGACGGCACCCAGTAACTGTCAGACAGCAGCATGCCTGGCTAAGGAGTCATCTCAACAGGGGCCACAGCATCTCATGGAAAATAGCAGAGGTGTCTGTCTAGCTCGCTAGAAAAATCTACCTTTCTATACCTGAACGGCACCCAGTACCTGTCAGACAGCAGTATGCCTGGCTAAGGAGTCATCTCAACAGGGGCCACAGCATCTCATGGAAAATAGCAGAGGTGTCTGTCTAGCCGGCTAGAGAAATCTACCTTTCTATACCTGGACGGCACCCAGTACCTGTCAGACAGCAGTATGTCTGGCTAAGGAGTCATCTCAACAGGGGCCACAGCATCTGATAGAAAATAGCAGAGGTGTCTGTCTAGCCGGCTAGAGAAATCTACCTTTCTATACCTGGACGGCACCCAGTACCTGTCAGACAGCAGTATGTCTGGCTAAGGAGTCATCTCAACAGGGGCCACAGCATCTCATGGAAAATAGCAGAGGTGTCTGTCTAGCCCGCTAGAAAAATCTACCTTTCTATACCTGAACGGCACCCAGTACCTGTCAGACAGCAGTATGCCTGGCTAAGGAGTCATCTCAACAGGGGCCACAGCATCTCATGGAAAATAGCAGAGGTGTCTGTCTAGCCGGCTAGAGAAATCTACCTTTCTATACCTGGACGGCACCCAGTACCTGTCAGACAGCAGTATGTCTGGCTAAGGAGTCATCTCAACAGGGGCCACAGCATCTGATAGAAAATAGCAGAGGTGTCTGTCTAGCCGGCTAGAGAAATCTACCTTTCTATACCTGGACGGCACCCAGTACCTGTCAGACAGCAGTATGTCTGGCTAAGGAGTCATCTCAACAGGGGCCACAGCATCTCATGGAAAATAGCAGAGGTGTCTGTCTAGCCGGCTAGAGAAATCTACCTTTCTATACCTGGACGGCACCCAGTACCTGTCAGACAGCAGTATGTCTGGGCAAGGAGTCATCACAACCGGGGCCACAGCATCTCATGGAAAATAGCAGAGGTGTCTGTCTTGCCGGCTAGAGAAATCTACCTTTCTATACCTGGACGGCACCCAGTACCTGTCAGACAGCAGCATGCCTGGCTAAGGAGTCATCTCAACAGGGGCCACAGCATCTCATGTAAAATAGCAGAGGTGTCTGTATAGCCGGCTAGAGAAATCTACCTTTCTATACCTGGACGGCACCCAGTAACTGTCAGACAGCAGCATGCCTGTGTAAGGAGTCATCTCAACCGGGGCCACAGCATCTCATGGAAAGTAGCAGAGGTGTCTGTCTAGCCGGCTAGAGAAATCTACCTTTCTATACCTGGACGGCACCCAGTACCAGTCAGACAGCAGTATGTCTGGCTAAAAAGTCATCTCAACAGGGGCCACAGCATCTCATAGAAAATAGCAGAGGTGTCTGTCTAGCCGGCTAGAGAAATCTACCTTTCTATACCTGGACGGCACCCAGTACCTGTCAGACAGCAGTATGTCTGGCTAAGGAGTCATCTCAACAGGGGCCACAGCATCTCAGGGAAAATAGCAGAGGTGTCTGTCTAGCCGGCTAGAGAAATCTACCTTTCTATACCGGACGGCACCCAGTACCTGTCAGACAGCAGCATGCCTGGGTAAGAGTCATCTCAACAGGGACCACAGCATCTCATGGAAAGTAGCAGAGGTGTCTGTCTAGCCGGCTAGAGAAATCTGCCTTTCTATACCTGGACGGCACCCAGTAACTGTCAGACAGCAGTAGTCCTGGCTAAGGAGTCATCTCAACAGGGGCCACAGCATCTCATGTAAAATAGCAGAGGTGTCTGTCTAGCCGGCTAGAGAAATCTACCTTTTTATACCTGGACGGCACCCAGTAACTGTCAGACAGCAGCATGCCTGGCTAAGGAGTCATCTCAACAGGGGCCACAGCATCTCATAGAAAATAGCAGAGGTGTCTGTCTAGCCGGCTAGAGAAATCTACCTTTCTATACCTGGACGGCACCCAGTACCTGTCAGACAGCAGTATGTCTGGCTAAGGAGTCATCTCAACAGGGGCCACAGCATCTCATGGAAAATAGCAGTGGTGTCTGTCTAGCCGGCTAGAGAAATCTACCTTTCTATACCTGGACGGCACCCAGTACCTGTCAGACAGCAGCATGTCTGGCTAAGGAGTCATCTCAACAGGGGCCACAGCATCTCAGGGAAAATAGCAGAGGTGTCTGTCTAGCCGGCTAGAGAAATCTACCTTTCTATACCGGACGGCACCCAGTACCTGTCAGACAGCAGCATGCCTGGGTAAGAGTCATCTCAACAGGGACCACAGCATCTCATGGAAAGTAGCAGAGGTGTCTGTCTAGCCGGCTAGAGAAATCTGCCTTTCTATACCTGGACGGCACCCAGTAACTGTCAGACAGCAGTATGCCTGGCTAAGGAGTCATCTCAACAGGGGCCACAGCATCTCATGTAAAATAGCAGAGGTGTCTGTCTAGCCGGCTAGAGAAATCTACCTTTCTATACCTGGACGGCACCCAGTAACTGTCAGACAGCAGCATGCCTGGCTAAGGAGTCATCTCAACAGGGGCCACAGCATCTCATGGAAAATAGCAGAGGTGTCTGTCTAGCCCGCTAGAAAAATCTACCTTTCTATACCTGAACGGCACCCAGTACCTGTCAGACAGCAGTATGCCTGGCTAAGGAGTCATCTCAACAGGGGCCACAGCATCTCATGGAAAATAGCAGAGGTGTCTGTCTAGCCGGCTAGAGGAATTTACCTTTCTATACCTGGACGGCACCCAGTACCTGTCAGACAGCAGTATGTCTGGCTAAGGAGTCATCTCAACAGGGGCCACAGCATCTGATAGAAAATAGCAGAGGTGTCTGTCTAGCCGGCTAGAGAAATCTACCTTTCTATACCTGGACGGCACCCAGTACCTGTCAGACAGCAGTATGTCTGGCTAAGGAGTCATCTCAACAGGGGCCACAGCATCTCATGGAAAATAGCAGAGGTGTCTGTCTAGCCGGCTAGAGAAATCTACCTTTCTATACCTGGACGGCACCCAGTACCTGTCAGACAGCAGTATGTCTGGGCAAGGAGTCATCACAACCGGGGCCACAGCATCTCATGGAAAATAGCAGAGGTGTCTGTCTTGCCGGCTAGAGAAATCTACCTTTCTATACCTGGACGGCACCCAGTACCTGTCAGACAGCAGCATGCCTGGCTAAGGAGTCATCTCAACAGGGGCCACAGCATCTCATGTAAAATAGCAGAGGTGTCTGTATAGCCGGCTAGAGAAATCTACCTTTCTATACCTGGACGGCACCCAGTAACTGTCAGACAGCAGCATGCCTGTGTAAGGAGTCATCTCAACCGGGGCCACAGCATCTCATGGAAAGTAGCAGAGGTGTCTGTCTAGCCGGCTAGAGAAATCTACCTTTCTATACCTGGACGGCACCCAGTACCAGTCAGACAGCAGTATGTCTGGCTAAAAAGTCATCTCAACAGGGGCCACAGCATCTCATAGAAAATAGCAGAGGTGTCTGTCTAGCCGGCTAGAGAAATCTACCTTTCTATACCTGGACGGCACCCAGTACCTGTCAGACAGCAGTATGTCTGGCTAAGGAGTCATCTCAACAGGGGCCACAGCATCTCATGGAAAATAGCAGAGGTGTCTGTCTAGCCGGCTAGAGAAATCTACCTTTCTATACCTGGACGGCACCCAGTACCTGTCAGACAGCAGCATGCCTGGGTAAGGAGTCATCTCAACAGGGACCACAGCATCTCATGGAAAGTAGCAGAGGTGTCTGTCTAGCCGGCTAGAGAAATCTACCTTTCTAAACCTGGACGGCACCCAGTACCTGTCAGACAGCAGTATGTCCGGCTCAGGAGTCATCTCAACAGGGGCCACAGCATCTCATGTAAAATAGCAGAGGTGTCTGTCTAGCCGGCTAGAGAAATCTACCTTTTTATACCTGGACGGCACCCAGTAACTGTCAGACAGCAGCATGCCTGGCTAAGGAGTCATCTCAACAGGGGCCACAGCATCTCATAGAAAATAGCAGAGGTGTCTGTCTAGCCGGCTAGAGAAATCTACCTTTCTATACCTGGACGGCACCCAGTACCTGTCAGACAGCAGTATGTCTGGCTAAGGAGTCATCTCAACAGGGGCCACAGCATCTCATGGAAAATAGCAGTGGTGTCTGTCTAGCCGGCTAGAGAAATCTACCTTTCTATACCTGGACGGCACCCAGTACCTGTCAGACAGCAGCATGTCTGGCTAAGGAGTCATCTCAACAGGGGCCACAGCATCTCAGGGAAAATAGCAGAGGTGTCTGTCTAGCCGGCTAGAGAAATCTACCTTTCTATACCGGACGGCACCCAGTACCTGTCAGACAGCAGCATGCCTGGGTAAGAGTCATCTCAACAGGGACCACAGCATCTCATGGAAAGTAGCAGAGGTGTCTGTCTAGCCGGCTAGAGAAATCTGCCTTTCTATACCTGGACGGCACCCAGTAACTGTCAGACAGCAGTATGCCTGGCTAAGGAGTCATCTCAACAGGGGCCACAGCATCTCATGTAAAATAGCAGAGGTGTCTGTCTAGCCGGCTAGAGAAATCTACCTTTCTATACCTGGACGGCACCCAGTAACTGTCAGACAGCAGCATGCCTGGCTAAGGAGTCATCTCAACAGGGGCCACAGCATCTCATGGAAAATAGCAGAGGTGTCTGTCTAGCCCGCTAGAAAAATCTACCTTTCTATACCTGAACGGCACCCAGTACCTGTCAGACAGCAGTATGCCTGGCTAAGGAGTCATCTCAACAGGGGCCACAGCATCTCATGGAAAATAGCAGAGGTGTCTGTCTAGCCGGCTAGAGAAATCTACCTTTCTATACCTGGACGGCACCCAGTACCTGTCAGACAGCAGTATGTCTGGCTAAGGAGTCATCTCAACAGGGGCCACAGCATCTGATAGAAAATAGCAGAGGTGTCTGTCTAGCCGGCTAGAGAAATCTACCTTTCTATACCTGGACGGCACCCAGTACCTGTCAGACAGCAGTATGTCTGGCTAAGGAGTCATCTCAACAGGGGCCACAGCATCTCATGGAAAATAGCAGAGGTGTCTGTCTAGCCGGCTAGAGAAATCTACCTTTCTATACCTGGACGGCACCCAGTACCTGTCAGACAGCAGTATGTCTGGGCAAGGAGTCATCACAACCGGGGCCACAGCATCTCATGGAAAATAGCAGAGGTGTCTGTCTTGCCGGCTAGAGAAATCTACCTTTCTATACCTGGACGGCACCCAGTACCTGTCAGACAGCAGCATGCCTGGCTAAGGAGTCATCTCAACAGGGGCCACAGCATCTCATGTAAAATAGCAGAGGTGTCTGTATAGCCGGCTAGAGAAATCTACCTTTCTATACCTGGACGGCACCCAGTAACTGTCAGACAGCAGCATGCCTGTGTAAGGAGTCATCTCAACCGGGGCCACAGCATCTCATGGAAAGTAGCAGAGGTGTCTGTCTAGCCGGCTAGAGAAATCTACCTTTCTATACCTGGACGGCACCCAGTACCAGTCAGACAGCAGTATGTCTGGCTAAAAAGTCATCTCAACAGGGGCCACAGCATCTCATAGAAAATAGCAGAGGTGTCTGTCTAGCCGGCTAGAGAAATCTACCTTTCTATACCTGGACGGCACCCAGTACCTGTCAGACAGCAGTATGTCTGGCTAAGGAGTCATCTCAACAGGGGCCACAGCATCTCATGGAAAATAGCAGAGGTGTCTGTCTAGCCGGCTAGAGAAATCTACCTTTCTATACCTGGACGGCACCCAGTACCTGTCAGACAGCAGCATGCCTGGGTAAGGAGTCATCTCAACAGGGACCACAGCATCTCATGGAAAGTAGCAGAGGTGTCTGTCTAGCCGGCTAGAGAAATCTACCTTTCTAAACCTGGACGGCACCCAGTACCTGTCAGACAGCAGTATGTCCGGCTCAGGAGTCATCTCAACAGGGGCCACAGCATCTCATGGAAAATAGCAGAGGTGTCTGTCTAGCCGGCTAGAGAAATCTACCTTTCTATACCTGCACGGCACCCAGTACCTGTCAGACAGCAGTATGTCTGGCTAAGGAGTCATCTCAACAAGGACCACAGCATCTCATGGAAAGTAGCAGAGGTGTCTGTCTAGCCGGCTAGAGAAATCTACCTTTCTTTACCGGACGGCACCCAGTACCTGTCAGACAGCAGCATGCCTGGGTAAGAGTCATCTCAACAGGGACCACAGCATCTCATGGAAAGTAGCAGAGGTGTCTGTCTAGACGGCTAGAGAAATCTACCTTTCTATACCTGGACGGCACCATGTACCTGTCAGACAGCAGTATGCCTGGCTAAGGAGTCATCTCAACAGGGGCCACAGCATCTCATGTAAAATAGCAGAGCTGTCTGTCTAGCCGGCTAGAGAAATCTACCTTTCTATACCTGGACGGCACCCAGTAACTGTCAGACAGCAGCATGCCTGGCTAAGGAGTCATCTCAACAGGGGCCACAGCATCTCATGGAAATGAGCAGAGGTGTCTGTCTAGCCGGCTAGAAAAATCTACCTTTCTATACCTGAACGGCACCCAGTACCTGTCAGACAGCAGTATGCCTGGCTAAGGAGTCATCTCAACAGGGGCCACAGCATCTCATGGAAAATAGCAGAGGTGTCTGTATAGCCGGCTAGAGAAATCTACCTTTCTATACCTGGACGGCACCCAGTACCTGTCAGACAGCAGTATGTCTGGCTAAGGAGTCATCTCAACAGGGGCCACAGCATCTCATAGAAAATAGCAGAGGTGTCTGTCTAGCCGGCTAGAGAAATCTACCTTTCTATACCTGGACGGCACCCAGTACCTGTCAGACAGCAGTATGTCTGGCTAAGGAGTCATCTCAACAGGGGCCAAAGCATCTCATGGAAAATAGCAGAGGTGTCTGTCTAGCCGGCTAGAGAAATCTACCTTTCTATACCTGGACGGCACCCAGTACCTGTCAGACAGCAGTATGTCTGGCTAAGGAGTCATCTCAACAGGGGCCACAGCATCTCATGGAAAATAGCAGAGGTGTCTGTCCAGCCGGCTAGAGAAATCTACCTTTCTATACCTGGACGGCACCCAGTACCTGTCAGACAGCAGCATGCCTGGGTAAGGAGTCATCTCAACAGAGACCACAGCATCTCATGGAAAGTAGCAGAGGTGTCTGTCTAGCCGGCTAGAGAAATCTACCTTTCTAAACCTGGACGGCACCCAGTACCTGTCAGACAGCAGTATGTCCGGCTCAGGAGTCATCTCAACAGGGGCCACAGCATCTCATGGAAAATAGCAGAGGTGTCTGTCTAGCCGGCTAGAGAAATCTACCTTTCTATACCTGCACGGCACCCAGTACCTGTCAGACAGCAGTATGTCTGGCTAAGGAGTCATCTCAACAAGGACCACAGCATCTCATGGAAAGTAGCAGAGGTGTCTGTCTAGCCGGCTAGAGAAATCTACCTTTCTTTACCGGACGGCACCCAGTACCTGTCAGACAGCAGCATGCCTGGGTAAGAGTCATCTCAACAGGGACCACAGCATCTCATGGAAAGTAGCAGAGGTGTCTGTCTAGACGGCTAGAGAAATCTACCTTTCTATACCTGGACGGCACCATGTACCTGTCAGACAGCAGTATGCCTGGCTAAGGAGTCATCTCAACAGGGGCCACAGCATCTCATGTAAAATAGCAGAGCTGTCTGTCTAGCCGGCTAGAGAAATCTACCTTTCTATACCTGGACGGCACCCAGTAACTGTCAGACAGCAGCATGCCTGGCTAAGGAGTCATCTCAACAGGGGCCACAGCATCTCATGGAAATGAGCAGAGGTGTCTGTCTAGCCGGCTAGAAAAATCTACCTTTCTATACCTGAACGGCACCCAGTACCTGTCAGACAGCAGTATGCCTGGCTAAGGAGTCATCTCAACAGGGGCCACAGCATCTCATGGAAAATAGCAGAGGTGTCTGTATAGCCGGCTAGAGAAATCTACCTTTCTATACCTGGACGGCACCCAGTACCTGTCAGACAGCAGTATGTCTGGCTAAGGAGTCATCTCAACAGGGGCCACAGCATCTCATAGAAAATAGCAGAGGTGTCTGTCTAGCCGGCTAGAGAAATCTACCTTTCTATACCTGGACGGCACCCAGTACCTGTCAGACAGCAGTATGTCTGGCTAAGGAGTCATCTCAACAGGGGCCAAAGCATCTCATGGAAAATAGCAGAGGTGTCTGTCTAGCCGGCTAGAGAAATCTACCTTTCTATACCTGGACGGCACCCAGTACCTGTCAGACAGCAGTACGTCTGGGTAACGAGTCATCTCAACCGGGGCCACAGCATCTCATGGAAAATAGCAGAGGTGTCTGTCTAGCCGGCTAGAGAAATCTACCTTTCTATACCTGGACGGCACCCAGTACCTGTCAGACAGCAGCATGCCTGGGTAAGGAGTCATCTCAACAGGGGCCACAGCATCTCATGTAAAATAGCAGAGGTGTCTGTCTAGCCGGCTAGAGAAATCTACCTTTCTATACCTCGACGGCACCCAGTACCTGTCAGACAGCAGCATGCCTGGGTAAGGAGTAATCTCAACAGGGGCCACAGCATCTCATGGAAAATAGCAGAGGTGTCTGTCTAGCCGGCTAGAGAAATCTACCTTTCTATACCTGGACGGCACCCAGTACCTGTCAGACAGCAGCATGCCTGGCTAAGGAGTCATCTCAACAGGGGCCACAGCATCTCATGTAAAATAGCAGAGGTGTCTGTCTAGCCGGCTAGAGAAATCTACCTTTCTATACCTGGACGGCACCTAGTACCTGTCAGACAGCAGCATGCCTGGGTAAGGAGTCATCTCAACAAGGGCCACAGCATCTCATGGAAAATAGCAGAGGTGTCTGTCTAGCCCGCTAGAGAAATCTACCTTTCTATACCCGGACGGCACCCAGTACCTGTCAGACAGCAGCATGCCTGGCTAAGGAGTCATCTCAACAGGGGCCACAGCATCTCATGTAAAATAGCAGAGGTGTCTGTCTAGCCGGCTAGAGAAATCTACCTTTCTATACCTGGACGGCACCCAGTACCTGTCAGACAGCAGTATGTCTGGCTAAGGAGTCATCTCAACAGGGGCCACAGCATCTCATAGAAAATAGCAGAGGTGTCTGTCTAGCCGACTAGAGAAATCTACCTTTCTATACCTGGACGGCACCCAGTACCAGTCAGACAGCAGTATGTCTGGCTAAGGAGTCATCTCAACAGGGGCCACAGCATCTCATGGAAAATAGCAGAGGTGTCTGTCTAGCCGGCTAGAGAAATCTACCTTTCTATACCTGGACGGCACCCAGTACCTGTCAGACAGCAGTATGTCTGGGCAAGGAGTCATCTCAACCGGGGCCACAGCATCTCATGGAAAATAGCAGAGGTGTCTGTCTAGCCGGCTAGAGAAATCTACCTTTCTATACCTGGACGGCACCCAGTACCTGTCAGACAGCAGCATGCCTGGCTAAGGAGTCATCTCAACAGGGGCCACAGCATCTCATGTAAAATAGCAGAAGTGTCTGTCTAGCCGGCTAGAGAAATCTACCTTTCTATACCTGGACGGCACCCAGTAACTGTCAGACAGCAGCATGCCTGGCTAAGGAGTCATCTCAACAGGGGCCACAGCATCTCATGGAAAATAGCAGAGGTGTCTGTCTAGCCGGCTAGAGAAATCTACCTTTCTATACCTGGACGGCACCCAGTACCTGTCAGACAGCAGTATGTCTGGGCAAGGAGTCATCTCAACCGGGGCCACAGCATCTCATGGAAAATAGCAGAGGTGTCTGTCTTGCCGGCTAGAGAAATCTTCCTTTCTATACCTGGACGGCACCCAGTACCTGTCAGACAGCAGCATGCCTGTGTAAGGAGTCATCTCAACCGGGGCCACAGCATCTCATGGAAAGTAGCAGAGGTGTCTGTCTAGCCGGCTAGAGAAATCTACCTTTCTATACCTGGACGGCACCCAGTACCAGTCAGACAGCAGTATGTCTGGCTAAGGAGTCATCTCAACAGGGGCCACAGCATCTCATGGAAAATAGCAGAGGTGTCTGTCTAGCCGGCTAGAGAAATCTACCTTTCTATACCTGGACGGCGCCCAGTACCTGTCAGACAGCAGCATGCCTGGGTAAGGAGTCATCTCAACAGGGACCACAGCATCTCATGGAAAGTAGCAGAGGTGTCTGTCTAGCCGGCTAGAGAAATCTACCTTTCTATACCTGGACGGCACCCAGTACCTGTCAGACAGCAGTATGTCTGGCTAAAAAGTCATCTCAACAGGGGCCACAGCATCTCATAGAAAATAGCAGAGGTGTCTGTCTAGCCGGCTAGAGAAATCTACCTTTCTATACCTGGACGGCACCCAGTACCTGTCAGACAGCAGTATGTCTGGCTAAGGAGTCATCTCAACAGGGGCCACAGCATCTCATGGAAAATAGCAGAGGTGTCTGTCTAGCCGGCTAGAGAAATCTACCTTTCTATACCTGGACGGCACCCAGTACCTGTCAGACAGCAGCATGCCTGGGTAAGGAGTCATCTCAACAGGGACCACAGCATCTCATGGAAAGTAGCAGAGGTGTCTGTCTAGCCGGCTAGAGAAATCTACCTTTCTATACCTGGACGGCACCCAGTACCTGTCAGACAGCAGTATGTCCGGCTCAGGAGTCATCTCAACAGGGGCCACAGCATCTCATGGAAAATAGCAGAGGTGTCTGTCTAGCCGGCTAGAAAAATCTACCTTTCTATACCTGAACGGCACCCAGTACCTGTCAGACAGCAGTATGCCTGGCTAAGGAGTCATCTCAACAGGGGCCACAGCATCTCATGGAAAATAGCAGAGGTGTCTGTCTAGCCGGCTAGAGAAATCTACCTTTCTATACCTGGACGGCACCCAGTACCTGTCAGACAGCAGTATGTCTGGGCAAGGAGTCATCTCAACCGGGGCCACAGCATCTCATGGAAAATAGCAGAGGTGTCTGTCTTGCCGGCTAGAGAAATCTACCTTTCTATACCTGGACGGCACCCAGTACCTGTCAGACAGCAGCATGCCTGTGTAAGGAGTCATCTCAACCGGGGCCACAGCATCTCATGGAAAGTAGCAGAGGTGTCTGTCTAGCCGGCTAGAGAAATCTACCTTTCTATACCTGGACGGCACCCAGTACCAGTCAGACAGCAGTATGTCTGGCTAAGGAGTCATCTCAACAGGGGCCACAGCATCTCATGGAAAATAACAGAGGTGTCTGTCTAGCCGGCTAGAGAAATCTACCTTTCTATACCTGGACGGCGCCCAGTACCTGTCAGACAGCAGCATGCCTGGGTAAGGAGTCATCTCAACAGGGACCACAGCATCTCATGGAAAGTAGCAGAGGTGTCTGTCTAGCCGGCTAGAGAAATCTACCTTTCTATACCTGGACGGCACCCAGTACCTGTCAGACAGCAGTATGTCTGGCTAAAAAGTCATCTCAACAGGGGCCACAGCATCTCATAGAAAATAGCAGAGGTGTCTGTCTAGCCGGCTAGAGAAATCTACCTTTCTATACCTGGACGGCACCCAGTACCTGTCAGACAGCAGCATGCCTGGGTAAGGAGTCATCTCAACAGGGACCACAGCATCTCATGGAAAGTAGCAGAGGTGTCTGTCTAGCCGGCTGGAGAAATCTACCTTTCTATACCTGGACGGCACCAAGTACCTGTCAGACAGCAGTATGTCCGGCTCAGGAGTCATCTCAACAGGGGCCACAGCATCTCATGGAAAATAGCAGAGGTGTCTGTCTAGCCGGCTAGAGAAATCTACCTTTCTATACCTGCACGGCACCCAGTACCTGTCAGACAGCTGTATGTCTGGCTAAGGAGTCATCTCAACAAGGACCACAGCATCTCATGGAAAGTAGCAGAGGTGTCTGTCTAGCCGGCTAGAGAAATCTACCTTTCTTTACCGGACGGCACCCAGTACCTGTCAGACAGCAGCATGCCTGGGTAAGAGTCATCTCAACAGGGACCACAGCATCTCATGGAAAGTAGCAGAGGTGTCTGTCTAGACGGCTAGAGAAATCTACCTTTCTATACCTGGACGGCACCCAGTACCTGTCAGACAGCAGTATGCCTGGCTAAGGAGTCATCTCAACAGGGGCCACAGCATCTCATGTAAAATAGCAGAGTTGTCTGTCTAGCCGGCTAGAGAAATCTACCTTTCTATACATGGACGCCACCAAGTAACTGTCAGACAGCAGCATGCCTGGCTAAGGAGTCATCTCAACAGGGGCCACAGCATCTCATGGAAATGAGAAGAGGTGTCTGTCTAGCCGGCTAGAAAAATCTACCTTTCTATACCTGAACGGCACCCAGTACCTGTCAGACAGCAGTATGCCTGGCTAAGGAGTCATCTCAACAGGGGCCACAGCATCTCATGGAAAATAGCAGAGGTGTCTGTCTAGCCGGCTAGAGAAATCTACCTTTCTATACCTGGACGGCACCCAGTACCTGTCAGACAGCAGTATGTCTGGCTAAGGAGTCATCTCAACAGGGGCCACAGCATCTCATAGAAAATAGCAGAGGTGTCTGTCTAGCCGGCTAGAGAAATCTACCTTTCTATACCTGGACGGCACCTAGTACCTGTCAGACAGCAGCATGCCTCGGTAAGGAGTCATCTCAACAAGGGCCACAGCATCTCATGGAAAATAGCAGAGGTGTCTGTCTAGCCCGCTAGAGAAATCTACCTTTCTATACCTGGACGGCACCCAGTACCTGTCAGACAGCAGCATGCCTGGCTAAGGAGTCATCTCAACAGGGGCCACAGCATCTCATGTAAAATAGCAGAGGTGTCTGTCTAGCCGGCTAGAGAAATCTACCTTTCTATACCTGGACGGCACCCAGTACCAGTCATTCAGCAGTATGTCTGGCTAAGGAGTCATCTCAACAGGGGCCACAGCATCTCATGGAAAATAGCAGAGGTGTCTGTCTAGCCGGCTAGAGAAATCTACCTTTCTATACCTGGATGGCACCCAGTACCTGTCAGACAGCAGTATGTCTGGGCAAGGAGTCATCTCAACCGGGGCCACAGCATCTCATGGAAAGTAGCAGAGGTGTCTGTCTAGCCGGCTAGAGAAATCTACCTTTCTATACCTGGACGGCACCCAGTACCTGTCAGACAGCAGTATGCCTGGCTAAGGAGTCATCTCAACAGGGGCCACAGCATCTCATGTAAAATAGCAGAGGTGTCTGTCTAGCCGGCTAGAGAAATCTACCTTTCTATACCTGGACGGCACCCAGTACCTGTCAGACAGCAGTATGCCTGGCTAAGGAGTCATCTCAACAGGGGCCACAGCATCTCATGGAAAATAGCAGAGGTGTCTGTCTAGCCGGCTAGAGAAATCTACCTTTCTATACCTGGACGGCACCCCGTACTTTCAGACAGCAGTATGTCTGGCTAAGGAGTCATCTCAACAGGGGCCACAGCATCTCATAGAAAATAGCAGAGGTGTCTGTCTAGCCGGCTAGAGAAATCTACCTTTCTATACCTGGACGGCACCCAGTACCTGTCAGACAGCAGTATGTCTGGCTAAGGAGTCATCTCAACAGGGGCCACAGCATCTCATGGAAAATAGCAGAGGTGTCTGTCTAGCCGGCTAGAGAAATCTACCTTTCTATACCTGGACGGCACCCAGTACCTGTCAGACAGCAGTATGTCTGGCTAAGGAGTCATCTCAACAGGGGCCACAGCATCTCAGGGAAAATAGCAGAGGTGTCTGTCTAGCCGGCTAGAGAAATCTACCTTTCTATACCGGACGGCACCCAGTACCTGTCAGACAGCAGCATGCCTGGGTAAGAGTCATCTCAACAGGGACCACAGCATCTCATGGAAAGTAGCAGAGGTGTCTGTCTAGCCGGCTAGAAAAATCTACCTTTCTATACCTGAATGGCACCCAGTACCTGTCAGACAGCAGTATGCCTGGCTAAGGAGTCATCTCAACAGGGGCCACAGCATCTCATGGAAAATAGCAGAGGTGTCTGTCTAGCCGGCTAGAGAAATCTACCTTTCTATACCTGGAAGGCACCCAGTACCTGTCAGACAGCAGTATGTCTGGCTAAGGAGTCATCTCAACAGGGGCCACAGCGTCTCATAGAAAATAGCAGAGGTGTCTGTCTAGCCGGCTAGAGAAATCTACCTTTCTATACATGGACGGCACCCAGTACCTGTCAGACAGCAGTATGTCTGGCTAAGGAGTCATCTCAACAGGGGCCACAGCATCTCATGGAAAATAGCAGAGGTGTCTGTCTAGCCGGCTAGAGAAATCTACCTTTCTATACCTGGACGGCACCCAGTAACTGTCAGACAGCAGCATGCCTGTGTAAGGAGTCATCTCAACCGGGGCCACAGCATCTCATGGAAAGTAGCAGAGGTGTCTGTCTAGCCGGCTAGAGAAATCTACCTTTCTATACCTGGACGGCTCCCCGTACCAGTCAGACAGCAGTATGTCTGGCTAAGGAGTCATCTCAACAGGGGCCACAGCATCTCATGGAAAATAGCAGAGGTGTCTGTCTAGCCGGCTAGAGAAATCTACCTTTCTATACCTATAAGGCACCCAGTACCTGTCAGACAGCAGCATGCCTGGGTAAGGAGTCATCTCAACAGGGACCACAGCATCTCATGGAAAGTAGCAGAGGTGTCTGTCTAGCCGGCTAGAGAAATCTACCTTTCTATACCTGGACGGCACCCAGTACCTGTCAGACAGCAGTATGTCTGGCTAAAAAGTCATCTCAACAGGGGCCACAGCATCTCATAGAAAATAGCAGAGGTGTCTGTCTAGCCGGCTAGAGAAATCTACCTTTCTATACCTGGACGGCACCCAGTACCTGTCAGACAGCAGTATGTCTGGCTAAGGAGTCATCTCAACAGGGACCACAGCATCTCATGGAAAGTAGCAGAGGTGTCTGTCTAGCCGGCTAGAGAAATGTACCTTTCTATACCTGCACGGCACCCAGTACCTGTCAGACAGCAGTATGTCTGGCTAAGGAGTCATCTCAACAAGGACCACAGCATCTCATGGAAAGTAGCAGAGGTGTCTGTCTAGCCGGCTAGAGAAATCTACCTTTCTTTACCGGACGGCACCCAGTACCTGTCAGACAGCAGCATGCCTGGGTAAGAGTCATCTCAACAGGGACCACAGCATCTCATGGAAAGTAGCAGAGGTGTCTGTCTAGCCGGCTAGAGAAATCTACCTTTCTATACCTGGACGGCACCCAGTACCTGTCAGACAGCAGTATGCCTGGCTAAGGAGTCATCTCAACAGGGGCCACAGCATCTCATGTAAAATAGCAGAGCTGTCTGTCTAGCCGGCTAGAGAAATCTACCTTTCTATACCTGGACGGCACCCAGTAACTGTCAGACAGCAGCATGCCTGGCTAAGGAGTCATCTCAACAGGGGCCACAGCATCTCATGGAAATGAGCAGAGGTGTCTGTCTAACCGGCTAGAAAAATCTACCTTTCTATACCTGAACGGCACCCAGTACCTGTCAGACAGCAGTATGCCTGGCTAAGGAGTCATCTCAACAAGGACCACAGCATCTCATGGAAAATAGCAGAGGTGTCTGTCTAGCCGGCTAGAGAAATCTACCTTTCTATACCTGGACGGCACCCAGTACCTGTCAGACAGCAGTATGTCTGGTTAAGTAGTCATCTCAACAGGGGCCACAGCATCTCATAGAAAATAGGAGAGGTTTCTGTCTAGCCGGCTAGAGAAATCTACCTTTCTATACCTGGACGGCACCCAGTATCTGTCAGACAGCAGTATGTCTGGCTAAGGAGTCATCTCAACAGGGGCCACAGCATCTCATGGAAAATAGCAGAGGTGTCTGTCTAGCCGGCTAGAGAAATCTACCTTTCTATACCTGGACGGCACCCAGTACCTGTCAGACAGCAGTATGTCTGGGTAAGGAGTCATCTCAACCGGGGCCACAGCATCTCATGGAAAATAGCAGAGGTGTCTGTCTAGCCGGCTAGAGAAATCTACCTTTCTATACCTGGACGGCACCCAGTAAGAGAAATCTACCTTTCTATACCTGGACGGCACCCAGTACCTGTCAGACAGCAGCATGCCTGGGTAAGGAGTCATCTCCACAGGGGCCACAGCATCTCATGTAAAATAGCAGAGGTGTCTGTCTAGCCGGCTAGAGAAATCTACCTTTCTATACCTGGACGGCACCCAGTACCTGTCAGACAGCAGCATGCCTGGGTAAGGAGGAGTCATCTCAACAGGGGCCACAGCATCTCATGGAAAATAGCAGAGGTGTCTGTCTAGCCGGCTAGAGAAATCTACCTTTCTATACCTGGACGGCACCCAGTACCTGTCAGACAGCAACATGCCTGGCTAAGGAGTCATCTCAACAGGGGCCACAGCATCTCATGTAAAATAGCAGAGGTGTCTGTCTAGCCGGCTAGAGAAATCTACCTTTCTATACATGGACGGCACCTAGTACCTGTCAGACAGCAGCATGCCTGGGTAAGGAGTCATCTCAACAAGGGCCACAGCATCTCATGGAAAATAGCAGAGGTGTCTGTCTAGCCCGCTAGAGACATCTACCTTTCTATACCTGGACGGCACCCAGTACCTGTCAGACTGCAGCATGCCTGGCTAAGGAGTCATCTCAACAGGGGCCACAGCATCTCATGTAAAATAGCAGAGGTGTCTGTCTAGCCGGCTAGAGAAATCTACCTTTCTATACCTGGACGGCACCCAGTACCTGTCAGACAGCAGTATGTCTGGCTAAGGAGTCATCTCAACAGGGGCCACAGCATCTCATAGAAAATAGCAGAGGTGTCTGTCTAGCCGACTAGAGAAATCTACCTTTCTATACCTGGACGGCACCCAGTACCAGTCAGACAGCAGTATGTCTGGCTAAGGAGTCATCTCAACAGGGGCCACAGCATCTCATGGAAAATAGCAGAGGTGTCTGTCTAGCCGGCTAGAGAAATCTACCTTTCTATACCTGGACGGCACCCAGTACCTGTCAGACAGCAGTATGTCTGGGCAAGGAGTCATCTCAACCGGGGCCACAGCATCTCATGGAAAATAGCAGAGGTGTCTGTCTAGCCGGCTAGAGAAATCTACCTTTCTATACCTGGACGGCACCCAGTACCTGTCAGACAGCAGCATGCCTGGCTAAGGAGTCATCTCAACAGGGGCCACAGCATCTCATGTAAAATAGCAGAGGTGTCTGTCTAGCCGGCTAGAGAAATCTACCTTTCTATACCTGGACGGCACCCAGTAACTGTCAGACAGCAGCATGCCTGTGTAAGGAGTCATCTCAACCGGGGCCACAGCATCTCATGGAAAGTAGCAGAGGTGACTCTCTAGCCGGCTAGAGAAATCTACCTTTCTATACCTGGACGGCACCCAGTACCAGTCAGACAGCAGTATGTCTGGCTAAGGAGTCATCTCAACAGGGGTCACAGCATCTCATGGAAAATTGCAGAGGTGTCTGTCTAGCCGGCTAGAGACATCTACCTTTCTATACCTGGACGGCACCCAGTACCTGTCAGACAGCAGCATGCCTGGCTAAGGAGTCATCTCAACAGGGGCCACAGCATCTCATGTAAAATAGCAGAGGTGTCTGTCTAGCCGGCTAGAGAAATCTACCTTTCTATACCTGGACGGCACCCAGTACCTGTCAGACAGCAGTATGTCTGGCTAAGGAGTCATCTCAACAGGGGCCACAGCATCTCATAGAAAATAGCAGAGGTGTCTGTCTAGCCGACTAGAGAAATCTACCTTTCTATACCTGGACGGCACCCAGTACCTGTCAGACAGCAGTATGTCTGGCTAAGGAGTCATCTCAACAGGGGCCACAGCATCTCATGTAAAATAGCAGAGCTGTCTGTCTAGCCGGCTAGAGAAATCTACCTTTCTATACCTGGACGGCACCCAGTACCAGTCAGACAGCAGTATGTCTGGCTAAGGAGTCATCTCAACAGGGGTCACAGCATCTCATGGAAAATTGCAGAGGTGTCTGTCTAGCCGGCTAGAGACATCTACCTTTCTATACCTGGACGGCACCCAGTACCTGTCAGACAGCAGTATGTCTGGGTAAGGAGTCATCTCAACCGGGGCCACAGCATCTCATGGAAAATAGCAGAGGTGTCTGTCTAGCCGGCTAGAGAAATCTACCTTTCTATACCTGGACGGCACCCAGTAAGAGAAATCTACCTTTCTATACCTGGACGGCACCCAGTACCTGTCAGACAGCAGCATGCCTGGGTAAGGAGTCATCTCCACAGGGGCCACAGCATCTCATGTAAAATAGCAGAGGTGTCTGTCTAGCCGGCTAGAGAAATCTACCTTTCTATACCTGGACGGCACCCAGTACCTGTCAGACAGCAGCATGCCTGGGTAAGGAGGAGTCATCTCAACAGGGGCCACAGCATCTCATGGAAAATAGCAGAGGTGTCTGTCTAGCCGGCTAGAGAAATCTACCTTTCTATACCTGGACGGCACCCAGTACCTGTCAGACAGCAACATGCCTGGCTAAGGAGTCATCTCAACAGGGGCCACAGCATCTCATGTAAAATAGCAGAGGTGTCTGTCTAGCCGGCTAGAGAAATCTACCTTTCTATACATGGACGGCACCTAGTACCTGTCAGACAGCAGCATGCCTGGGTAAGGAGTCATCTCAACAAGGGCCACAGCATCTCATGGAAAATAGCAGAGGTGTCTGTCTAGCCCGCTAGAGACATCTACCTTTCTATACCTGGACGGCACCCAGTACCTGTCAGACTGCAGCATGCCTGGCTAAGGAGTCATCTCAACAGGGGCCACAGCATCTCATGTAAAATAGCAGAGGTGTCTGTCTAGCCGGCTAGAGAAATCTACCTTTCTATACCTGGACGGCACCCAGTACCTGTCAGACAGCAGTATGTCTGGCTAAGGAGTCATCTCAACAGGGGCCACAGCATCTCATAGAAAATAGCAGAGGTGTCTGTCTAGCCGACTAGAGAAATCTACCTTTCTATACCTGGACGGCACCCAGTACCAGTCAGACAGCAGTATGTCTGGCTAAGGAGTCATCTCAACAGGGGCCACAGCATCTCATGGAAAATAGCAGAGGTGTCTGTCTAGCCGGCTAGAGAAATCTACCTTTCTATACCTGGACGGCACCCAGTACCTGTCAGACAGCAGTATGTCTGGGCAAGGAGTCATCTCAACCGGGGCCACAGCATCTCATGGAAAATAGCAGAGGTGTCTGTCTAGCCGGCTAGAGAAATCTACCTTTCTATACCTGGACGGCACCCAGTACCTGTCAGACAGCAGCATGCCTGGCTAAGGAGTCATCTCAACAGGGGCCACAGCATCTCATGTAAAATAGCAGAGGTGTCTGTCTAGCCGGCTAGAGAAATCTACCTTTCTATACCTGGACGGCACCCAGTAACTGTCAGACAGCAGCATGCCTGTGTAAGGAGTCATCTCAACCGGGGCCACAGCATCTCATGGAAAGTAGCAGAGGTGACTCTCTAGCCGGCTAGAGAAATCTACCTTTCTATACCTGGACGGCACCCAGTACCAGTCAGACAGCAGTATGTCTGGCTAAGGAGTCATCTCAACAGGGGTCACAGCATCTCATGGAAAATTGCAGAGGTGTCTGTCTAGCCGGCTAGAGACATCTACCTTTCTATACCTGGACGGCACCCAGTACCTGTCAGACAGCAGCATGCCTGGCTAAGGAGTCATCTCAACAGGGGCCACAGCATCTCATGTAAAATAGCAGAGGTGTCTGTCTAGCCGGCTAGAGAAATCTACCTTTCTATACCTGGACGGCACCCAGTACCTGTCAGACAGCAGTATGTCTGGCTAAGGAGTCATCTCAACAGGGGCCACAGCATCTCATAGAAAATAGCAGAGGTGTCTGTCTAGCCGACTAGAGAAATCTACCTTTCTATACCTGGACGGCACCCAGTACCTGTCAGACAGCAGTATGTCTGGCTAAGGAGTCATCTCAACAGGGGCCACAGCATCTCATAGAAAATAGCAGAGGTGTCTGTCTAGCCGACTAGAGAAATCTACCTTTCTATACCTGGACGGCACCCAGTACCAGTCAGACAGCAGTATGTCTGGCTAAGGAGTCATCTCAACAGGGGCCACAGCATCTCATGGAAAATAGCAGAGGTGTCTGTCTAGCCGGCTAGAGAAATCTACCTTTCTATACCTGGACGGCACCCAGTACCTGTCAGACAGCAGTATGTCTGGGCAAGGAGTCATCTCAACCGGGGCCACAGCATCTCATGGAAAATAGCAGAGGTGTCTGTCTAGCCGGCTAGAGAAATCTACCTTTCTATACCTGGACGGCACCCAGTACCTGTCAGACAGCAGCATGCCTGGCTAAGGAGTCATCTCAACAGGGGCCACAGCATCTCATGTAAAATAGCAGAGGTGTCTGTCTAGCCGGCTAGAGAAATCTACCTTTCTATACCTGGACGGCACCCAGTAACTGTCAGACAGCAGCATGCCTGTGTAAGGAGTCATCTCAACCGGGGCCACAGCATCTCATGGAAAGTAGCAGAGGTGACTCTCTAGCCGGCTAGAGAAATCTACCTTTCTATACCTGGACGGCACCCAGTACCAGTCAGACAGCAGTATGTCTGGCTAAGGAGTCATCTCAACAGGGGTCACAGCATCTCATGGAAAATTGCAGAGGTGTCTGTCTAGCCGGCTAGAGACATCTACCTTTCTATACCTGGACGGCACCCAGTACCTGTCAGACAGCAGCATGCCTGGCTAAGGAGTCATCTCAACAGGGGCCACAGCATCTCATGTAAAATAGCAGAGGTGTCTGTCTAGCCGGCTAGAGAAATCTACCTTTCTATACCTGGACGGCACCCAGTACCTGTCAGACAGCAGTATGTCTGGCTAAGGAGTCATCTCAACAGGGGCCACAGCATCTCATAGAAAATAGCAGAGGTGTCTGTCTAGCCGACTAGAGAAATCTACCTTTCTATACCTGGACGGCACCCAGTACCAGTCAGACAGCAGTATGTCTGGCTAAGGAGTCATCTCAACAGGGGCCACAGCATCTCATGTAAAATAGCAGAGGTGTCTGTCTAGCCGGCTAGAGAAATCTACCTTTCTATACCTGGACGGCACCCAGTACCTGTCAGACAGCAGTATGTCTGGGCAAGGAGTCATCTCAACCGGGGCCACAGCATCTCATGGAAAATAGCAGAGGTGTCTGTCTAGCCGGCTAGAGAAATCTACCTTTCTATACCTGGACGGCACCCAGTACCTGTCAGACAGCAGCATGCCTGGCTAAGGAGTCATCTCAACAGGGGCCACAGCATCTCATGTAAAATAGCAGAGGTGTCTGTCTAGCCGGCTAGAGAAATCTACCTTTCTATACCTGGACGGCACCCAGTAACTGTCAGACAGCAGCATGCCTGTGTAAGGAGTCATCTCAACCGGGGCCACAGCATCTCATGGAAAGTAGCAGAGGTGTCTGTCTAGCCGGCTAGAGAAATTTACCTTTCTATACCTGGACGGCACCCAGTACCAGTCAGACAGCAGTATGTCTGGCTAAGGAGTCATCTCAACAGGGGTCACAGCATCTCATGGAAAATTGCAGAGGTGTCTGTCTAGCCGGCTAGAGAAATCTACCTTTCTATACCTGGACGGCACCCAGTACCTGTCAGACAGCAGCATGCCTGGGTAAGGAGTCATCTCAAAGGGGACCACAGCATCTCATGGAAAATAGCAGAGGTGTCTGTCTAGCCGGCTAGAGAAATCTACCTTTCTATACCTGGACGGCACCCAGTACCTGTCAGACAGCAGCATGCCTGGGTAAGGAGTCATCTCAACAGGGACCACAGCATCTCATGGAAAGTAGCAGAGGTGTCTGTCTAGCCGGCTAGAGAAATCTACCTTTCTATACCTGGACGGCACCCAGTACCTGTCAGACAGCAGCATGCCTGGCTAAGGAGTCATCTCAACAGGGGCCACAGCATCTCATGGAAAATAGCAGAGGTGTCTGTCTAGCCGGCTAGAGAAATCTACCTTTCTATACCTGGACGGCACCCAGTACCTGTCAGACAGCAGTATGCCTGGCTAAGGAGTCATCTCAACAGGGGCCACAGCATCTCATAGAAAATAGCAGAGGTGTCTGTCTAGCCGGCTAGAGAAATCTACCTTTCTATACCTGGACGGCACCCAGTACCTGTCAGACAGCAGTATGTCTGGCTAAGGAGTCATCTCAACAGGGGCCACAGCATCTCATGTAAAATAGCAGAGGTGTCTGTCTAGCCGGCTAGAGAAATCTACCTTTCTATACCTGGACGGCACCCAGTAACTGTCAGACAGCAGCATGCCTGTGTAAGGAGTCATCTCAACCGGGGCCACAGCATCTCATGGAAAGTAGCAGAGGTGTCTGTCTAGCCGGCTAGAGAAATTTACCTTTCTATACCTGGACGGCACCCAGTACCAGTCAGACAGCAGTATGTCTGGCTAAGGAGTCATCTCAACAGGGGTCACAGCATCTCATGGAAAATTGCAGAGGTGTCTGTCTAGCCGGCTAGAGAAATCTACCTTTCTATACCTGGACGGCACCCAGTACCTGTCAGACAGCAGCATGCCTGGGTAAGGAGTCATCTCAACAGGGACCACAGCATCTCATGGAAAATAGCAGAGGTGTCTGTCTAGCCGGCTAGAGAAATCTACCTTTCTATACCTGGACGGCACCCAGTACCTGTCAGACAGCAGCATGCCTGGGTAAGGAGTCATCTCAACAGGGACCACAGCATCTCATGGAAAGTAGCAGAGGTGTCTGTCTAGCCGGCTAGAGAAATCTACCTTTCTATACCTGGACGGCACCCAGTACCTGTCAGACAGCAGCATGCCTGGCTAAGGAGTCATCTCAACAGGGGCCACAGCATCTCATGGAAAATAGCAGAGGTGTCTGTCTAGCCGGCTAGAGAAATCTACCTTTCTATACCTGGACGGCACCCAGTACCTGTCAGACAGCAGTATGTCTGGCTAAGGAGTCATCTCAACAGGGGCCACAGCATCTCATAGAAAATAGCAGAGGTGTCTGTCTAGCCGGCTAGAGAAATCTACCTTTCTATACCTGGACGGCACCCAGTACCTGTCAGACAGCAGTATGTCTGGCTAAGGAGTCATCTCAACAGGGGCCACAGCATCTCATAGAAAATAGCAGAGGTGTCTGTCTAGCGGCTAGAGAAATTTACCTTTCTATACCTGGACGGCACCCAGTACCAGTCAGACAGCAGTATGTCTGGCTAAGGAGTCATCTCAACAGGGGTCACAGCATCTCATGGAAAATTGCAGAGGTGTCTGTCTAGCCGGCTAGAGAAATCTACCTTTCTATACCTGGACGGCACCCAGTACCTGTCAGACAGCAGCATGCCTGGGTAAGGAGTCATCTCAACAGGGACCACAGCATCTCATGGAAAGTAGCAGAGGTGTCTGTCTAGCCGGCTGGAGAAATCTACCTTTCTATACCTGGACGGCACCAAGTACCTGTCAGACAGCAGTATGTCCGGCTCAGGAGTCATCTCAACAGGGGCCACAGCATCTCATGGAAAATAGCAGAGGTGTCTGTCTAGCCGGCTAGAGAAATCTACCTTTCTATACCTGCACGGCACCCAGTACCTGTCAGACAGCTGTATGTCTGGCTAAGGAGTCATCTCAACAAGGACCACAGCATCTCATGGAAAGTAGCAGAGGTGTCTGTCTAGCCGGCTAGAGAAATCTACCTTTCTTTACCGGACGGCACCCAGTACCTGTCAGACAGCAGCATGCCTGGGTAAGAGTCATCTCAACAGGGACCACAGCATCTCATGGAAAGTAGCAGAGGTGTCTGTCTAGACGGCTAGAGAAATCTACCTTTCTATACCTGGACGGCACCCAGTACCTGTCAGACAGCAGTATGCCTGGCTAAGGAGTCATCTCAACAGGGGCCACAGCATCTCATGTAAAATAGCAGAGTTGTCTGTCTAGCCGGCTAGAGAAATCTACCTTTCTATACATGGACGCCACCAAGTAACTGTCAGACAGCAGCATGCCTGGCTAAGGAGTCATCTCAACAGGGGCCACAGCATCTCATGGAAATGAGAAGAGGTGTCTGTCTAGCCGGCTAGAAAAATCTACCTTTCTATACCTGAACGGCACCCAGTACCTGTCAGACAGCAGTATGCCTGGCTAAGGAGTCATCTCAACAGGGGCCACAGCATCTCATGGAAAATAGCAGAGGTGTCTGTCTAGCCGGCTAGAGAAATCTACCTTTCTATACCTGGACGGCACCCAGTACCTGTCAGACAGCAGTATGTCTGGCTAAGGAGTCATCTCAACAGGGGCCACAGCATCTCATAGAAAATAGCAGAGGTGTCTGTCTAGCCGGCTAGAGAAATCTACCTTTCTATACCTGGACGGCACCTAGTACCTGTCAGACAGCAGCATGCCTCGGTAAGGAGTCATCTCAACAAGGGCCACAGCATCTCATGGAAAATAGCAGAGGTGTCTGTCTAGCCCGCTAGAGAAATCTACCTTTCTATACCTGGACGGCACCCAGTACCTGTCAGACAGCAGCATGCCTGGCTAAGGAGTCATCTCAACAGGGGCCACAGCATCTCATGTAAAATAGCAGAGGTGTCTGTCTAGCCGGCTAGAGAAATCTACCTTTCTATACCTGGACGGCACCCAGTACCAGTCATTCAGCAGTATGTCTGGCTAAGGAGTCATCTCAACAGGGGCCACAGCATCTCATGGAAAATAGCAGAGGTGTCTGTCTAGCCGGCTAGAGAAATCTACCTTTCTATACCTGGATGGCACCCAGTACCTGTCAGACAGCAGTATGTCTGGCTAAGGAGTCATCTCAACAGGGGCCACAGCATCTCATAGAAAATAGCAGAGGTGTCTGTCTAGCCGGCTAGAGAAATCTACCTTTCTATACCTGGACGGCACCCAGTACCTGTCAGACAGCAGTATGTCTGGCTAAGGAGTCATCTCAACAGGGGCCACAGCATCTCATGGAAAATAGCAGAGGTGTCTGTCTAGCCGGCTAGAGAAATCTACCTTTCTATACCTGGACGGCACCCAGTACCTGTCAGACAGCAGTATGTCTGGCTAAGGAGTCATCTCAACAGGGGCCACAGCATCTCAGGGAAAATAGCAGAGGTGTCTGTCTAGCCGGCTAGAGAAATCTACCTTTCTATACCGGACGGCACCCAGTACCTGTCAGACAGCAGCATGCCTGGGTAAGAGTCATCTCAACAGGGACCACAGCATCTCATGGAAAGTAGCAGAGGTGTCTGTCTAGCCGGCTAGAAAAATCTACCTTTCTATACCTGAATGGCACCCAGTACCTGTCAGACAGCAGTATGCCTGGCTAAGGAGTCATCTCAACAGGGGCCACAGCATCTCATGGAAAATAGCAGAGGTGTCTGTCTAGCCGGCTAGAGAAATCTACCTTTCTATACCTGGAAGGCACCCAGTACCTGTCAGACAGCAGTATGTCTGGCTAAGGAGTCATCTCAACAGGGGCCACAGCGTCTCATAGAAAATAGCAGAGGTGTCTGTCTAGCCGGCTAGAGAAATCTACCTTTCTATACATGGACGGCACCCAGTACCTGTCAGACAGCAGTATGTCTGGCTAAGGAGTCATCTCAACAGGGGCCACAGCATCTCATGGAAAATAGCAGAGGTGTCTGTCTAGCCGGCTAGAGAAATCTACCTTTCTATACCTGGACGGCACCCAGTACCTGTCAGACAGCAGTATGTCTGGGCAAGGAGTCATCTCAACCGGGGCCACAGCATCTCATGGAAAATAGCAGAGGTGTCTGTCTAGCCGGCTAGAGAAATCTACCTTTCTATACCTGGACGGCACCCAGTACCTGTCGGACAGCAGCATGCCTGGCTAAGGAGTCATCTTAACAGGGGCCACAGCATCTCATGTAAAATAGCAGAGGTGTCTGTCTAGCCGGCTAGAGAAATCTACCTTTCTATACCTGGACGGCACCCAGTAACTGTCAGACAGCAGCATGCCTGTGTAAGGAGTCATCTCAACCGGGGCCACAGCATCTCATGGAAAGTAGCAGAGGTGTCTGTCTAGCCGGCTAGAGAAATCTACCTTTCTATACCTGGACGGCTCCCCGTACCAGTCAGACAGCAGTATGTCTGGCTAAGGAGTCATCTCAACAGGGGCCACAGCATCTCATGGAAAATAGCAGAGGTGTCTGTCTAGCCGGCTAGAGAAATCTACCTTTCTATACCTATAAGGCACCCAGTACCTGTCAGACAGCAGCATGCCTGGGTAAGGAGTCATCTCAACAGGGACCACAGCATCTCATGGAAAGTAGCAGAGGTGTCTGTCTAGCCGGCTAGAGAAATCTACCTTTCTATACCTGGACGGCACCCAGTACCTGTCAGACAGCAGTATGTCTGGCTAAAAAGTCATCTCAACAGGCGCCACAGCATCTCATAGAAAATAGCAGAGGTGTCTGTCTAGCCGGCTAGAGAAATCTACCTTTCTATACCTGGACGGCACCCAGTACCTGTCAGACAGCAGTATGTCTGGCTAAGGAGTCATCTCAACAGGGACCACAGCATCTCATGGAAAGTAGCAGAGGTGTCTGTCTAGCCGGCTAGAGAAATCTGCCTTTCTATACCTGGACGGCACCCAGTAACTGTCAGACAGCAGTATGCCTGGCTAAGGAGTCATCTCAACAGGGGCCACAGCATCTCATGTAAAATAGCAGAGGTGTCTGTCAAGCCGGCTAGAGAAATCTACCTTTCGATACCTGGACGGCACCTAGTACCTGTCAGACAGCAGTATGTCCGGCTCAGGAGTCATCTCAACAGGGGCCACAGCATCTCATGGAAAATAGCAGAGGTGTCTGTCTAGCCGGCTAGAGAAATCTACCTTTCTATACCTGCACGGCACCCAGTACCTGTCAGACAGCAGTATGTCTGGCTAAGGAGTCATCTCAACAAGGACCACAGCATCTCATGGAAAGTAGCAGAGGTGTCTGTCTAGCCGGCTAGAGAAATCTACCTTTCTTTACCGGACGGCACCCAGTACCTGTCAGACAGCAGCATGCCTGGGTAAGAGTCATCTCAACAGGGACCACAGCATCTCATGGAAAGTAGCAGAGGTGTCTGTCTAGCCGGCTAGAGAAATCTACCTTTCTATACCTGGACGGCACCCAGTACCTGTCAGACAGCAGTATGCCTGGCTAAGGAGTCATCTCAACAGGGGCCACAGCATCTCATGTAAAATAGCAGAGCTGTCTGTCTAGCCGGCTAGAGAAATCTACCTTTCTATACCTGGACGGCCCCCAGTAACTGTCAGACAGCAGCATGCCTGGCTAAGGAGTCATCTCAACAGGGGCCACAGCATCTCATGGAAATGAGCAGAGGTGTCTGTCTAGCCGGCTAGAGAAATCTACCTTTCTATACCTGGACGGCACCCAGTACCTGTCAGACAGCAGTATGTCTGGTTAAGTAGTCATCTCAACAGGGGCCACAGCATCTCATAGAAAATAGGACAGGTTTCTGTCTAGCCGGCTAGAGAAATCTACCTTTCTATACATGGACGGCACCCAGTACCTGTCAGACAGCAGTATGTCTGGCTAAGGAGTCATCTCAACAGGGGCCACAGCATCTCATGGAAAATAGCAGAGGTGTCTGTCTAGCCGGCTAGAGAAATCTACCTTTCTATACCTGGACGGCACCCAGTACCTGTCAGACAGCAGTATGTCTGGGTAAGGAGTCATCTCAACCGGGGCCACAGCATCTCATGGAAAATAGCAGAGGTGTCTGTCTAGCCGGCTAGAGAAATCTACCTTTCTATACCTGGACGGCACCCAGTAAGAGAAATCTACCTTTCTATACCTGGACGGCACCCAGTACCTGTCAGACAGCAGCATGCCTGGGTAAGGAGTCATCTCCACAGGGGCCACAGCATCTTATGTAAAATAGCAGAGGTGTCTGTCTAGCCGGCTAGAGAAATCTACCTTTCTATACCTGGACGGCACCCAGTACCTGTCAGACAGCAGCATGCCTGGGTAAGGAGTCATCTCAACAGGGACCACAGCATCTCATGGAAAGTAGCAGAGGTGTCTGTCTAGCCGGCTAGAGAAATCTACCTTTCTATACCTGGACGGCACCCAGTACCTGTCAGACAGCAGTATGTCTGGCTAAAAAGTCATCTCAACAGGGGCCACATCATCTCATAGAAAATAGCAGAGGTGTCTGTCTAGCCGGCTAGAGAAATCTACCTTTCTATACCTGGACGGCACCCAGTACCTGTCAGACAGCAGTATGTCTGGCTAAGGAGTCATCTCAACAGGGACCACAGCATCTCATGGAAAGTAGCAGAGGTGTCTGTCTAGCCGGCTAGAGAAATCTACCTTTCTATACCTGGACGGCACCCAGTACCTGTCAGACAGCAGTATGTCTGGCTAAGGAGTCATCTCAACAGGGACCACAGCATCTCATGGAAAGTAGCAGAGGTGTCTGTCTAGCCGGCTAGAGAAATCTGCCTTTCTATACCTGGACGGCACCCAGTAACTGTCAGACAGCAGTATGCCTGGCTAAGGAGTCATCTCAACAGGGGCCACAGCATCTCATGTAAAATAGCAGAGGTGTCTGTCAAGCCGGCTAGAGAAATCTACCTTTCGATACCTGGACGGCACCTAGTACCTGTCAGACAGCAGTATGTCCGGCTCAGGAGTCATCTCAACAGGGGCCACAGCATCTCATGGAAAATAGCAGAGGTGTCTGTCTAGCCGGCTAGAGAAATCTACCTTTCTATACCTGCACGGCACCCAGTACCTGTCAGACAGCAGTATGTCTGGCTAAGGAGTCATCTCAACAAGGACCACAGCATCTCATGGAAAGTAGCAGAGGTGTCTGTCTAGCCGGCTAGAGAAATCTACCTTTCTTTACCGGACGGCACCCAGTACCTGTCAGACAGCAGCATGCCTGGGTAAGAGTCATCTCAACAGGGACCACAGCATCTCATGGAAAGTAGCAGAGGTGTCTGTCTAGCCGGCTAGAGAAATCTACCTTTCTATACCTGGACGGCACCCAGTACCTGTCAGACAGCAGTATGCCTGGCTAAGGAGTCATCTCAACAGGGGCCACAGCATCTCATGTAAAATAGCAGAGCTGTCTGTCTAGCCGGCTAGAGAAATCTACCTTTCTATACCTGGACGGCACCCAGTAACTGTCAGACAGCAGCATGCCTGGCTAAGGAGTCATCTCAACAGGGGCCACAGCATCTCATGGAAATGAGCAGAGGTGTCTGTCTAGCCGGCTAGAGAAATCTACCTTTCTATACCTGGACGGCACCCAGTACCTGTCAGACAGCAGTATGTCTGGTTAAGTAGTCATCTCAACAGGGGCCACAGCATCTCATAGAAAATAGGACAGGTTTCTGTCTAGCCGGCTAGAGAAATCTACCTTTCTATACATGGACGGCACCCAGTACCTGTCAGACAGCAGTATGTCTGGCTAAGGAGTCATCTCAACAGGGGCCACAGCATCTCATGGAAAATAGCAGAGGTGTCTGTCTAGCCGGCTAGAGAAATCTACCTTTCTATACCTGGACGGCACCCAGTAAGAGAAATCTACCTTTCTATACCTGGACGGCACCCAGTACCTGTCAGACAGCAGCATGCCTGGGTAAGGAGTCATCTCCACAGGGGCCACAGCATCTTATGTAAAATAGCAGAGGTGTCTGTCTAGCCGGCTAGAGAAATCTACCTTTCTATACCTGGACGGCACCCAGTACCTGTCAGACAGCAGCATGCCTGGGTAAGGAGTCATCTCAACAGGGACCACAGCATCTCATGGAAAGTAGCAGAGGTGTCTGTCTAGCCGGCTAGAGAAATCTACCTTTCTATACCTGGACGGCACCCAGTACCTGTCAGACAGCAGTATGTCTGGCTAAAAAGTCATCTCAACAGGGGCCACATCATCTCATAGAAAATAGCAGAGGTGTCTGTCTAGCCGGCTAGAGAAATCTACCTTTCTATACCTGGACGGCACCCAGTACCTGTCAGACAGCAGTATGTCTGGCTAAGGAGTCATCTCAACAGGGACCACAGCATCTCATGGAAAGTAGCAGAGGTGTCTGTCTAGCCGGCTAGAGAAATCTGCCTTTCTATACCTGGACGGCACCCAGTAACTGTCAGACAGCAGTATGCCTGGCTAAGGAGTCATCTCAACAGGGGCCACAGCATCTCATGTAAAATAGCAGA
This sequence comes from Aradus depressus, assembly GCA_963662175.1. NCBI lineage: Eukaryota > Metazoa > Arthropoda > Insecta > Hemiptera > Aradidae > Aradus > Aradus depressus. The sequence continues at coordinate 33,165,455 of OY759218.1, forward strand.
GGTGTCTGTCAAGCCGGCTAGAGAAATCTACCTTTCGATACCTGGACGGCACCTAGTACCTGTCAGACAGCAGTATGTCCGGCTCAGGAGTCATCTCAACAGGGGCCACAGCATCTCATGGAAAATAGCAGAGGTGTCTGTCTAGCCGGCTAGAGAAATCTACCTTTCTATACCTGCACGGCACCCAGTACCTGTCAGACAGCAGTATGTCTGGCTAAGGAGTCATCTCAACAAGGACCACAGCATCTCATGGAAAGTAGCAGAGGTGTCTGTCTAGCCGGCTAGAGAAATCTACCTTTCTTTACCGGACGGCACCCAGTACCTGTCAGACAGCAGCATGCCTGGGTAAGAGTCATCTCAACAGGGACCACAGCATCTCATGGAAAGTAGCAGAGGTGTCTGTCTAGCCGGCTAGAGAAATCTACCTTTCTATACCTGGACGGCACCCAGTACCTGTCAGACAGCAGTATGCCTGGCTAAGGAGTCATCTCAACAGGGGCCACAGCATCTCATGTAAAATAGCAGAGCTGTCTGTCTAGCCGGCTAGAGAAATCTACCTTTCTATACCTGGACGGCACCCAGTAACTGTCAGACAGCAGCATGCCTGGCTAAGGAGTCATCTCAACAGGGGCCACAGCATCTCATGGAAATGAGCAGAGGTGTCTGTCTAACCGGCTAGAAAAATCTACCTTTCTATACCTGAACGGCACCCAGTACCTGTCAGACAGCAGTATGCCTGGCTAAGGAGTCATCTCAACAAGGACCACAGCATCTCATGGAAAATAGCAGAGGTGTCTGTCTAGCCGGCTAGAGAAATCTACCTTTCTATACCTGGACGGCACCCAGTACCTGTCAGACAGCAGTATGTCTGGTTAAGTAGTCATCTCAACAGGGGCCACAGCATCTCATAGAAAATAGGAGAGGTTTCTGTCTAGCCGGCTAGAGAAATCTACCTTTCTATACATGGACGGCACCCAGTACCTGTCAGACAGCAGTATGTCTGGCTAAGGAGTCATCTCAACAGGGGCCACAGCATCTCATGGAAAATAGCAGAGGTGTCTGTCTAGCCGGCTAGAGAAATCTACCTTTCTATACCTGGACGGCACCCAGTACCTGTCAGACAGCAGTATGTCTGGGTAAGGAGTCATCTCAACCGGGGCCACAGCATCTCATGGAAAATAGCAGAGGTGTCTGTCTAGCCGGCTAGAGAAATCTACCTTTCTATACCTGGACGGCACCCAGTAAGAGAAATCTACCTTTCTATACCTGGACGGCACCCAGTACCTGTCAGACAGCAGCATGCCTGGGTAAGGAGTCATCTCCACAGGGGCCACAGCATCTCATGTAAAATAGCAGAGGTGTCTGTCTAGCCGGCTAGAGAAATCTACCTTTCTATACCTGGACGGCACCCAGTACCTGTCAGACAGCAGCATGCCTGGGTAAGGAGGAGTCATCTCAACAGGGGCCACAGCATCTCATGGAAAATAGCAGAGGTGTCTGTCTAGCCGGCTAGAGAAATCTACCTTTCTATACCTGGACGGCACCCAGTACCTGTCAGACAGCAACATGCCTGGCTAAGGAGTCATCTCAACAGGGGCCACAGCATCTCATGTAAAATAGCAGAGGTGTCTGTCTAGCCGGCTAGAGAAATCTACCTTTCTATACATGGACGGCACCTAGTACCTGTCAGACAGCAGCATGCCTGGGTAAGGAGTCATCTCAACAAGGGCCACAGCATCTCATGGAAAATAGCAGAGGTGTCTGTCTAGCCCGCTAGAGACATCTACCTTTCTATACCTGGACGGCACCCAGTACCTGTCAGACTGCAGCATGCCTGGCTAAGGAGTCATCTCAACAGGGGCCACAGCATCTCATGTAAAATAGCAGAGGTGTCTGTCTAGCCGGCTAGAGAAATCTACCTTTCTATACCTGGACGGCACCCAGTACCTGTCAGACAGCAGTATGTCTGGCTAAGGAGTCATCTCAACAGGGGCCACAGCATCTCATAGAAAATAGCAGAGGTGTCTGTCTAGCCGACTAGAGAAATCTACCTTTCTATACCTGGACGGCACCCAGTACCAGTCAGACAGCAGTATGTCTGGCTAAGGAGTCATCTCAACAGGGGCCACAGCATCTCATGGAAAATAGCAGAGGTGTCTGTCTAGCCGGCTAGAGAAATCTACCTTTCTATACCTGGACGGCACCCAGTACCTGTCAGACAGCAGTATGTCTGGGCAAGGAGTCATCTCAACCGGGGCCACAGCATCTCATGGAAAATAGCAGAGGTGTCTGTCTAGCCGGCTAGAGAAATCTACCTTTCTATACCTGGACGGCACCCAGTACCTGTCAGACAGCAGCATGCCTGGCTAAGGAGTCATCTCAACAGGGCCACAGCATCTCATGTAAAATAGCAGAGGTGTCTGTCTAGCCGGCTAGAGAAATCTACCTTTCTATACCTGGACGGCACCCAGTACCTGTCAGACAGCAGTATGTCTGGTTAAGTAGTCATCTCAACAGGGGCCACAGCATCTCATAGAAAATAGGAGAGGTTTCTGTCTAGCCGGCTAGAGAAATCTACCTTTCTATACATGGACGGCACCCAGTACCTGTCAGACAGCAGTATGTCTGGCTAAGGAGTCATCTCAACAGGGGCCACAGCATCTCATGGAAAATAGCAGAGGTGTCTGTCTAGCCGGCTAGAGAAATCTACCTTTCTTTACCGGACGGCACCCAGTACCTGTCAGACAGCAGCATGCCTGGGTAAGAGTCATCTCAACAGGGACCACAGCATCTCATGGAAAGTAGCAGAGGTGTCTGTCTAGCCGGCTAGAGAAATCTACCTTTCTATAACTGGACGGCACCCAGTACCTGTCAGACAGCAGTATGCCTGGCTAAGGAGTCATCTCAACAGGGGCCACAGCATCTCATGTAAAATAGCAGAGCTGTCTGTCTAGCCGGCTAGAGAAATCTACCTTTCTATACCTGGACGGCACCCAGTAACTGTCAGACAGCAGCATGCCTGGCTAAGGAGTCATCTCAACAGGGGCCACAGCATCTCATGGAAATGAGCAGAGGTGTCTGTCTAACCGGCTAGAAAAATCTACCTTTCTATACCTGAACGGCACCCAGTACCTGTCAGACAGCAGTATGCCTGGCTAAGGAGTCATCTCAACAAGGACCACAGCATCTCATGGAAAATAGCAGAGGTGTCTGTCTAGCCGGCTAGAGAAATCTACCTTTCTATACCTGGACGGCACCCAGTACCTGTCAGACAGCAGTATGTCTGGTTAAGTAGTCATCTCAACAGGGGCCACAGCATCTCATAGAAAATAGGAGAGGTTTCTGTCTAGCCGGCTAGAGAAATCTACCTTTCTATACATGGACGGCACCCAGTACCTGTCAGACAGCAGTATGTCTGGCTAAGGAGTCATCTCAACAGGGGCCACAGCATCTCATGGAAAATAGCAGAGGTGTCTGTCTAGCCGGCTAGAGAAATCTACCTTTCTATACCTGGACGGCACCCAGTACCTGTCAGACAGCAGTATGTCTGGGTAAGGAGTCATCTCAACCGGGGCCACAGCATCTCATGGAAAATAGCAGAGGTGTCTGTCTAGCCGGCTAGAGAAATCTACCTTTCTATACCTGGACGGCACCCAGTAAGAGAAATCTACCTTTCTATACCTGGACGGCACCCAGTACCTGTCAGACAGCAGCATGCCTGGGTAAGGAGTCATCTCCACAGGGGCCACAGCATCTCATGTAAAATAGCAGAGGTGTCTGTCTAGCCGGCTAGAGAAATCTACCTTTCTATACCTGGACGGCACCCAGTACCTGTCAGACAGCAGCATGCCTGGGTAAGGAGGAGTCATCTCAACAGGGGCCACAGCATCTCATGGAAAATAGCAGAGGTGTCTGTCTAGCCGGCTAGAGAAATCTACCTTTCTATACCTGGACGGCACCCAGTACCTGTCAGACAGCAACATGCCTGGCTAAGGAGTCATCTCAACAGGGGCCACAGCATCTCATGTAAAATAGCAGAGGTGTCTGTCTAGCCGGCTAGAGAAATCTACCTTTCTATACATGGACGGCACCTAGTACCTGTCAGACAGCAGCATGCCTGGGTAAGGAGTCATCTCAACAAGGGCCACAGCATCTCATGGAAAATAGCAGAGGTGTCTGTCTAGCCCGCTAGAGACATCTACCTTTCTATACCTGGACGGCACCCAGTACCTGTCAGACTGCAGCATGCCTGGCTAAGGAGTCATCTCAACAGGGGCCACAGCATCTCATGTAAAATAGCAGAGGTGTCTGTCTAGCCGGCTAGAGAAATCTACCTTTCTATACCTGGACGGCACCCAGTACCTGTCAGACAGCAGTATGTCTGGCTAAGGAGTCATCTCAACAGGGGCCACAGCATCTCATAGAAAATAGCAGAGGTGTCTGTCTAGCCGACTAGAGAAATCTACCTTTCTATACCTGGACGGCACCCAGTACCAGTCAGACAGCAGTATGTCTGGCTAAGGAGTCATCTCAACAGGGGCCACAGCATCTCATGTAAAATAGCAGAGGTGTCTGTCTAGCCGGCTAGAGAAATCTACCTTTCTATACCTGGACGGCACCCAGTACCTGTCAGACAGCAGTATGTCTGGCTAAGGAGTCATCTCAACAGGGGCCACAGCATCTCATAGAAAATAGCAGAGGTGTCTGTCTAGCCGACTAGAGAAATCTACCTTTCTATACCTGGACGGCACCCAGTACCAGTCAGACAGCAGTATGTCTGGCTAAGGAGTCATCTCAACAGGGGCCACAGCATCTCATAGAAAATAGGAGAGGTTTCTGTCTAGCCGGCTAGAGAAATCTACCTTTCTATACATGGACGGCACCCAGTACCTGTCAGACAGCAGTATGTCTGGCTAAGGAGTCATCTCAACAGGGGCCACAGCATCTCATGGAAAATAGCAGAGGTGTCTGTCTAGCCGGCTAGAGAAATCTACCTTTCTTTACCGGACGGCACCCAGTACCTGTCAGACAGCAGCATGCCTGGGTAAGAGTCATCTCAACAGGGACCACAGCATCTCATGGAAAGTAGCAGAGGTGTCTGTCTAGCCGGCTAGAGAAATCTACCTTTCTATAACTGGACGGCACCCAGTACCTGTCAGACAGCAGTATGCCTGGCTAAGGAGTCATCTCAACAGGGGCCACAGCATCTCATGTAAAATAGCAGAGCTGTCTGTCTAGCCGGCTAGAGAAATCTACCTTTCTATACCTGGACGGCACCCAGTAACTGTCAGACAGCAGCATGCCTGGCTAAGGAGTCATCTCAACAGGGGCCACAGCATCTCATGGAAATGAGCAGAGGTGTCTGTCTAACCGGCTAGAAAAATCTACCTTTCTATACCTGAACGGCACCCAGTACCTGTCAGACAGCAGTATGCCTGGCTAAGGAGTCATCTCAACAAGGACCACAGCATCTCATGGAAAATAGCAGAGGTGTCTGTCTAGCCGGCTAGAGAAATCTACCTTTCTATACCTGGACGGCACCCAGTACCTGTCAGACAGCAGTATGTCTGGTTAAGTAGTCATCTCAACAGGGGCCACAGCATCTCATAGAAAATAGGAGAGGTTTCTGTCTAGCCGGCTAGAGAAATCTACCTTTCTATACATGGACGGCACCCAGTACCTGTCAGACAGCAGTATGTCTGGCTAAGGAGTCATCTCAACAGGGGCCACAGCATCTCATGGAAAATAGCAGAGGTGTCTGTCTAGCCGGCTAGAGAAATCTACCTTTCTATACCTGGACGGCACCCAGTACCTGTCAGACAGCAGTATGTCTGGGTAAGGAGTCATCTCAACCGGGGCCACAGCATCTCATGGAAAATAGCAGAGGTGTCTGTCTAGCCGGCTAGAGAAATCTACCTTTCTATACCTGGACGGCACCCAGTAAGAGAAATCTACCTTTCTATACCTGGACGGCACCCAGTACCTGTCAGACAGCAGCATGCCTGGGTAAGGAGTCATCTCCACAGGGGCCACAGCATCTCATGTAAAATAGCAGAGGTGTCTGTCTAGCCGGCTAGAGAAATCTACCTTTCTATACCTGGACGGCACCCAGTACCTGTCAGACAGCAGCATGCCTGGGTAAGGAGGAGTCATCTCAACAGGGGCCACAGCATCTCATGGAAAATAGCAGAGGTGTCTGTCTAGCCGGCTAGAGAAATCTACCTTTCTATACCTGGACGGCACCCAGTACCTGTCAGACAGCAACATGCCTGGCTAAGGAGTCATCTCAACAGGGGCCACAGCATCTCATGTAAAATAGCAGAGGTGTCTGTCTAGCCGGCTAGAGAAATCTACCTTTCTATACATGGACGGCACCTAGTACCTGTCAGACAGCAGCATGCCTGGGTAAGGAGTCATCTCAACAAGGGCCACAGCATCTCATGGAAAATAGCAGAGGTGTCTGTCTAGCCCGCTAGAGACATCTACCTTTCTATACCTGGACGGCACCCAGTACCTGTCAGACTGCAGCATGCCTGGCTAAGGAGTCATCTCAACAGGGGCCACAGCATCTCATGTAAAATAGCAGAGGTGTCTGTCTAGCCGGCTAGAGAAATCTACCTTTCTATACCTGGACGGCACCCAGTACCTGTCAGACAGCAGTATGTCTGGCTAAGGAGTCATCTCAACAGGGGCCACAGCATCTCATAGAAAATAGCAGAGGTGTCTGTCTAGCCGACTAGAGAAATCTACCTTTCTATACCTGGACGGCACCCAGTACCAGTCAGACAGCAGTATGTCTGGCTAAGGAGTCATCTCAACAGGGGCCACAGCATCTCATGGAAAATAGCAGAGGTGTCTGTCTAGCCGGCTAGAGAAATCTACCTTTCTATACCTGGACGGCACCCAGTACCTGTCAGACAGCAGTATGTCTGTTTAAGGAGTCATCTCAACAGGGGCCACAGCATCTCATAGAAAATAGCAGAGGTGTCTGTCTAGCCGACTAGAGAAATCTACCTTTCTATACCTGGACGGCACCCAGTACCTGTCAGACAGCAGTATGTCTGGCTAAGGAGTCATCTCAACAGGGGCCACAGCATCTCATAGAAAATAGCAGAGGTGTCTGTCTAGCCGACTAGAGAAATCTACCTTTCTATACCTGGACGGCACCCAGTACCAGTCAGACAGCAGTATGTCTGGCTAAGGAGTCATCTCAACAGGGGCCACAGCATCTCATGGAAAATAGCAGAGGTGTCTGTCTAGCCGGCTAGAGAAATCTACCTTTCTATACCTGGACGGCACCCAGTACCTGTCAGACAGCAGTATGTCTGGGCAAGGAGTCATCTCAACCGGGGCCACAGCATCTCATGGAAAATAGCAGAGGTGTCTGTCTAGCCGGCTAGAGAAATCTACCTTTCTATACCTGGACGGCACCCAGTACCTGTCAGACAGCAGCATGCCTGGCTAAGGAGTCATCTCAACAGGGGCCACAGCATCTCATGTAAAATAGCAGAGGTGTCTGTCTAGCCGGCTAGAGAAATCTACCTTTCTATACCTGGACGGCACCCAGTAACTGTCAGACAGCAGCATGCCTGTGTAAGGAGTCATCTCAACCGGGGCCACAGCATCTCATGGAAAGTAGCAGAGGTGACTCTCTAGCCGGCTAGAGAAATCTACCTTTCTATACCTGGACGGCACCCAGTACCAGTCAGACAGCAGTATGTCTGGCTAAGGAGTCATCTCAACAGGGGTCACAGCATCTCATGGAAAATTGCAGAGGTGTCTGTCTAGCCGGCTAGAGACATCTACCTTTCTATACCTGGACGGCACCCAGTACCTGTCAGACAGCAGCATGCCTGGCTAAGGAGTCATCTCAACAGGGGCCACAGCATCTCATGTAAAATAGCAGAGGTGTCTGTCTAGCCGGCTAGAGAAATCTACCTTTCTATACCTGGACGGCACCCAGTACCTGTCAGACAGCAGTATGTCTGGCTAAGGAGTCATCTCAACAGGGGCCACAGCATCTCATAGAAAATAGCAGAGGTGTCTGTCTAGCCGACTAGAGAAATCTACCTTTCTATACCTGGACGGCACCCAGTACCAGTCAGACAGCAGTATGTCTGGCTAAGGAGTCATCTCAACAGGGGCCACAGCATCTCATGTAAAATAGCAGAGGTGTCTGTCTAGCCGGCTAGAGAAATCTACCTTTCTATACCTGGACGGCACCCAGTACCTGTCAGACAGCAGTATGTCTGGGCAAGGAGTCATCTCAACCGGGGCCACAGCATCTCATGGAAAATAGCAGAGGTGTCTGTCTAGCCGGCTAGAGAAATCTACCTTTCTATACCTGGACGGCACCCAGTACCTGTCAGACAGCAGCATGCCTGGCTAAGGAGTCATCTCAACAGGGGCCACAGCATCTCATGTAAAATAGCAGAGGTGTCTGTCTAGCCGGCTAGAGAAATCTACCTTTCTATACCTGGACGGCACCCAGTAACTGTCAGACAGCAGCATGCCTGTGTAAGGAGTCATCTCAACCGGGGCCACAGCATCTCATGGAAAGTAGCAGAGGTGTCTGTCTAGCCGGCTAGAGAAATTTACCTTTCTATACCTGGACGGCACCCAGTACCAGTCAGACAGCAGTATGTCTGGCTAAGGAGTCATCTCAACAGGGGTCACAGCATCTCATGGAAAATTGCAGAGGTGTCTGTCTAGCCGGCTAGAGAAATCTACCTTTCTATACCTGGACGGCACCCAGTACCTGTCAGACAGCAGCATGCCTGGGTAAGGAGTCATCTCAACAGGGACCACAGCATCTCATGGAAAATAGCAGAGGTGTCTGTCTAGCCGGCTAGAGAAATCTACCTTTCTATACCTGGACGGCACCCAGTACCTGTCAGACAGCAGCATGCCTGGGTAAGGAGTCATCTCAACAGGGACCACAGCATCTCATGGAAAGTAGCAGAGGTGTCTGTCTAGCCGGCTAGAGAAATCTACCTTTCTATACCTGGACGGCACCCAGTACCTGTCAGACAGCAGCATGCCTGGCTAAGGAGTCATCTCAACAGGGGCCACAGCATCTCATGGAAAATAGCAGAGGTGTCTGTCTAGCCGGCTAGAGAAATCTACCTTTCTATACCTGGACGGCGCCCAGTACCTGTCAGACAGCAGTATGCCTGGCTAAGGAGTCATCTCAACAGGGGCCACAGCATCTCATAGAAAATAGCAGAGGTGTCTGTCTAGCCGGCTAGAGAAATCTACCTTTCTATACCTGGACGGCACCCAGTACCTGTCAGACAGCAGTATGTCTGGCTAAGGAGTCATCTCAACAGGGGCCACAGCATCTCATAGAAAATAGCAGAGGTGTCTGTCTAGCGGCTAGAGAAATTTACCTTTCTATACCTGGACGGCACCCAGTACCAGTCAGACAGCAGTATGTCTGGCTAAGGAGTCATCTCAACAGGGGTCACAGCATCTCATGGAAAATTGCAGAGGTGTCTGTCTAGCCGGCTAGAGAAATCTACCTTTCTATACCTGGACGGCACCCAGTACCTGTCAGACAGCAGTATGTCTGGCTAAGGAGTCATCTCAACAGGGGCCACAGCATCTCATAGAAAATAGCAGAGGTGTCTGTCTAGCCGGCTAGAGAAATCTACCTTTCTATACCTGGACGGCACCCAGTACCTGTCAGACAGCAGTATGTCTGGCTAAGGAGTCATCTCAACAGGGGCCACAGCATCTCCTGGAAAATAGCAGAGGTGTCTGTCTAGCCGGCTAGAGAAATCTACCTTTCTATACCTGGACGGCACCCAGTACCTGTCAGACAGCAGCATGCCTGGCTAAGGAGTCATCTCAACAGGGGCCACAGCATCTCATGTAAAATAGCAGAGGTGTCTGTCTAGCCGGCTAGAGAAATCTACCTTTCTATACCTGGACGGCACCCAGTAACTGTCAGACAGCAGCATGCCTGTGTAAGGAGTCATCTCAACCGGGGCCACAGCATCTCATGGAAAGTAGCAGAGGTGTCTGTCTAGCCGGCTAGAGAAATTTACCTTTCTATACCTGGACGGCACCCAGTACCAGTCAGACAGCAGTATGTCTGGCTAAGGAGTCATCTCAACAGGGGTCACAGCATCTCATGGAAAATTGCAGAGGTGTCTGTCTAGCCGGCTAGAGAAATCTACCTTTCTATACCTGGACGGCACCCAGTACCTGTCAGACAGCAGCATGCCTGGGTAAGGAGTCATCTCAACAGGGACCACAGCATCTCATGGAAAATAGCAGAGGTGTCTGTCTAGCCGGCTAGAGAAATCTACCTTTCTATACCTGGACGGCACCCAGTACCTGTCAGACAGCAGCATGCCTGGGTAAGGAGTCATCTCAACAGGGACCACAGCATCTCATGGAAAGTAGCAGAGGTGTCTGTCTAGCCGGCTAGAGAAATCTACCTTTCTATACCTGGACGGCACCCAGTACCTGTCAGACAGCAGCATGCCTGGCTAAGGAGTCATCTCAACAGGGGCCACAGCATCTCATGGAAAATAGCAGAGGTGTCTGTCTAGCCGGCTAGAGAAATCTACCTTTCTATACCTGGACGGCACCCAGTACCTGTCAGACAGCAGTATGTCTGGCTAAGGAGTCATCTCAACAGGGGCCACAGCATCTCATAGAAAATAGCAGAGGTGTCTGTCTAGCCGGCTAGAGAAATCTACCTTTCTATACCTGGACGGCACCCAGTACCTGTCAGACAGCAGTATGTCTGGCTAAGGAGTCATCTCAACAGGGGCCACAGCATCTCGTAGAAAATAGCAGAGGTGTCTGTCTAGCGGCTAGAGAAATTTACCTTTCTATACCTGGACGGCACCCAGTACCAGTCAGACAGCAGTATGTCTGGCTAAGGAGTCATCTCAACAGGGGTCACAGCATCTCATGGAAAATTGCAGAGGTGTCTGTCTAGCCGGCTAGAGAAATCTACCTTTCTATACCTGGACGGCACCCAGTACCTGTCAGACAGCAGTATGTCTGGCTAAGGAGTCATCTCAACAGGGGCCACAGCATCTCATAGAAAATAGCAGAGGTGTCTGTCTAGCCGGCTACAGAAATCTACCTTTCTATACCTGGACGGCACCCAGTACCTGTCAGACAGCAGTATGTCTGGCTAAGGAGTCATCTCAACAGGGGCCACAGCATCTCCTGGAAAATAGCAGAGGTGTCTGTCTAGCCGGCTAGAGAAATCTACCTTTCTATACCTGGACGGCACCTAGTACCTGTCAGACAGCAGTATGTCCGGCTCAGGAGTCATCTCAACAGGGGCCACAGCATCTCATGGAAAATAGCAGAGGTGTCTGTCTAGCCGGCTAGAGAAATCTACCTTTCTATACCTGCACGGCACCCAGTACCTGTCAGACAGCAGTATGTCTGGCTAAGGAGTCATCTCAACAAGGACCACAGCATCTCATGGAAAGTAGCAGAGGTGTCTGTCTAGCCGGCTAGAGAAATCTACCTTTCTATACCGGACGGCACCCAGTACCTGTCAGACAGCAGCATGCCTGGGTAAGAGTCATCTCAACAGGGACCACAGCATCTCATGGAAAGTAGCAGAGGTGTCTGTCTAGCCGGCTAGAGAAATCTACCTTTCTATACCTGGACGGCACCCAGTAACTGTCAGACAGCAGTATGTCTGGGTAAGGAGTCATCTCAACGGGGGCCACAGCATCTCATGGAAAATAGCAGAGTAGTCTGTCTAGCCGGCTAGAGAAATCTACCTTTCTACACCTGGACGGCACCCAGTACCTGTCAGACAGCAGCATGCCTGGGTAAGGAGTCATCTCAACAGGGGCCACAGCATCTCATGGAAAATAGCAGAGGTGTCTGTCTAGCCGGCTAGAGAAATCTACCTTTCTATACCTGGACGGCACCCAGTACCTGTCAGACAGCAGTATGTCTGGCTAAAGAGTCATCTCAACAGGGGCCACAGCATCTCATAGAAAATAGCAGAGGTGTCTGTCTAGCCGGCTAGAGAAATCTACCTTTCTATACCTGGACGGCACCCAGTACCTGTCAGACAGCAGTATGTCTGGCTAAAGAGTCATCTCAACAGGGGCCACAGCATCTCATGGAAAGTAGCAGAGGTGTCTGTCTAGCCGGCTAGAGAAATCTACCTTTCTATACCTGGACGGCACCCAGTACCTGTCAGACAGCAGTATGTCTGGCTAAGGAGTCATCTCAACAGGGGCCACAGCATCTCATGTAAAATAGCAGAGGTGTCTGTCTAGCCGGCTAGAGAAATCTACCTTTCTATACCTGGACGGCACCCAGTACCTGTCAGACAGCAGTATGTCTGGCTAAGGAGTCATCTCAACAGGGGCCACAGCATCTCATGGAAAATAGCAGAGGTGTCTGTCTAGCCGGCTAGAGAAATCTACCTTTCTATACCTGGACGGCACCCAGTACCTGTCTGACAGCAGTATGTCTGGCTAAGGAGTCATCTCAACAGGGGCCACAGCATCTCATGGAAAATAGCAGAGGTGTCTGTCTAGCCGGCTAGAGAAATCTACCTTTCTATACCTGGACGGCACCCAGTAACTGTCAGACAGCAGCATGCCTGTGTAAGGAGTCATCTCAACCGGGGCCACAGCATCTCATGGAAAGTAGCAGAGGTGTCTGTCTAGCCGGCTAGAGAAATTTACCTTTCTATACCTGGACGGCACCCAGTACCAGTCAGACAGCAGTATGTCTGGCTAAGGAGTCATCTCAACAGGGGTCACAGCATCTCATGGAAAATTGCAGAGGTGTCTGTCTAGCCGGCTAGAGAAATCTACCTTTCTATACCTGGACGGCACCCAGTACCTGTCAGACAGCAGCATGCCTGGGTAAGGAGTCATCTCAACAGGGACCACAGCATCTCATGGAAAATAGCAGAGGTGTCTGTCTAGCCGGCTAGAGAAATCTACCTTTCTATACCTGGACGGCACCCAGTACCTGTCAGACAGCAGCATGCCTGGGTAAGGAGTCATCTCAACAGGGACCACAGCATCTCATGGAAAGTAGCAGAGGTGTCTGTCTAGCCGGCTAGAGAAATCTACCTTTCTATACCTGGACGGCACCCAGTACCTGTCAGACAGCAGCATGCCTGGCTAAGGAGTCATCTCAACAGGGGCCACAGCATCTCATGGAAAATAGCAGAGGTGTCTGTCTAGCCGGCTAGAGAAATCTACCTTTCTATACCTGGACGGCGCCCAGTACCTGTCAGACAGCAGTATGCCTGGCTAAGGAGTCATCTCAACAGGGGCCACAGCATCTCATAGAAAATAGCAGAGGTGTCTGTCTAGCCGGCTAGAGAAATCTACCTTTCTATACCTGGACGGCACCCAGTACCTGTCAGACAGCAGTATGTCTGGCTAAGGAGTCATCTCAACAGGGGCCACAGCATCTCATAGAAAATAGCAGAGGTGTCTGTCTAGCGGCTAGAGAAATTTACCTTTCTATACCTGGACGGCACCCAGTACCAGTCAGACAGCAGTATGTCTGGCTAAGGAGTCATCTCAACAGGGGTCACAGCATCTCATGGAAAATTGCAGAGGTGTCTGTCTAGCCGGCTAGAGAAATCTACCTTTCTATACCTGGACGGCACCCAGTACCTGTCAGACAGCAGTATGTCTGGCTAAGGAGTCATCTCAACAGGGGCCACAGCATCTCATAGAAAATAGCAGAGGTGTCTGTCTAGCCGGCTAGAGAAATCTACCTTTCTATACCTGGACGGCACCCAGTACCTGTCAGACAGCAGTATGTCTGGCTAAGGAGTCATCTCAACAGGGGCCACAGCATCTCCTGGAAAATAGCAGAGGTGTCTGTCTAGCCGGCTAGAGAAATCTACCTTTCTATACCTGGACGGCACCCAGTACCTGTCAGACAGCAGCATGCCTGGCTAAGGAGTCATCTCAACAGGGGCCACAGCATCTCATGTAAAATAGCAGAGGTGTCTGTCTAGCCGGCTAGAGAAATCTACCTTTCTATACCTGGACGGCACCCAGTAACTGTCAGACAGCAGCATGCCTGTGTAAGGAGTCATCTCAACCGGGGCCACAGCATCTCATGGAAAGTAGCAGAGGTGTCTGTCTAGCCGGCTAGAGAAATTTACCTTTCTATACCTGGACGGCACCCAGTACCAGTCAGACAGCAGTATGTCTGGCTAAGGAGTCATCTCAACAGGGGTCACAGCATCTCATGGAAAATTGCAGAGGTGTCTGTCTAGCCGGCTAGAGAAATCTACCTTTCTATACCTGGACGGCACCCAGTACCTGTCAGACAGCAGCATGCCTGGGTAAGGAGTCATCTCAACAGGGACCACAGCATCTCATGGAAAATAGCAGAGGTGTCTGTCTAGCCGGCTAGAGAAATCTACCTTTCTATACCTGGACGGCACCCAGTACCTGTCAGACAGCAGCATGCCTGGGTAAGGAGTCATCTCAACAGGGACCACAGCATCTCATGGAAAGTAGCAGAGGTGTCTGTCTAGCCGGCTAGAGAAATCTACCTTTCTATACCTGGACGGCACCCAGTACCTGTCAGACAGCAGCATGCCTGGCTAAGGAGTCATCTCAACAGGGGCCACAGCATCTCATGGAAAATAGCAGAGGTGTCTGTCTAGCCGGCTAGAGAAATCTACCTTTCTATACCTGGACGGCACCCAGTACCTGTCAGACAGCAGTATGTCTGGCTAAGGAGTCATCTCAACAGGGGCCACAGCATCTCATAGAAAATAGCAGAGGTGTCTGTCTAGCCGGCTAGAGAAATCTACCTTTCTATACCTGGACGGCACCCAGTACCTGTCAGACAGCAGTATGTCTGGCTAAGGAGTCATCTCAACAGGGGCCACAGCATCTCGTAGAAAATAGCAGAGGTGTCTGTCTAGCGGCTAGAGAAATTTACCTTTCTATACCTGGACGGCACCCAGTACCAGTCAGACAGCAGTATGTCTGGCTAAGGAGTCATCTCAACAGGGGTCACAGCATCTCATGGAAAATTGCAGAGGTGTCTGTCTAGCCGGCTAGAGAAATCTACCTTTCTATACCTGGACGGCACCCAGTACCTGTCAGACAGCAGTATGTCTGGCTAAGGAGTCATCTCAACAGGGGCCACAGCATCTCATAGAAAATAGCAGAGGTGTCTGTCTAGCCGGCTACAGAAATCTACCTTTCTATACCTGGACGGCACCCAGTACCTGTCAGACAGCAGTATGTCTGGCTAAGGAGTCATCTCAACAGGGGCCACAGCATCTCCTGGAAAATAGCAGAGGTGTCTGTCTAGCCGGCTAGAGAAATCTACCTTTCTATACCTGGACGGCACCTAGTACCTGTCAGACAGCAGTATGTCCGGCTCAGGAGTCATCTCAACAGGGGCCACAGCATCTCATGGAAAATAGCAGAGGTGTCTGTCTAGCCGGCTAGAGAAATCTACCTTTCTATACCTGCACGGCACCCAGTACCTGTCAGACAGCAGTATGTCTGGCTAAGGAGTCATCTCAACAAGGACCACAGCATCTCATGGAAAGTAGCAGAGGTGTCTGTCTAGCCGGCTAGAGAAATCTACCTTTCTATACCGGACGGCACCCAGTACCTGTCAGACAGCAGCATGCCTGGGTAAGAGTCATCTCAACAGGGACCACAGCATCTCATGGAAAGTAGCAGAGGTGTCTGTCTAGCCGGCTAGAGAAATCTACCTTTCTATACCTGGACGGCACCCAGTAACTGTCAGACAGCAGTATGTCTGGGTAAGGAGTCATCTCAACGGGGGCCACAGCATCTCATGGAAAATAGCAGAGTAGTCTGTCTAGCCGGCTAGAGAAATCTACCTTTCTACACCTGGACGGCACCCAGTACCTGTCAGACAGCAGCATGCCTGGGTAAGGAGTCATCTCAACCGGGGCCACAGCATCTCATGGAAAATAGCAGAGGTGTCTGTCTAGCCGGCTAGAGAAATCTACCTTTCTATACCTGGACGGCACCCAGTACCTGTCAGACAGCAGTATGTCTGGCTAAAGAGTCATCTCAACAGGGGCCACAGCATCTCATAGAAAATAGCAGAGGTGTCTGTCTAGCCGGCTAGAGAAATCTACCTTTCTATACCTGGACGGCACCCAGTACCTGTCAGACAGCAGTATGTCTGGCTAAAGAGTCATCTCAACAGGGGCCACAGCATCTCATGGAAAGTAGCAGAGGTGTCTGTCTAGCCGGCTAGAGAAATCTACCTTTCTATACCTGGACGGCACCCAGTACCTGTCAGACAGCAGTATGTCTGGCTAAGGAGTCATCTCAACAGGGGCCACAGCATCTCATGTAAAATAGCAGAGGTGTCTGTCTAGCCGGCTAGAGAAATCTACCTTTCTATACCTGGACGGCACCCAGTACCTGTCAGACAGCAGTATGTCTGGCTAAGGAGTCATCTCAACAGGGGCCACAGCATCTCATGGAAAATAGCAGAGGTGTCTGTCTAGCCGGCTAGAGAAATCTACCTTTCTATACCTGGACGGCACCCAGTACCTGTCTGACAGCAGTATGTCTGGCTAAGGAGTCATCTCAACAGGGGCCACAGCATCTCATGGAAAATAGCAGAGGTGTCTGTCTAGCCGGCTAGAGAAATCTACCTTTCTATACCTGGACGGCACCCAGTACCAGTCAGACAGCAGTATGTCTGGCTAAGGAGTCATCTCAACAGGGGCCACAGCATCTCATGGAAAATAGCAGAGTAGTCTGTCTAGCCGGCTAGAGAAATCTACCTTTCTATACCTGGACGGCACCCAGTACCTGTCAGACAGCAGTATGCCTGGCTAAGGAGTCATCTCAACCGGGGCCACATCATCTCATGGAAAATAGCAGAGGTGTCTGTCTAGCCGGCTAGAGAAATCTACCTTTCTACACCTGGACGGCACCCAGTACCTGTCAGACAGCAGTATGTCTGGCTAAGGAGTCATCTCAACGGGGGCCACAGCATCTCATAGAAAATAGCAGAGGTGTCTTTCTAGCCGGCTAGAGAAATCTACCTTTCTATACCTGGACGGCACCCAGTACCTGTCAGACAGCGTATGCCTGGCTAAGGAGTCATCTCAACCGGGGCCACAGCATCTCATGGAAAATAGCAGAGGTGCCTGGCTAAGGAGTCATCTCAACCGGGGCCACAGCATCTCATGGAAAATAGCAGATGTGTATGTCTAGCCGGCTAGAGAAATCTACCTTTCTATACCTGGACGGCACCCAGTACCTGTCAGACAGCGTATGCCTGGCTAAGGAGTCATCTCAACCGGGGCCACAGCATCTCATGGAAAATAGCAGAGGTGCCTGGCTAAGGAGTCATCTCAACCGGGGCCACAGCATCTCATGGAAAATAGCAGATGTGTATGTCTAGCCGGCTAGAGAAATCTACCTTTCTATACCTGGACGGCACCCAGTACCTGTCAGACAGCAGTATGCCTGGCTAAGGAGTCATCTCAACAGGGGCCACAGCATCTCATAGAAAATAGCAGAGGTGTTTACTAAATACTGCTTATGTTGTTGTCTATCCATAGCATCTCATGGAAAATAGCAGAGGTGTTTACTAAATACTGCCTATGTTGTTGTCTATCCACTGCATCTCCATATTTTGGCTTTTGAACAAATCGTCGCATGGAAATCAAGATTTAGGTAAATACCTAATCTAAACTTGGAGTCCAGTCTACATAGGGTAAAAATTGTTAAACTTCCTTTTAACTCCGTCTGAATGTCTTTTGTACTCCATATTGATTAGATATCTAGCGAACTGACCACTTCCTGCAATCTAGGGGGTTAGGGCCTCTTGCACTGATGGGAAATATTTATTGTGGTAGTGTGACTTATAGGTGTGACTAGTTATCAGGTAACTTCTCATAAAATTTCTCATATATGGAATGTGGGCCCCCTGGGCACATTTGAAAGATTGTTTCTAGGGCTTTTAGAAGCGGTAACGTTTTTCTTATTTAGTAAATTAGTGTTAGCGTGAGTTAGAGTTTTGGTTAAATTGCCGATTTATGATTTCATAGGGATGCCATAATAAAAATTGTTTTCTTTCCTCCTACTTTCAGAGATTAGGAGCGAATCACATACACATTGCCAAAAAAAAAGAAATTAGGATTCTATTTTTTTTCTGATTATGTAAATTTCTTCATCTTAAGTATATATATATATTTTTTTATTTAAAAACATTATAAAGAATATGTACAACAAGCAAATGTGCTAAGAGAGAGAGAATGGCAATGTCAAAAGAGTAGAAATCACCCAGTCGTGACACTCCCTAGGCACTGAACTGCACTCAAGTATGATTTATCATTGTCTCTATGATCTATGAAAGTCTCTAGGCCACTGGCGCTTAAGGCGTCGTTCGGAAAGTGTGACAGAATGGAGTCCATGGACTGGAGGATACTAAGGGAGGAAAAATATTTTTTTGTAGCTAGATTTAGCTAATTCAGTGAAAAAAGGAACCTTGAGGATCTTAATATATAAAATCCAAACTTTGCTTGTTTGTTTAGTGGGAGGGGGCAAGGCAACAAATGGGAGGAAATACAATCAAAAAAATTATATGTTCTAGCAAGACGCTTATACCGTTCGATATATATCCACCTAATTTTCAGAGAATGACTAATGTGAATCTCGAGGCTACTATAGACTACTTGGCGACTAATATTTTTTTGGTCGCTATAGTGGTGGGAGCCCAAATGTGTTCTCTATGAAACATATTGCGGAATATATTCTTTAAATGATCTGAGGGCACATAAAAAATTGTATTGTAAAAAAAAAAAGATTAAAAACTTTTTTAGACGGAGGAAGGAGAGAATAAACTGAATTGAGATAAACTGAGATAGATTGGGGAAATACACTTTCATGTCATTTCGAGTCTTCTGACAGATAACTCTCGAATAACGATTAAAATCAATAAATGTTTTTGCATTATTGGGATTTTACAAAAATGTTGGTAAGTTAGGACAATATAGCTAATGGTTATCTAACAAACATAGTGATTACCGTGCGAGGGTGCCTCTGCTGCCGTCTGCGGACCGCCATGGCTCACAGCTCACAGCTCAATGTTTTCTCAAGTCCTACAAATGGGCGTTAACACGATTTGTTACTCTAGGGATTCACTATCAGCTCATGCCATGTCTCTCCCTGATAGCTCTCAAATATTATCATCCTTGGTAGAGCTGGGCAAATTTTTAATTACAATTATCAATTACATTTAATTTATTAATTGTGAAGGTAGCAATTGATAATTAATGAATTTAATTACAATTAATTTTTTGTTTTGTAATTGTTAACTTTGGTGAATTATTTATTAGTTACAAATTTATATACAATTATTTCCAATTAATTATTTGTCAAATGCCACCGACAAATAACAACTTAAAACAAGGAAGATGTAACAGAATGGAAGGACAATTAGATAATGAACAGTGTGTGAAAGTAAAATAAATTTTATTTTTTATAATTATGGAGCTAAAAATAATGAAATATAATCAAAAGAAATTTAAAATATGTTATTAATAACACAACCCCACGAAAAAAAAAAAAAAGGTCATGTCCACTGAACTAGACCCCCATGTCTATATGTTTTCGAGGTCGCTGAATCCGAATTCGACGTCCGTTTCACCCCATCAGGTCTATGGACACCGTAAACCACCCCCCCCCCCCCCCTTTCCCTTATTTCTAGCGTTTCTCAGCATCGTCTCGGGTGTCCTCTGCTCTTCTTCATTTATTCAAAAGTGAGACGTGGGGAGGGTAGGGGATTAACATCCGATCAGAAACGCACCCCTTGAGGGGGTTAAACAACCCTTTCAGGGGGTGAAATTAGTTTTTTTCTGTTTTCGAAGGATTTCTATCAGAATCACGACGAAGGAGGGGTTTGTATACATATACAAGAACAAATATGAATTTATATATATTTCCAACACCCTATATATATATTGTAGCATGTCTACCCTATAGATAATGCTCAGAACTGGCGATGTCTATGAGAGGATCGCGATCGCTAGGAGCAAAGTATGGGTTGTGTGGTCTTGAACAAACGAGAATTGCATTTGGAAGAGAATGCTCGGAACCAATGATGCCTGCGAGAGAATCGCGATCGCTGGGAGCGAAAATAAAGAATAATAGAGACACAATGGAAAGGAAGCCAAGATAATTGTCTACATCCGGTGTATAAGGAATAAGCAGTAAGGGTTTTTTTTCTTACTCCAGGTTTTCACACAACTAGAGGCAGATGTTAATTGGTAATATGCGATTGGCTGGAAATAAAATGGGCGGAGTCCAACGACCAATCAAGCCTGGAGAACTGTCCCCTACCACGGTCGGATATCGGAAGCCACTCCCCGTTTTACTCATTCTTCGTTCATGTCTTGGTGGATCACCACGTATCTTTTCTATAAGTAAAGTTTAGTTTGAATATGTGAAATTAACAGTCTTCTTCGCTCATGTCTTGGCTGGTCACCACGTTCTTTTTATATTGTACAGTTGAGTTTAAATATGTGAATTAACTTTCTTCGTTCATGTCTTGGCTGGTCACCACGTTCTTTTTATATTGTACAGTTGAGTTTAAATATGTCAATTGAGTTTTCTTCGTTCATGTCTTGGTGGATCACCACGTATCTTTTCTATAAGTAAAGTTTAGTTTGAATATGTGAAATTAACAGTCTTCTTCGCTCATGTCTTGGCTGGTCACCACGTTCTTTTTATATTGTACAGTTGAGTTTAAATATGTGAATTAACTTTCTTCGTTCATGTCTTGGCTGGTCACCACGTTCTTTTTATATTGTACAGTTGAGTTTAAATATGTGAATTAACTTTCTTCGTTCATGTCTTGGCTGGTCACCACGTTCTTTTTATATTGTACAGTTGAGTTTAAATATGTCAATTGAGTTTTCTTCGTTCATGTCTTGGGTGATCACCACGTATCTTTTCTATAAGTAATATCAGTTTGAATATGTGAAATTAACATTCTTCGTTCATGTCTTGGGTGATCACCACGTATCTTTTCTATAAGTAATATCAGTTTGAATATGTGAATTAGTCGTAGAGACACACTTTGATCTTGGACGGTGCAAAGTCAGTGGGGGTGTAACTTCTGGTGTGCCCTCGAAACTACGCAGATCTTCAGGGACTATGTGAATAGACGATTTCTACGGGAAGTCCAGAAAGGGTGATCACGCCGTCATTCGCCATGGATATCGTATCGAGGTACCTCGTAATTAAGTTATAATTCAGTCCTTCAGACACACGGCCAAATTATATATAGATTCAATTGTTGTTTTGTAAATATGTTCTCATTAAAATAAATATGTTAAAGTTATAGGTTTGATTCATTTCATTCCCCCCCACTCATGCTTCTTCTGGTTGACAACAGTAATTAATTATTGTTAATTACTGATGTCAACTAACCGTTAGGATCTTGTAACCGTTCTTCCCGTGGGAGTGCTTTCAGCTATTCAGGCATTGTTTAATTAAAGTCGCGATTTAAATAATTTTCAAATTTAATAATTTTCGATCTCAATTTTATTTATTTTATTAATTACGTGATTTGCACTCACACAGGGAGGGAGATGGGTTATTAATTGGCGCCCGAACAGGGACTTGATTTGTTTATTAATTATGCCAATTAGTATAATTAATGAACCCCACTAATCGGTCCCTTATTAATTAATTAATTTTTTTAATTAAAAAAAAAAAAAAAAAAAAAAAATTTTTTTTTTGCTTTTTAACGTAGATTCCAGCCTATTAGGCCACAATGTTATATTTTCACTTAAAGTCGGTATTTAGAATCAAAACTGAAGAAGGATGGGTGAGGGTAGGGACAATGAATGACATCATTTATTGAAATAATTTTATTTTTTTTTGTTTTTGATTTTTTTTTTTTATGTAGATTTAATAGGCATTTATTTTACATATTATAACTATTGTTGTATTGTGATGCCATCTGACAGGTCACCATAGAAATTAGGTTAGCACCAGACCTCCCGTATAATTCATTTAATTGTTTTGATATATATTTCTTATCAGAATGGAAGGGAAAGGGAAGTCGGACTTAGAGCCGATACAGACACGGTCTAGGAAAACTATCCGTACGCCCCCGGAGTCCCCGGTAGAAAATCCTAAATTTGACCTAGAGGCGATGTTTAAGGCCATGCAGGAACAGATGTCGGGACTAGGACAACAGGGAAAGGCCATGCAGGAACAGATAGGACAGCAGACTTCGGAGATAAAGGAACAAATTTCGGCAATGGCAAATAATATCGAATCCATTAAACGTAATATGGGTACCGTACAATCTGAATCTAGGCAGGACAATTCAGAAGAGAGATATGATAAGCCTACTTCTAAAGTTAGGGACATGGTAGGTGTCAGTTATCATGAAGTTACAGGTGGGATCGTGTCAGAAACACAGCATCTAGATAAGGAGGTCGAAGAAATAAATTCGAACCAAAATATTATTAGTACCGATTGTGAGAAGAGATTCGCCGATATCTCGAAGAGAATAGATACTGTTTCGGGTCAAACTCAGATCTCAACCCCAAAACAAGATGACCGAATGACATTTACCGTACCCGAAGGACATAGGAATTGGCCTACGAACCAGACTTTTGCTCGCGAACAGCCTAGCAATGTCACCTTCCAAGATGTCTACGTGAAAAATTACGAACGTGGTGAGGTGGCGTTACGTAATAGCGTTTTGGATTTGCCCAACCATTTTGTATTTAAATTCTTACTATTCTGGGAAGGACCTTACCAGATTTTAGACAAGGAAAGTCCTCAAATTTTTATTTTAGGACATCTCGGCAGCGACGTAGCGGAAGGAGGAATCTTTTATACGATCTTACAGAAGCCGTATATTAGCGGATAAATTTACAAGCAGGCTAGAGAAGCGCTAGGGCTCTCTTTGAGATTAACGATCTTACTTCAGCCGAGTTAGGGGGGCGATTATTGCAGACGAGATCGCGGCCCTAGAGTCAGGGAAGAGATTTGTGACGTCTCTATGGGTGTCCATCCCCAGCTATCCCAGGAACAGTTAGACAAAGTCACACACACATAAAACAGACACTATTTTTATTATTTGGGAATTATTTATTATTTTACACTAACGGCCAACACCTCATTATACAACAACACACAAAGAATCACACATACACATTTATTGGGGACACGGGATTTATTATTTAGTTATTTTTTTTTGTAAATAGGATAAGGCAGACGGGGACATTCTGGCACTCCCCTGGGGCTTAACATCGAGCATACCCCCCTTAGTCGAGCTCAAAGATTCCAAAGTGAATCGCCAGGTTGTAGATAGTAATTTTAGATAATAAGTTAGGGTTAGTTTTTTTTTTAATTCTAGATATTAAGTTAGGATAATTTTTTGTTTATATTTGGCATAGGATATTTTTTTATTAGTATTACGTTTTTTTTTGATGTTGGGATAATTTAGTTTAGATAGGTTTGTGGCTTCATTTGAAATTGACATTATTGTAGGACGGGGCAGACGGTATATGGATTGGCCATCCATGGGAATATACCTACGTATTTAAATTTGATTAGGAGACGCGGATCTGAGTAGGATGACAGCGAGGCGATGGCACACACATTTGTAGGTAGTCAGGTATGGTAAATGTACTTCCAATTGTATTTGTCTGTTTTGTTTTGTATTTTTAAATAATATTTGTATTAGTATCCGACCGTGTGTATCTATTGAAAATGTCACATTGACCCATATTTTATCTAGTGACCATGATGGGCTATGTTAACCCAATGAGAGCCTTGTAAATATATTTGTAACATATATTCAGGTATGGACCTTACTTATTATGATGCAGTGTCGACCACGGTAGGTCAAATGTCAATTTTGTTATTTTATTTAAGAAATCCTAGGGCAAGGTGCCGAAGCATACATGACTGAAGGGGGAGATATATTATAAACTGGAGGGGATACCCAGAATTGAATATTTAATTATCGTACACACGGAGAAGGGGCCACTCCATTGATGCTTGTAGAATCCATTTAAAGGGGCGGGAGTTTGTTTAATTATTTTTTTATGCCATGAACTGACTGTTGAACTGAAGAAAGGGTTTCGCTACTTGATTAATGCGGATGCCGGAATTTACATATATTTATGAAACTGAGATGGGATTTGAGTGGGCTTATTTTTCTATTTTATATTTCGTCGTCGTTCCGGCAGAAGGTAAATACCTGTCGAAGGCCTAAGGAGGCATATGGTTAGGGTTTGGTCAACCCAAATTTTTGTTGAAGCGGATTAGGTATATGGGAATTCAGTTGAAACATTGTCGAGGCGTGGGGCCTTTTTGGATGTTTTAACTAATCAGTGAATGTATGCTAGAAATAGAATCATCGTTATTTGCCAATGGAGAGGGTTAACTCCAAGAAGTACAGCGTAAAGTAAAATCATGCTTTGGTCACGCATGCATAGGCAAGCCATGCCGATTCGAAAGGAAATTTAAAATCATGTTTTGGTCACGCATGATAATGAGGTCGATACCTGAGTATTTGGTTAAGTGTATATGCTCAGTGAACGAGCAAGTGCTAAGTGAAACTAATAAAATATGTGACTTCCAATGGTCATTTAGCCGACATATTTTATTTTAACGGGAACGGGGGATATTGTAGCATGTCTACCCTATAGATAATGCTCAGAACTGGCGATGTCTATGAGAGGATCGCGATCGCTAGGAGCAAAGTATGGGTTGTGTGGTCTTGAATAAACGAGAATTGCATTTGGAAGAGAATGCTCGGAACCAATGATGCCTGCGAGAGAATCGCGATCGCTGGGAGCGAAAATAAAGAATAATAGAGACACAATGGAAAGGAAGCCAAGATAATTGTCTACATCCGGTGTATAAGGAATAAGCAGTAAGGGTTTTTTTTCTTACTCCAGGTTTTCACACAACTAGAGGCAGATGTTAATTGGTAATATGCGATTGGCTGGAAATAAAATGGGCGGAGTCCAACGACCAATCAAGCCTGGAGAACTGTCCCCTACCACGGTCGGATATCGGAAGCCACTCCCCGTTTTACTCATTCTTCGTTCATGTCTTGGTGGATCACCACGTATCTTTTCTATAAGTAAAGTTTAGTTTGAATATGTGAAATTAACAGTCTTCTTCGCTCATGTCTTGGCTGGTCACCACGTTCTTTTTATATTGTACAGTTGAGTTTAAATATGTGAATTAACTTTCTTCGTTCATGTCTTGGCTGGTCACCACGTTCTTTTTATATTGTACAGTTGAGTTTAAATATGTCAATTGAGTTTTCTTCGTTCATGTCTTGGTGGATCACCACGTATCTTTTCTATAAGTAAAGTTTAGTTTGAATATGTGAAATTAACAGTCTTCTTCGCTCATGTCTTGGCTGGTCACCACGTTCTTTTTATATTGTACAGTTGAGTTTAAATATGTGAATTAACTTTCTTCGTTCATGTCTTGGCTGGTCACCACGTTCTTTTTATATTGTACAGTTGAGTTTAAATATGTGAATTAACTTTCTTCGTTCATGTCTTGGCTGGTCACCACGTTCTTTTTATATTGTACAGTTGAGTTTAAATATGTCAATTGAGTTTTCTTCGTTCATGTCTTGGGTGATCACCACGTATCTTTTCTATAAGTAATATCAGTTTGAATATGTGAAATTAACATTCTTCGTTCATGTCTTGGGTGATCACCACGTATCTTTTCTATAAGTAATATCAGTTTGAATATGTGAATTAGTCGTAGAGACACACTTTGATCTTGGACGGTGCAAAGTCAGTGGGGGTGTAACTTCTGGTGTGCCCTCGAAACTACGCAGATCTTCAGGGACTATGTGAATAGACGATTTCTACGGGAAGTCCAGAAAGGGTGATCACGCCGTCATTCGCCATGGATATCGTATCGAGGTACCTCGTAATTAAGTTATAATTCAGTCCTTCAGACACACGGCCAAATTATATATAGATTCAATTGTTGTTTTGTAAATATGTTCTCATTAAAATAAATATGTTAAAGTTATAGGTTTGATTCATTTCATTCCCCCCCACTCATGCTTCTTCTGGTTGACAACAGTAATTAATTATTGTTAATTACTGATGTCAACTAACCGTTAGGATCTTGTAACCGTTCTTCCCGTGGGAGTGCTTTCAGCTATTCAGGCATTGTTTAATTAAAGTCGCGATTTAAATAATTTTCAAATTTAATAATTTTCGATCTCAATTTTATTTATTTTATTAATTACGTGATTTGCACTCACACGAGAGGGAGATTGGTTATAATATATTACCGGCCTTTTTCCAACACCCTGTATATATATATATATATATATATATATATATATATATATATATATATATATATATATATATATATATATACAGGGTGTTGGAAAAAGGCCGGTACCCCTAAAAATTTCCTAGGGGCGATGTTTTTTTAAAGATGTCTTACTTGTAATATATATATATATATAAAACATATAGACATGGGGGTCTAGTTCAGTGGACATGACCTTTTTTTTTTCATGGGGTTGTGTAATCAGTCTTGCATCTCATCATTTAACAGTTTTGGACGACCACTTTTTTAAGCCGATTTTCACTTTTGTACCTTTATTCTATCTCCCACAGGATCATCAGCCAACAACACAAGAGGCAACATAATCCGGCGAAGATTAGACGACTCAGACTCAATCCTGCTGAACGATGGAAGCCCAACGTACCTGAGCTCCGCCTATGGCACACTCTCTGCCATTGACCTCACCTTTTGCTCCCCCAATCTGTCTCTCAGTATGCAGTGGCACACTATCCAAGATACCCATGGCAGTGACCACTTCCCCATAAAGCTAACGTACTGCTCTAACAGAGAACAAATGTTCACCGGACCAAAGTGGAAAGTTGACAAAGCGGATTGGGATCTTTTTAGGGAGTTGGCAGTATTGGAAGAGGAATCCTTTCCTACTGATGTTGACAGTCTCACCTCTTATGTCACCTCGGTAATAACTGCGGCTGCCCACCTATCCATCCCAAAAAGTCTACCTGGAGAGATGAAAAAACGAGTGCCTTGGTTTGATACAACCTGCCGAAAAGCTATCAAAGACAGGCGGAGAGCACTAAAAAATTTCCAAAACTACCCCACTACACTAAACCTCATTGAATACAAAAAGCTCAGAGCCATATGTAGAGACACTATGAGAGAAAAAAAGCGAGCCTCATGGAGAAACTACGTTTCCTCAATAAGCAGTAATACACCGATAGCAACAGTCTGGAAAAGAATAAGAACTCTCACCGGAAAACGCACCTATGAAACGCCGATCCTCCAATCAAATGGCGACATGATCTATGATCCTAAAACCATTGCAAACATTTTTGCTGACTCTTATAGTAATACCTCTGCCTCAAGAAATTTTCCAGCTGAGTTTATCCAGGCTAACGAGAAGAAGAAGACCACTCCACCGAACTTTGAAGAATTCGATGAAGAATATTATAATAAAGACCTCACGGAATGGGAACTGAGCACCGCGATAAACGAATCAAAAAAAACCGCATGTGGACCAGACGAGATCCACAACGAAATGTTAAAAAACTTGACCCAGCAGTCTAAGAGATGTCTACTGGCTTTCTATAACCGACTATGGAAACAAAGAGTTTTTCCTCAGGCTTGGCGAGATGCCGAAATCCTCCCCTTTCTAAAACCAGGGAAGGACAAGTTGCGGGCGGCTAGTTACAGACCTGTATCTCTCACTAGCTGCCTCTGCAAGATGCTCGAGAAAATGGTAAACAAAAGGCTTCTGTGGTACCTAGAAAAAAACGAATTGCTAGCCAAAATACAGTGTGGGTTTCGCAAAGACAGGTCCACCTTAGATCACCTCGTCTCAATGGAAGCAGAGATCCAGAACACTTTCATCTTGAAGGAAGAAGCGATAGGGGTCTTTTTTGACCTGAAAAATGCATATGATACTGTTTGGAGACCCGGTATCTTGGAGCAAATCCATGAGTGGGGCCTTAGAGGAAACCTTCCTATTTTTATCCAGAACTTCCTATACCAGAGATTCATTCAGGTGAGAGTGGGCGATAAGCTTTCGTATAAAAGACAGCAAGAGAATGGCATACCACAAGGCAGTGTCCTCAGTTGTACTTTGTTTGCCATTGCAATTAATAAAATAAGCTCTGTATTCTCATCACCATGTATAAAAGCCTTTCTTTTTGTGGATGACCTGAGTATATTATACAGATATAAAGTTTCTCGCGAAATGGAACAACGCCTGAACTCTGTATTAAGTATGCTTCACAACTGGTCGACAGAAAATGGTTTCAGTTTCTCGATTGAGAAAACACACTGTGTCCACTTTAGCAGAAGAAGGAAGCCAAGTGGTGACCCAATAATAAGACTGGGAGGCAAGCTACTCACCTTCAGAGACGAAACCAACTTTCTGGGCCTCATTTTTGACAAAAAGCTTTCTTGGATAAACCACATAAAATATATCAAAGAAAACTGCATGAAAAGACTAAATATAATGAGGATCCTTTCTCATACAACGTGGGGCTCTGATCGCCAGACGCTGCTAAAGATCTACTCAGCTATAATCCGATCCAAATTAGACTACGCCAGTTTTGTATACGCGTCAGCCAGAAAGAGCTACCTCACTTTGTTGGACACAGTCCATTATACCGGATTGAGGCTAGCAACAGGGGCTTTCATAACTTCGCCCACGGTGAGCCTATGTGCGGAGACTGGCTTGCCACCTCTGCTTTTCCGTAGACACAGTTTGGCATGCAATTATATTGCATCCCTCTCCATGCAGAGGGCTAACCCAGCCTATGAATATGTTTTTCACCCAGAACACCTCCGAATTTATGATAGGCACCCCAGGGCAACGTTGCCTTTGGCATTGAGAGCCAGGCAGAATATACTGGACCTTCTTAACATCGAACCTATAAAGATCGAGGTGGAGCATCCACCTTGGACTTTCCCTCGGCCTACCCTCATGCTGCAGCTATTAATGAAAGACAAAAAGGAAACACCTCCATATATCTACAGAAACCTTTTTAAAGAACTTGGGGAAAGATTGCTCCAACGTCAAATAATTTTCACAGATGGCTCTAAGTGCGGAAATGAAGTGGGCTATGCAGTAGTGATGGGTGACAAAGCTTACAAATATAAGCTAACCCAACAATGCAGCATCTACACTGCAGAACTTAGTGCAATCGCGGCTGCTCTCCACATGATAATGGCGGTAGAAGGGAAATTTTTTCTAATTTGTTCGGACTCCTTATCAGCGCTCCAGGGCATTGTAGCCCTCTACAACAAGAACAACCTGATATGCAAAATACAGCAATACGTGGCCATGCTAGACCAGTTAGGGAAAAATGTAATTTTTTGCTGGATTCCATCGCATGTGGGAATTACAGGGAACGAGAAGGCAGATCTTGCTGCAAAAGAGGCAGCAACCTCAACTGGAGAATCTCGAAAAGTCTTTGAAAGAGAAGATCTTAAACGTTGGCTCCAACACAAAATAAGACAAGCTTGGCAGGAGATGTGGGAGGCTGTACCAGACAACAAGTTAAAGTTCATCAAGGGTCATGTCAAGCCTTGGAGCTCATCCGTAAGAAACGATAGACAAGAAGAAGTGGCCCTCATGCGTCTGCGGATGGGACATATAAAACTAACACACGGACATTTGCTGAACCGAAGGGAGGCCGCAAGCTATGAGAAGTGTGGAGTGGAGGTCGTTACAGTTCGCCATATACTGGAAGAATGTCCAGGGTATCAGATCCCCACTGTACCTCGGCAGCTGACTGAAATCTTGGGAGACGATCCTCGCCGCATCGACACCTTGATGGTATATCTTAGACAATCTGGGCTCATCAATAATATCTAATAATAATATTAAAAAACAAAAAACAATGACATGAGACACTAAAGGATTTATATTAACTGCAGATATATGTATTCACATAATTTCTATTACTAAATAATTTGATACACGGTGCTAGAAACCATGCAGTTAAGCGCCAAAAAAAATTATTCCTATCCTATCCTTCTATCTCCCACAGTAGACAAGCATTCTCACTTTCTTACTAATTTTTTGTAAGGTCTCACCTTTTTCTCGTAACAAAATTATTCGAAGCCGCATCCGGACAAGAGACAATCAATAAATAATTTAAATCAATGCCTAAAAGGCTAAAATGTGTAATTAAACAAAAAGGTTTACAAACCAAATACTAAATTATTGCTGTTATTTTTGTTATTTGTTCTTAAATTGTTTGAAAAAAAATGTTAATTAAATTAATTTAGTGACTCTAAATCCGCCTGCCAACTACTACGAAACTTGCACCTCAAAACTCGAAGCAACTACATACTCTCCACAATAGGTACAACTATTTACCAGTCAGATAAGAACTACTACATTCAATGGATTCCTGGACACATCAATTTGAATGACAACGACAGAGCTGACCAACTTGCCAAGCGAGGAACGGAAAAGGACACAGTGACACTCAGAATCGACTTGATCTTAGAAGACACCCTTTCCATCATACAACACCATGATGGCAAACCAACTATACTGACATATCCCAAACCAAAGGACAATACCACTACAGAGTACAGGAGACAGTAACGACAAAGCCATGGTTCCACCCACACAGTAAGACACTGTCGACTAAACAGGTCATATACTTGACACGACTGAGGACCGGACATGCCAGAATAAACAAATACTTACATGTAATCAAAATAAAACCATCCCCCAACTGTGAACACTGCGATGAGACTGAGGACGTAGTCCACATTTTCACTAAGTGCAAAAAGTACGACAACCAGAGACAACATGAGACGCTACTATCCAACGAAAACACATTTCTTCAAACAATAGCTAACATTAATAACATAGAAAATGTCAACAAACTTTTTAAATTTATTACCAGATCAAAAATAGAATTGTAATAAGAAGATAAATAGACTACTACATACTCGCTCCGGCTTTATAGGACTACAATTAGTCTTACGGCAAAATAAAAAAAAAAAAAAAAAAAAAATTTAGCGTTTATATTATGAACTTGAAAGAAATAAAACTTGTTTATTTATGGTATTGTCTAATTTCACCAACTATATCTACATGGGAGTACTTTCGGTATTTCTACCATCCTCAGCCAAAAGCATAAGAGATAAGACTGGCTTTTGGCTGAGGATGGTAGAAATACCGAAAGTACTGCCATGTATATATAGTTAGTGAAATTAGACAATATATTAAATAAACAAGTTTTATTTTATTTTTCAAGTCCATTTGAATTATTTCACAATATCTCTGCAATAATGTTAGTTTTCGTTCATATTATGTATTTCCGAATACTTTTGACACTCAGTGTATATTGTAAACAGAAGCCCACAAACATCTTTAAGTGTCATCACATCTAACAAATTTTCAGACAAAATATCCATCCAATGCAGAGGGAATTGAATGAATGTGGGGGGAGGGAGAAGAGATCAATTTAAAAACTCTAATAACTGACTCACATTGGTCCCACATTCGGTTTCTGCTCCCAAAAATAAGTTCATTGAACTATTTGGCAAACATCTGAAATAATTACTTTTTTGTCCTTGGGGACCTGGTGTGTACCACTGTTCGTTAGTTATTATGACCATGCCCAGGCTTCAACAGGTCATATCGCCTACTACCAGAGCGCTCTTTCGTCACTCTGGTGGACAAGAGCCCGACTCTATTATGGGAGTCCCAAATTTTGCCTACCCTAAATTTTTATTCACCTAGGGTAGGGGTTTTTAACGAGTACCTGACATTGTACAGGCTCGGGACCATCGCTTAACGTCCCATCCGAAGGACGGCGTGCTTAAGTTTATTTTACCTCCCAGATAAAATAAACTAAGGGGCACTGTTGAACAAAGCCTAAATTTCACCATAAGGGTTCTACGCGCCTTTGAAGTAGGGACATTTTTCGAGATTTGGGCAGAATTCTCGTAGGGTCAAGTCGCCTGATGTTGCTTTAGAAAGTCTTGGGTTTCACATACTTTTAAAAATGTTTCGCACTTTAAAATAAGGTATTCTTTAATGTCGTTAACATCTTTCAGTTAGAGTGGACGAGTAAGTTAAAAATTAGGAGTTTTATGGTGGTTTTTATTAAATTTCGTAATATGCAAAGGTGTAACACTACAACATAAAACCCTTCAACATTAAACAATTCTCCTAATATACAGGTAACGATTCTTTACCTCTAAGCTACAGATATACGTTTTGTAATGCGCAATTAGCTGCACAAGCTGAAGCAGTTTTCATGTCTTTGTCAATCTAACGGCTATCATTTTTTTTTTTTTAACTTGTTTTCTTTTTCTCTCTCTAACAATCACCTATGAGTAATTATAGGGGAGATGCGCCACTAAATATGTATAGCGTATTACTTCCCCAGTTATACGAAGTATACAGGTAGTTATGTAATCGGTCAGAAATTCCATGTTGAGTTTCCACTGGAATTTCATGTTTTCCGAACCCAGGAGATCGGATACCTAAAAATTAAAACAAGCAGGTTCTCCGATGTGTGTGTTTCGCCTCTCTGCACCTTAAATCAGATTACTGGGCCGTGTATTAGGACTCTACAAATGTGGTATTTGTAAATAAGTGCAGCCATTGAGGTCCATAAGGCAAACTTCCTAGCATGTTATATCAATAATAATAATAACACAAAAAAGTAGGCATTTTATTCAGTACAGAATTGTCCATTAAATTAATTGAATTTAATGCATACATATATTTTTAATTGGTATGCGAATGATGCACATATAGAGGCATAAATGCAAAAAATTAAGATTTTTATATTTTTACTGTACAAAATGAAGTTGGAAATTACATATGGGTCATTCCATCTATAATCGGCCAAAAATGTCTCGACCACCGCCAATTTCACTGAAAACAATTTTTTTCGTCTTATTGTTTTGAAAAAACAATATTGAGCTTATAAAAAACATTGAAATGTTTATCTCTTTAGTTTTAAACAAATAATATCGATTTTAATGAAAATTGATAGACTTTTTAAATAAATGCTTTTACAAATTATCTGAAATGATAAAAAAAAATCAATCCACACAGCATTTCAGTAGCTGAGTCTATTCTATCAAAAAATTGTGCGAACAGAAAAATTTTTTTCATACTGACTCGAATAATAGCTCAAATAAGAAAAAATTGAGAAATATCAAAAACACAATCTCCGATTTTGCTGACATTTTTACACATGTTTCTTCAGAGTCTAAACTATTTCCATGAAAATGTTCAGTCATGTTTATTATATTTTATAATTATAAAGATATGATAATTTATTCATGTTTGCGTGTCACTTCCGGCAAAGTAGTACAGGACCTGCTGAACCATTAAATTTTGTTGTGATATCTGATGAACTGAATCATAATACTTCATCAGTACACTACTTTCAGGGTCTACTGATTGATTTCTTGAAAATGAAAATAACAAATTTGAGAAAAATCATACATTTATCAGACGGTTCACCAACGCAATACAAAAACAGGTTCAATGTCCTCAACATTTGTTTGCCTAAGCAGGATTTTCAAGTTGAAGGAGAGTGGCATTATTTGGCCACAGCTCATGGAAAAGGACCCAGAGACGGCTTAGGTGGAACTACTAAACGGTTGGCCAGCAGAGCAAGTCTACAGGCGTCTCACAACAAGCAAATATCAACTCCAAGACAACTGTTGAAAAATTACAATGCAAACGCACATGGGCCTGTCTTAACTCGGTAAAAATTAAGTCTTTTACTTTCATATAATGTTAAAAATGTTCAAAATTATAAAGTAAATCGATTTTTCAGGTCAAACAGGATACGTAAGACTGTAGGATAAACGCCAGGAAGAAAGTCGATTCGTTGAATTGTTATTCAAAAGAATAAATTGTCATATCTTTGAATAGTATTAATAAACATGGCTGAAAATTTTCATGGAAAAAGTTTAGACTCTGAAGAAATATGTGTAAAACTTTCAGCAAAATCGGAGATTGTGTTTTTGAGATATTAATTTTTATAATTTGTCTCAATTTTTTCTTATTTGAGCTATTATTCGAGTCAGTATGAAAAAAAATTTTCTGTTCGCACAATTTTTTGATAGAATAGACTCTCAGCTACCGAAATGCTGTGTGGATTGATTTTTTTTTATAATTTCAATATTGTTTTTTCATAGCAATAAGACGAAAAAAATTGTTTTCAGTGAAATTGGCGGTGGTCGAGACATTTTTGGCCGATTATAGATGGAATGACCGATATGGGACTCTCCGGTAGGAAGAAATTTCTGAAATTAACCTTTGAATAGAAAACAAAATATAAACACGAAATATAATAATCTATCGTGCTCTTCATGTCAACACAATACCTTTAGATATAATGCCATTCCATTCGCATCA
Organism: Aradus depressus; assembly: GCA_963662175.1. Classification (NCBI taxonomy): domain Eukaryota; kingdom Metazoa; phylum Arthropoda; class Insecta; order Hemiptera; family Aradidae; genus Aradus; species Aradus depressus. Next base: position 33,199,889 of record OY759218.1, read on the forward strand.
AATCTCAAAGTAGAATTCCTAACTTTTGAAGTAAAGGCATTTCATAGCTTAATATATTATATGTAGAAAAATATATCATATCATAAAGTAGTGCAAACCTTCAAATATTATCTATATACTCCTTCCTATTCGATAAAGTATAGAATATTATTATATAACAATGTATAACGCATAATAAAATTGATAATAACAGGAGAATAAGCGAACAGTCAATAAAATAAATATTATTCGATTCATTCTCTTTTTCGTTATTAATATTGGTAATTTATTGTTTTTTAATATTATAGAAACTATGAGATGTTATTTGATAACAACTCGAGAATGAGAATATCAGATATTTCAAAGTATCCATTGCCATCAGAACAAATTAGATTGGATAAATCTTTTTCAAGAAATCCTAAAATCCAGTTGTTTAAACGAAAAAAAAAAAAAATTAGATAACATTTCTTTCGGATCATATTGACACTGATACTTTTCGATTGGCACCAGAACGGAGTCGATATCATTTTTTATTCGCAAGATTTCGGGCAGGAAAAATTGGTCATAAAAATACAGTAGTAACCTTGAAACATAAAAATATGTTGAAAATTTTGTTTTCTATTTTCGGACCCATTACAATAACATCCCTATATGCTGGGAAGTTAAAAAAAAAGGTCTGTATGTGTCTCTAAACACGATAACATGAATGTATATGTATTTTACAGAACCCTCCAAGGACACTTATTGATTTCCAGCAGAGAGGGAAGAGAATCAGAGGGGTTCAACTTACAAATCACAATAACTGCCGATGTAATGAATGTATCGACATGAAATTTTATATTTAAATTCAAACCACCATAAGGACGACACCTATTAATTTTGTGCTTAAATAGACCGATTGGAAAGAGGGATCAGAGAAGGGGGCTCGACTCAAAAACTCCTGAACTGCCGATGTAATATATGTATGGACACAAAATGTATTATGAGGATTCAAAAGCCCATATGAAAGTCAACTATTGATTTTTATCCCAAACGGTCGATTGGTACTGGAGAACAAAAGCTTAATTAATTTCTGCTGGGGAAGTACACTGTCGGTGATTCGTTTTGGGCGAGATATCATTTTCGAAAAAAATAAGGACTAAGGAAACATTTAAAACACAAAGAATAAAAAAAAGTAATTTAAAAAGAAATAGTTATGTATTTATATTACAATATACATTATTTAAATACGATTTATGACAGCATCTACTACACATACATAACTTATATATGCAGCTTCGTTTATGTAATTAAAAAAAAGAACAAAAAAATGTAATACAAATACAAGCAACTCTCATAAATCTATAAATTAAACAAGATTTTGACCAAAAAAATATTTTATGAAACGAGCTTTATACAATCATCTAATGAACAATTAATTCAATTATTTATTTTACATTTATATTTACAAGTTCGTTACTTGTGTTAGAATATACAAACCTAACTGTAAATAGCATATACACAAACATCAAAAAATGGTTGAAAAAAAAATGCGTTAAAATTTTTACAAAGGAACAAAATTAAAAATACAGAATGGTTTTGTGAAACTGTTCGTCGCGTTTTTCTATAAAACAGTACAAGTTAGAGAGATGATTTTATAGAATTGTTTACTTCGAAGTTACCTATCAAATGAACCCCGTTTTGAAATGTTTGCATCAAAAGTGTTTGCGCATTCAATTACAATAGTTTTCATGTATAATTCTTCGCTATTGCTCCAGTTTATAAAATTGTGATTCAAAAAATTCAAATGAGTTAATTTCACAGGTAATTTTAAAGTAAACAATATGAAAAAAAGAATCCACCTCTAAACACTATTTGGTGGTCGAGAAAAATGCGAGACAGTTTGGCCAAAAACCTGTATACAAAAGAGAATAAAAATAAATATTCAAGCACAATTTACATTAATAACACATACGCGAAACAATAAACTTCTAAAACACAATAATTTTTTTCAAAATGTTAAAAAAAATCAGACTTAAAATATATGGCGGAATCCAACATATTCAAGATTTGTACTATAAAAAGGATATATATATATTTTAAAAAAAATTATATAAAATATATGATTTATTTTAAAATAATATATTATATTTTATATATTTAAAAAAAAAATTGTACCTAATCATAGTTATTCGATATATATATATATCCTAAAATCCCGGATCTTCCCACTATCTAGCTTGACCTCTATCTACTTATGTACCTTATACTGACCACTGACCTTATCATTCTTAACTTATATATAAATGGTGTCTTGCAGTTGCTTCTGCAAAATAAGGAGCCGGAGGAGCAAACAGAGAACATTACTGAACACGGGGAAGAGAAGAACGGTGACCCAGATCAGGACAGTAGTGGGTGTTGTTCTGGACATGAAAGTGTCTCTTCCTCCATCACTGCTGGAACCCACATCATCGACTCATATATATATCTATATCGAATAACTATGATTAGGTAAGAAATTTGTAAAAAATATAATATATTATTCTGCTTTCAAATGCCAAAAATGATGGATCATCAATATAAATTAATTTTTGAAAAAACAAGGAAATAAAAACAGGGATTGAAATAATTTTTACAAACAAATGATCTAGGTAAATAAGAAAGTGAAAAGTGCCTTCTAAAAAATAATTAAATTCATTAATTTAACTACTCAAAAATCAAATTGACAAAAATGTTTGTTACGTTACTCTCATGAAAATACGAGACCGGATTTTTTACACAATCGGTCTAACAAAAGAGACTGAGGAGGATTGAGATTCGGAACAAGAATATATTTCATGAAAATCTGACTCACTTTCTTATTCGGCTAGACCCTTTCGAACTGTTCCCAGAAAGGATTAGTTCCTAAGAATAATAATTCTCCTTACGCTTGTTCTTAACTGATCTTTGCAGTAATGAGATTTAAGTAGCCAAGGATGGATCACCGCTCTGCTGAAGAGCATTGGATGGATTTTGTGAACCGATAGAGTTGGTGAGGTCGTAAGCTTTGGGCTGTTGGTTTGGGGTCCAATTGTGTTTGACATAGCCCCTTGAGACTGGGGGCATGATGACGTACCCCGAAGGGGCCCGGGCGAGGCGGCTGTAGCCATCACCGCCCCCACCTCCTCTCCCACTACCACTTCCGGAGACGTTCCTTTGACGGCGAGTCGACTCGGAGAATACGTCCGGAGAGACTGCTCTCTGTAACAGAAGAGGGACAATTAAATTATAATAGTAAGGCTGAATTAAGAGGGGAGGAGGGGCAGAGTTCTGAGCCCTGTCCTCGGTGGTAGGGACTGCATAATGCAACCCACTTTTACATATTTGAAATGCTGAAATTGAAATTTTTGTGAAGTGTTATCTCAATTTAACCCAATAATACTTTTTTCCTCGCCAGCCATAAATTAACTTCAAATCACTACTCCAATCAGACTTATCATTCATCGTGGACAAGTGTTTCAGTTGGTTAAAACCAAAAAATTATATAAAACCTGAACTATGTAATGTCATATCCAAATTAAACACGTCAGCCTTTGTGCATTAATGTCTACGGTCCAGTTCGATTATTAAGATATGTTGTGTTACTGCAGACATTTTGCTTTGGTCGAATTACATGGAATGTTGCCTCTAGTGATATTTCAATATAGATCAATAAGGCCCTCCGCACGCTGGCTTTTTATCTGGTTTTTGTTAACGGATTTTTACAACTTAAATGAATGTTTTTTGGGTCGCTGATTACGAATTCAATATTTATTTTAGCCTATAGTGGTCCTAATGTTGTCATTTTGGCCTAAAGTGGTTCAAATTCAATATATTGGCTATTTTTGCCACTTTTGGTGGTTATAATGGATTCATTGATTGTGAAACCCGCAGTTATCTGATAAAAAGCCAGCTTTCACAAATATTTTGCACATAGTTTCATCCAAATTGATCAAAAATTGAGCGGGGGCTCGAATTTTGAAAATCAAAACTCATAAATTTCACACTGTGTGCCGAGACGAGCTCTCTCCGGACATCAGACGGGGCTTCTGCTACCCAACTTGTAGTCGGGCCACCCTTTGGGGGGCCTTTCCTGTAAAGTGGGGTAATCCCCTTTGGACTATATAATCTGTCTAATGTCTTGTAGTGATTCTTGCCTACAACTTTTTCGGACAACTGTGAGTTCCGTATTTGCTGAAACGACAGCATTGCCCTCTCTCAGCTCCTTATTCAGAATCTAGTAAACCCTTAATAATATTTTCACCTCGTCAGCTTCCGTTCCTGAGTCGGTGATGTGGGTTCCAGCAGTGATGGAGGAAGAGACACTTTCATGTCCAGAACCACACCCGCTACTGTCCTGATCTGGGTCACCGTTCTTCTCTTCCCCATGTTCAGTATTGTTCTCTGTTTGCTCCTCCGGCTCCTTATTTTGCAGAAGCAACTGCAAGACACCATTTATATATAAGTTAAGAATGATAAGGTCAGTGGTCAGTATAAGGTACATAAGTAGATAGAGGTCAAGCTAGATAGTGGGAAGATCCGGGATTTTAGGACCCAACGAGTGGGGGAAAAAATGAAAAATATTTTTTAATGAATCTCTTCATTAATACATACAACGTAAACAACTGTATATACCACTCATGCCAGTGAGTTAGCCATTATCGACAATTGCTTGTAATTATACTTATTAGCAGAGTGAGCAAGTGAATATCAGAAATTTGTTAATTTAAACCTTACTTTCTGACTCTCAACTTCCTCTTAGCTAGCATCGGCAATAGCTTTCGATCACTGTTAATGTTGGAAGAAGATTATATAATACATTACAACCTCTTTCAGATATATGATATGATTTGTATGTGAAGGTTCTTAAAGGAGGGAAACAGTACTGCTTCACTAGAAGGATCGACTAAACAAGAGCCAACATTTTATTCTTTTGGATTCATAATATGATTAGTATATGCGGAGATTCTAAGAAGGTAGATCATGTAAGACATAACCTCTTTCGGGTATATGATTTGATGTGTATATGTGAAGATTCTTAATCGGGAAACCTGTACTGCTTCACTAAAAGGACCGACTGACGAAGAGTCAACATTTTATTCTTATGAATTCGTAATATGATTTTTATATCCAGATTTTTTATCGGAGCAGTTTTTCATATCGTACCATTAGCAGTAACATATATGTAAGTGAAAGAGTATTTAATAACTAAAAATATGTTAATACAAATACATTAAACGTATGTGAAAAAATGGGAACAAATTTTCAAGAGTTATTTTTTACTAATAAAAAAATTACTTGTTGGTCGGGAGGCGGGAGGTCAGTAGAATCATCGTTGGAGTTAGGCTTATGTTGGGGCACGTGGGCCTCCATTGGCAGGTCGATCACCTTATCTTCATACTTAACACAAGAAAAAATAAAATAAAAAAGGTTACTCCATATCGCTTTCATCAATAATTTATTTATAAATAAAGATTTTTGAAAAAAAAAAAAAAAAAAAAAAAAGCAATACTCACTATATCTAATTCCAATTGCGCTGGCAGCTTCACACCTATATTTTGCATTGCTTTACAACGACTCCAAAGACTGAAATGTAATAAGAACGTATTGATTAGTTTATATGGCAACTATGCATAACTCCCAAAACATAAACACAATACAATTATAACTATTTAATTGTGTGTCAGTTGTGTCCAGACCGCCCTGCAGGAAGGATCTAGTGCACGGAGCTCCCGGCTTACAGGCCAGTCGTATCTCACATACTGCTATTTTTCACCTATCTATCTATTTTAATTATTTTTTTACCTATTTATTTTATTTATCTATTTTTCCCTCTATTAGAACTATCTTGTTCTCACTTTTGTTCATCTACCCATCTGTTTTTTTTTTTTTTTTTTTTAATTTAAATTTTTTCTTGCACACTGGGAATTCTTTTCTTTTTCTCTCACTATTTTTCTAGGTTTCACCATCTCTCATACTCTGAGAGGCAATGAACAAGCCCCCAGACCCCAACCCCAGGTCCAAAAGGCCTCGGACAAACAGTCCGCCTGAGGGGGGAGGGCAATTTCCACGATTCCTACTTATCTCTAAGGAAGGGGCGGGTGATCTCAAAAAGACATCCCCCTTTCTTATACAGAAGTCCATCAGTTCCATAGCTGGGGAAGTAACTAACATTAAAAAAATCAGAACGGGTCAGATTTTGGTGGAAGTCAAAAATGCCCGTCAGGCCAATAAACTTTTGGAGACGACTAGTCTTTCTGGGCAGGTACCTGTGAAAGTAGAGGCCCATTCGACTCTTAATTACTCCAAAGGGGTAATTCGGTGCATGGACCTGGACGAGGTGCCCCTGGAAACCATCAAATCGGAATTATCCCTTTTTTATGTCACTGAGGTTTACCGAATCACTAGCAATAGAACCGTGGAGGATGGCGAAAAAAAGAGGGTTAAAATGAACACGGACAGTTATGTTCTAACTTTATTTCTTCCTACGCCGCCACCCCACATCAATGTCGGGTACCTGTCTCTCCCCGTGAGGCTGTACGTCCCTAACCCACTCAGATGCATGTCGTGCCTGCACTTCGGTCATGTGGCCAGGACCTGCTCCAGGACGGCGTTGTGTGCCAGGCACAGCACCCCGCCGGTTCACCGCCCCACCCGTTTGTGCCGTCTGCAAGGGCCCCCACGCAGCCTTCAATAGGGACTGCCCCATATTTAAACAAGAAAAAGCCATTAAAGAAATTCAACTAGCTGAGAAAGTCCCATTCCCAGAAGCTAGGAAAATCTATAGAGCTAAATTAGCGTCCTCATTTAGCAAGTCCTTTGCCCAAGTAGCCTTTGTAGGCAATGAGAATTTGCCTGAAAATAAACCAAAAAAATGTGTGATTCTGCCACTCAGACAGAATATTTTAATTTTAAATCTAATGTTATTAATAATGTTTTAGAAACTAACAAGACAGATAACAATAGTTCAACCATTAATGCTATTGTCGTAAACAATACTGCTAATGGGAGACAGGAGCCGAACTCTAGCGAGCTGGTCCGAGCGCTCCCGACCTCCCTCTCCGTCCCCGCACCTACCTTTCATCCCACCCCACCTCCGCCTCCAGAGCCCACCCGGGCGCCCCCCCTCATCACTGGCCCACGGGCCCCGACGCCTTCTCTTTCCGTCCCCACGTCCCGGGCCTCATCGCCCCCCCCCCCCCCCCCCCCCCCCCCCGGACCCCGTTAAACCCTCCCCTTCATCTTTACTCAAGTTAGAAGTTAATCGGCCCCATCTGATGGAAGTGGGAGACAACTCCTCAAAACAAAAAAATAAAAACAGAAATCGAAGTAAAACTAGAAGTAAAACGAAAGAAAGGGAAACTCCCAATTCCCGCTAATCTTGCTTGTCACGATATACATATACACTTTTTTTTTCTAACTATGTCTGCTTACGTTTACCATTACCACCGATTTACTCCCCTCTACGTATTTATTTACTTGCTATTGTACTTTGTTTACTCTTATTTTTACTCTTTTCCATTTACTTCCTACATTCTTATTGTATATTTATCTTTGTGTATGTCTGTTTGTGTGCCTGTTTATGATGTGTATTTATATGGAATTTTATGTATATATATATGTATATTTTAGTATTTATTCTTTTAACGCATGTACGTATTTTTATTGCACGTTTGCGTGTATATGTTAGTACATGTGAAAGTATGAATGTTGGCGTACATATGTATATATTAATTTGCTTGTTATCATTGTTATTTATTACTTTGTTTTCCCTCATTACCCCAACTATTTGTTATTACCTTTTCACTTTATTTATTTGTGTATCTATGTGTTTGAGTATAGGTATGTATATATTATATGTTTTTTCTTTTTTCTTTACTATTTTTTACGACTATTACTATTATTTTATTTGTTTATCTTTCCTCTTTTTTGTATCCTCCCGATCATGTATGAACCTGTGTGTGCCTGCGAGTGCTTGGAAGTGCATGCGGTTATATCGTAAGTTGCGATCTCAATACATGAACATAATTCAATACAACATAAACGGTACCAAGACTCATATCAGTGATCTACTGTTACTCGCCAAAGACTTCGACCCTATTTGTATCTGTCTCCAGGAAACCCATCTGAAAACAGACGAAGACTTCGACTTAAGGACCTACGAGGTTTACAGAAGAGATGGACCTCCCAGGGGAAGAGCGTGTGGAGGGGTGGCTGTGGCGGTGTCCGTCCGGGTGCCTGCCACCGAAGTGCCGCTCCGGACCCCGCTCCAGGCCGTCGCCATCAGACTTCAGACACGGCCCCCCATCACCATCTGCAACACCTATCTGCCCCCTCAGGAACCTGTCACTGAGACTGAGCTCAGGGACCTTGTGTCCCAATTGGAGGGGCCCATCCTGCTACTGGGGGACCTCAATGCCCACAGCCCTTCCTGGGGCTCCACTCACACCACGCCCAGGGGTTCCCTCATAGAGAGAGTCCTTGACGTCTCCAACCTCGTTATCCTCAACTCTGGTGAACCTACGTACCTAAGCCCTAGCTACGGCACCTTCTCTTCCATCGACATCACCGCCTGCTCAACCTCTCTCCTCCCGCACATGGAATGGATCGTTTGTCCGGAGCAATACTCCAGCGACCATTTTCCCATCTTAATCTCTGCAAACACTTGCCTTCCTACCCCCAGCAGACGCCGTAGATGGATACTGGAGAGAGCTGATTGGCACAAATTCCAAGAACTGGCCACTCCATCAGAAGCCTGGTCAGAAGATCCAATGACCAACTACCATGGCCTCTCCAATCTCATCTACTCTGCGGCCTGTGCCTCTATACCTAGGAGCTCTTCTCATCCCAAAAGAAGACCAGTCCCTTGGTTCAATGAAGAGTGCAAAGAAGCGATTAGAGAAAAGAGAAGGGTCTATAGAATCTTTAAAAGCTCTATGACTCACAGTAATTACATCGCTTATAAAAAACAGAAAGCTCTAACCAAGAGGACTATAAACACCAATAAATCCAACTCCTGGAAAACTTATGTGAGTAGTATTAATTCTTCAACCCCGTATCGTACCGTCTGGAGAAAAATCAAGTCCATGTCAGGTTCATCCGCCCATCATTCTGAATATTCAAGGTAGACTCTGCTCCGACGAAAAAATAGTTGCTGAGGAACTCGCCATGACATATTCTCTCAGGAACTTCGGATATGACCCCCAGTTTCTGGCAAACCAAGAAACTCAAGAAGACGCAACAATGAATTTCCACCTGCCTAGTCAATCGTCAGAGAAGTATAACGAGCCTCTCACCGAATGGGAACTACTGAACGCCCTCCGTGAACTTAAAGGCAAATCTCCGGGCCCTGATGGAATTCAATACCAGATGATACAAGGCCTTCCTCTAGTAGCCCTCCGCAGGCTGTTAGGCATATATAACCAAATTTGGGATAAAGGAGTCCTGCCCAAGGAGTGGCGAGAATCTTACATCCTACCAATCTTAAAAGCAGGGAAAGACAAGAGGTCAGCCAACAGCTACAGACCCATCTCACTCACTAGCTGCCTCTGTAAGCTGATGGAAAGAATTATCAACAAGAGACTCATGTGGGTACTCGGTTGGCCGTAGCAATATTCTTCGATATCCAAAAAGCCTTTGACACCACTTGGACTCCCCACATCATGAAAACTCTATACGAATGGGGATTCCGAGGCAATCTTCTTATCTTTTTTAAGGAATTCCTGAAGGAAAGGACATTCAGAGTGATGGCGGGTCCCACAAGGCAGTGTCCTTAGTACTACCTTGTTTTCCATCGCCATCAATAAAATCACAGGCTGCATTAACAGATACACTACAGGCTTCTTGTTCGTTGATGATTTTGCCCTCCTCTGTCGGTCTAGTCAACTCGACCTCATACAAGCCCGCCTCCAAACGGCAGTCAACAAACTACAGGAATGGGCCCTTGAGACAGGATTTCAGCTCCTCGGAGAAAACTTTCTGTATTCACTTCAACCGACTGAGGAAGCATACTGTCTCTCCGAGTATCAACCTGTACGACTCCCCTCTACAATACAAGGAACATGCGCGCTTCCTGGGTCTCGAATTGGACAGGAGACTCAGCTGGATCCCCCATATCAAGCAGTTAAAGGAGAAGTGCTATCAGCGGCTCAAGATGCTGAGGGTCCTTGCCCATACTGGATGGGGAGCTGATAGGGGAGCCCTCCTCAGAGTATACAAGGCACTGATAGGCTCAAAGCTAGACTATGGCTGTTTCCTGGGTCTCGAATTGGACAGGAGACTCAGCTGGATCCCCCATATCAAGCAGTTAAAGGAGAAGTGCTATCAGCGGCTCAAGATGCTGAGGGTCCTTGCCCATACTGGATGGGGAGCTGATAGGGGAGCCCTCCTCAGAGTATACAAGGCACTGATAGGCTCAAAGCTAGACTATGGCTGTTTCCTGGGTCTCGAATTGGACAGGAGACTCAGCTGGATCCCCCATATCAAGCAGTTAAAGGAGAAGTGCTATCAGCGGCTGAAGATGCTGATGGTCCTTGCCCATACTGCATGGGGAGCTGATAGGGTAACCCTCCTCAGAGTATACAAGGCACTGATAGGCTCAAAGCTAGAATATGGCTGTTTCCTGGGTCTCGAATTGGACAGGAGACTCAGCTGGATCCCCCATATCAAGCAGTTAAAGGAGAAGTGCTATCAGCGGCTCAAGATGCTGATGGTCCTTGCCCATACTGGATGGGGAGCTGATATGGTAACCCTCCTCAGAGTATACAAGGCACTGATAGGCTCAAAGCTAGAATATGGCTGTTTCCTGGGTCTCGAATTGGACAGGAGACTCAGCTGGATCCCCCATATCAAGCAGTTAAAGGAGAAGTGCTATCAGCGGCTCAAGATGCTGATGGTCCTTGCCCATACTGGATGGGGAGCTGATATGGTAACCCTCCTCAGAGTATACAAGGCACTGATAGGCTCAAAGCTAGAATATGGCTGTTTCCTGGGTCTCGAATTGGACAGGAGACTCAGCTGGATCCCCCATATCAAGCAGTTAAAGGAGAAGTGCTATCAGCGGCTCAAGATGCTGAGGGTCCTTGCCCATACTGGATGGGGAGCTGATAGGGTAACCCTCCTCAGAGTATACAAGGCACTGATAGGCTCAAAGCTAGAATATGGCTGTTTCCTGGGTCTCGAATTGGACAGGAGACTCAGCTGGATCCCCCATATCAAGCAGTTAAAGGAGAAGTGCTGTCAGCGGCTCAAGATGCTGAGGGTCATTGCCCATACTGGATGGGGAGCTGATAGGGTAACCCTCCTCAGAGTATACAAGGCACTGATAGGCTCAAAGCTAGACTATGGCTGTTTCCTGGGTCTCGAATTGGACAGGAGACTCAGCTGGATCCCCCATATCAAGCAGTTAAAGGAGAAGTGCTATCAGCGGCTCAAGATGCTGAGGGTCCTTGCCCATACTGGATGGGGAGCTGATAGGGTAACCCTCCTCAGAGTATACAAGGCACTGATAGGCTCAAAGCTAGACTATGGCTGTTTCCTGGGTCTCGAATTGGACAGGAGACTCAGCTGGATCCCCCATATCAAGCAGTTAAAGGAGAAGTGCTATCAGCGGCTCAAGATGCTGAGGGTCCTTGCCCATACTGGATGGGGAGCTGATAGGGTAACCCTCCTCAGAGTATACAAGGCACTGATAGGCTCAAAGCTAGACTATGGCTGTTTCCTGGGTCTCGAATTGGACAGGAGACTCAGCTGGATCCCCCATATCAAGCAGTTAAAGGAGAAGTGCTATCAGCGGCTCAAGATGCTGAGGGTCCTTGCCCATACTGGATGGGGAGCTGATAGGGTAACACTCCTCAGAGTATACAAGGCACTGATAGGCTCAAAGCTAGACTATGGCTGTTTCCTGGGTCTCGAATTGGACAGGAGACTCAGCTGGATCCCCCATATCAAGCAGTTAAAGGAGAAGTGCTATCAGCGGCTCAAGATGCTGAGGGTCCTTGCCCATACTGGATGGGGAGCTGATAGGGTAACCCTCCTCAGAGTATACAAGGCACTGATAGGCTCAAAGCTAGAATATGGCTGTTTCCTGGGTCTCGAATTGGACAGGAGACTCAGCTGGATCCCCCATATCAAGCAGTTAAAGGAGAAGTGCTATCAGCGGCTCAAGATGCTGAGGGTCCTTGCCCATACTGGATGGGGAGCTGATAGGGTAACCCTCCTCAGAGTATACAAGGCACTGATAGGCTCAAAGCTAGAATATGGCTGTTTCCTGGGTCTCGAATTGGACAGGAGACTCAGCTGGATCCCCCATATCAAGCAGTTAAAGGAGAAGTGCTATCAGCGGCTCAAGATGCTGAGGGTCCTTGCCCATACTGGATGGGGAGCTGATAGGGTAACCCTCCTCAGAGGATACAAGGCACTGATAGGCTCAAAGCTAGACTATGGCTGTTTCCTGGGTCTCGAATTGGACAGGAGACTCAGCTGGATCCCCCATATCAAGCAGTTAAAGGAGAAGTGCTATCAGCGGCTCAAGATGCTGAGGGTCCTTGCCCATACTGGATGGGGAGCTGATAGGGTAACCCTCCTCAGAGTATACAAGGCACTGATAGGCTCAAAGCTAGACTATGGCTGTTTCCTGGGTCTCGATTGGACAGGAGACTCAGCTGGATCCCCCATATCAAGCAGTTAAAGGAGAAGTGCTATCAGCGGCTCAAGATGCTGAGGGTCCTTGCCCATACTGGATGGGGAGCTGATAGGGTAACCCTCCTCAGAGTATACAAGGCACTGATAGGCTCAAAGCTAGAATATGGCTGTTTCCTGGGTCTCGAATTGGACAGGAGACTCAGCTGGATCCCCCATATCAAGCAGTTAAAGGAGAAGTGCTATCAGCGGCTCAAGATGCTGAGGGTCCTTGCCCATACTGGATGGGGAGCTGATAGGGTAACCCTCCTCAGAGTATACAAGGCACTGATAGGCTCAAAGCTAGACTATGGCTGTTTCCTGGGTCTCGAATTGGACAGGAGACTCAGCTGGATCCCCCATATCAAGCAGTTAAAGGAGAAGTGCTATCAGCGGCTCAAGATGCTGATGGTCCTTGCCCATACTGGATGGGGAGCTGATAGGGTAACCCTCCTCAGAGTATACAAGGCACTGATAGGCTCAAAGCTAGACTATGGCTGTTTCCTGGGTCTCGAATTGGACAGGAGACTCAGCTGGATCCCCCATATCAAGCAGCTAAAGGAGAAGTGCTATCAGCGGCTCAAGATGCTGAGGGTCCTTGCCCATACTGGATGGGGAGCTGATAGGGTAACCCTCCTCAGAGTATACAAGGCACTGATAGGCTCAAAGCTAGACTATGGCTGTTTCCTGGGTCTCGAATTGGACAGGAGACTCAGCTGGATCCCCCATATCAAGCAGTTAAAGGAGAAGTGCTATCAGCGGCTCAAGATGCTGAGGGTCCTTGCCCATACTGGATGGGGAGCTGATAGGGTAACCCTCCTCAGAGTATGCAAGGCACTGATAGGCTCAAAGCTAGACTATGGCTGTTTCGTGTATGGCTCGGCTAAATTGCCCAACCTCGCTCTTCTGGATGCCGTTCCCCACGCTGGGATACGACTGGCAACAGGTGCCTTCCGCACCAGCCCTGTTATAAGCCTATGCGCGGAGTCTGGAACCGCCCCCCTCTTATTTAGAAGACAGAAGCTTGCAGCGAACTACCTCTCAACAATTGTAACCCAGACTTCACACCCTTGTTTCAACAACCTTTTTCGTCCAAAATTCAGAGCCCTCTTCAACAATTCAAACAATGCCACACTCCCTTTAGGTCTTCGAATGTCAAGAACCACCCAGGAGTTATTAAAAGTTGACATAAATGAAACCCGGGAAGATATCCCTCCTTGGACATTTAGGAAACCCCTCTGCAATCTAGAGCTGAAAGACGAAGTCCACAAAGCCTCAACCAACCAGGAAGAGGTCAAGCAGAGATTTCTCTCTGTTCTGAGTCGCTTCACGGGTCATAGAGTCATCTATACCGATGGCTCCAAAGTAACCGGGTCTACTGCTTGTGCTTTCACGGACAACGTTAGGGAAAATAAGTTCAAATTGCATGACCTTTGTAGTATTTTCACAGCGGAGCTGACTGCTGTTGGGTTCGCATTATATTATGCCCTGTCTGTCCAGGAAAATGAGATTGCGATCTGTACGGACTCCCTTAGTGCACTCCAGAGCCTGGATCGCATGTACTCACCCCATCATGCCGTCTACAAGGTTCATCGCTATGCCGCCATGCTGAGAGAAATGGGAAAACGAGTGGTCTCCCATCTGGGTGCCAAGCCACGTGCGAGCTAGCTGATAAAGTTGCTAACGCGGCCCATGACCTTACTGAGATTTGCAGAACCCCACTGACCCCCAACGAAGTAAAACGCCCCCTACTCCTAACAATTAAAAGTCATTGGGAGCAAATGTGGGAGGAGGTGAATCCGAACAAACTTAAAGAAATCAAGAAATCGGTATCGCCCTGGAGTTCGTCTACAAGAAGCTGCAGACAGGAGGAAGTGGTCATCGCCTGGCTGAGAATCGGGCACACGCGGCTCACCCACGGCTACCTGATCGCAAAAGAACAGCCCCCAGGTGTAATCATTGCCACCTCTCCCTGAGTGTATACCACATATTCTCGGAGTGCTCCTTTTATGAAGACTTTCTCAGAAAAAATAATGTTCCGAGGAGCTTGGAAGAGGCGCTGGGGGACAACCCCTCCATCCTGGACGGAGTCATTAATTTCTTAAAAGAAACTGGGCTATACCAAAAAATGTGAGCCCTACTGTCTGCTATCATTTGCATTTTTTTAGGACGCTCCGCCAGTTGAGTGGGGCCTAAGCAGCCCATGGGGGGTCCCCCTGGGGTTCTGTGGGCCCGGAGGGGTCCTGCGTGGGGCCCTCGGGTGGCTGGCGTGCACGGCTGGCTGGATGGGGGGGCCTGGGGCGGCGCCGCCGGGACCTCTGGACTGGAACGGTCCCGGACTTGGAGGGTGTGGACGGCTTTCCTCACATGCACACCCTCGTCTCCAAGTCCCATTACCTTCACGATTAAGCTAAATGCTTCATATACTTGAGTGAGTGGCCCGGCGGTGCCGTTGTCTTTGTCACCCCGCCCGGCCTGCCTGTTCGTTGGTCGCCCTTGGTCCTGTGCTTGGCCTTCCTCTGGGCCCCCTGGCCCCCTGAGGGATCCCACCATGGCTGTTCTCGTCAACTGCATTAAGAGTTCGCTGGTATAGTTAGGGTAAGGAACGTAACAAGATAGGGCGATAATAACCGAAGCAGTTGTTCGCCCAAAATAAATAAACCAACCAAAAAAACAACTATTTAATTGTTTTGTAATGCCCTTCCCTACTTCTTGAAGCCAATAGATACAATAAAAAAATGTAAACTTCAACTAAAAATGTTTATGTTAGAGTAAACCATTTGCTCGAAAACGGAAATTCATTCTCACTGTTCAAAAAGAATGAAATAACCAAAATAAAAAATCGTGTTTCATATCCAAAAACATTACTTGTTACAAAGCTTTCATTTTTATTTTCCTCCCCACTTTATAAGTCGGTCAGTCGAATGTACGTTATGTTTACTCATTATTTTTCACTAATTGTGTACTTCAATTTATTTTATTTCTCTTGGTGTATTATTTAATGTATTTTAATTATTTTATATTCAGAAAAAATTAATTATTATTTATTTAAAAATATATTATCATTTTTCTTGTTTTCTCATTCTTATTCTTATTTTATGGATCTATTAATTTATAATTTTTTGTTTATTCATT
The DNA here is from genome assembly GCA_963662175.1 of Aradus depressus. Taxonomy (NCBI): domain Eukaryota; kingdom Metazoa; phylum Arthropoda; class Insecta; order Hemiptera; family Aradidae; genus Aradus; species Aradus depressus. The sequence goes on from OY759218.1 coordinate 33,215,678, forward strand.
TATATTTTTTTGATTTATTTATGAACATTTGATTAATATATATATATATATATATACTTTTTCTTTATACATTTGTTATAGTTACATTGTTTTCTTTCTCTTTTATATATCTCGCACATTGGGACCTGATGAAGGGACGTAAGAACGTCCCGAAATATCGAGAGTTAAAAAAATTCTTATCTTAATTTTTATTAAATTGAATAATGTATCTACTTATTATAAATGTATCTATGTATTAATATTATTATTTTTGTACTCATATATTTTCAAATATTTATTTAGTTAGTTTTTATTCATTTCATTTAACTTTTCTAATATTTTTGTTATTACTAATCATATGTATGTTAAGACTCAAATAGTTATAAATCTAATTTATAAGCTATCATAATGTATACATTCTTATGACCATATATTGGAGTAAAGGAAATAAAATAATTATTATTCTGGTAACACTTACCATTTGGTGACACAGCCACAAGAAATACAAAACACCAGAACAGCGAGAAAAATCAAAACAGACATCAGGATTATAGAGAGCAGACCTGAAACGAGAAACAAAATTCAAGATTAGAGAATACCTTCTATAAACATGGTTAATAAAAATGAAATAGCCAAAAAAACTGCTGCTTCTTTAACATTTTGAAAAATATATAGACTTAACTCTGGTAAATTAAAGTTTTGTGTATACGAGGTCCCATAAGTACCCGACCTGACGTATAGATGGCGGCCTTATAAAGTTTAAGTTTGAAGTTTGAAGAAGCTACGTTGTTTAGTATTTGTTTGGCAGCCATCAGTAGTGAACGCTCTCAGTGAATTAGTAAACATGGAAAAAATTGGTCATCGTTATGTGATACATTACTTTCATTTGAAAGGTCTCAGTTAAACCGATATCAAAGCCGAGCTAGATTCTAATCTGGGAGAATCTGCTCCTTCGTTTACAACAGTAAAATATTGGGTGGCAGAGTTTAAACGAGGCCGTACGAGCTGCCAAGACGAACATCGCAGTGGTCCACCAAATGAGGTGACCACGCCAGAAATGGTGAAGAAAATCCACAAAATGGTATTGTATGAACGTCGATAGAAAGTGCGCGACCTAGCAGACATGGTAGGCATTTCAAAAAGTGCTGTACATCGCATATTGACTGAAAATTTGGACATGATAAAGCTGTACGCAAGATGGGTGCCGCGTTTGCTCACAATGGAACAAAAACAGCGTCGTGAGGATTTTGCAAACGAGTATTTGGCGATGTTTCACAGCAATGAAGCCGAGTTTTTGCATCGATTCATAACCATGGATGAAACATGGTCACTTCACACCTGAGACAAAAGAACAGTCAAAACAATGGACTGAAAGGGGAAAAGCGGCTCAAAGAAAGACGAAAACAATTCCATCTGCAGGCAAGGTCATGGCGTCAGTTTTTTGGGATGCGCGTGGGATAATTTTTATTGATTATCTTCAAAAAGGAAAAACAATCAACGGCGAGTATTATGCGAACTTATTTCAGCGTTCGAGTAATGAAATCAAGAAAAAACGGCCGCATTTGGCGAAAAAGAAAGTGTTGTTTCATCAAGACAATGCAGCAGTTCACACATCCGTTATAGCGGTGGCCAAAATCAATGAGTTGAATTGCTTCTTCACGCATCCTATTCGCCAGATGTAGCCCCCTCAGATTGTTTTCTCTTTCCAAACTTAAAAAAATGGCTAGGTGGTAAAAAATTTGCCAACGATGAAGAGGTGGAACCTGCGGTTGATGGCTATTTTGAGGAACTCGATGGTTCTCACTATAAACAGGGTATCGAAGCTATTGAACATCGCTGGGAAAAGTGTATCGAGCTAAAAGGAGACTATGTTGAGAAATAAAGATATTTTTTTCTTACATTTTTTGTGTTTTCTTTGTTACGTCGGATACTTCTAGGACTACCCTCGTACCTACTAAAAAAATTTAATGAATAAATAATACCACATACCACCAGACAGGAAAGTGGGACAGACTCCTTCGGCAGGATGAGACCAAGGTCCTTCATAAGTAATAACTTTGCCATTGGCGTAGTCGAAATTGACAGCTCGAACTGAGATACTGTACAGAGATATCCCACTCTCCTGGCATGCGGAGAGCGTCTCAATGTTAAATGTTCCAGCTAAAATAGAAAAAAAACAATTGTACCAGAGTTGGGGTCAGAATATTCCATGTAGGTTAAGTATAACGTTATATTCTGCGAAGAGTATGTTGGATAGAACATTAGGTTTTATTGAATCATCGGCACCACGAACTTTAACCAATGGAGGATGTCAGGGGCCTTTAAAACTTCCTTGAGAAATAATTCAAGGTTCAAACCACCTTCAACATCAATTTTATAATCTCCGTACATATTTTATTTATTTGTTCATTTCATTACTACGTCAGTATTCTTGAATTAATATTATTTCAAACCGTCTGGGCCATCCTCACCTCTTTCATACTTAAATTCACCTCCTTTTTGCTTTTCATTTGTATAGATATATATTTATTTTTCGTTTACTTTCCTTTTAATTAAATTGATAATTATTTATTTATTTATAATTATTATTGTAGTTTTTTTCCCCCGTTTTACTTCAACAAACCAAGATTCATGGGAAATTATATAATCGACAAAAAATTCGAACTCCTGATTCCAAAAATAAAAAAAATCGTCAGTGAATCACCGGTAATTAATCAATAACATTTTCGCTCTGCCTCCAAAGCCAATAGACCGTTTGGGCTAGAACTCAACATTCAGTGGCTTCTGAATTCTCATACTAAATTCTGTGTCGATACATTCATTAGGGTATTTCAGTTGAGTCCCCCTTTTCTGATTCCCCCTTTCTCTTCGACCGATTATCCTGAAAGGTAATAGGTGCCATCGTTATTGGGTTTTAAATTTAAATATAAAATTTCACGTTGATACATTCAATACATCGTCAGTTATTCTGTCGTCGATAGAATCCTTGTTTGTGAGGCCTCGTGAGAAAAGGAACGCTATCTTATTTTCGTTAATTTATATAGAAACTAAGAAAGAGAATTAAGACAAATAGGACTCAATCAATTGTAACTCAATTAAGCTTAAGGTGACAGTCGTTGTTATTCTGTTACTTTCGAGTAACTTCACTTCAAATCAAAATATCTCATTAGAATGTTATAGCTAGAGACGTAATTTTTTTCTACTTTTACTTAGCTATTATTCTCCAATTCCCGACTCCTCACATATGTGAATTCTAAAATATACAATTTAATTTCAATAATTCAATGGCAAGTAAACTAAAAATATGAAAAATGAGGAAATTTGTTATACCTCCTGACTTATTGTAGTACTGGACATCGAACAATTTTTTCTTATCTTTAAAAAGTTGAAATTTGACAGTAAAAAAATCGATAGGGCCCCCAGGCATTTCTGGAGGAACCCAAGATACATTGAGTAGCGTAGAGTTAATATAACCAATTTTGGGGACGGTCATCTGACTAGGAGCTGGAAAGAAAAATAAAAAAAATTAAATATTAACAAAATCAAAATTAAAAAGAGAGTAAATACACTAAATATCTTTTCAGCGGCATAGGAACACATTATAGTTCGTCTACATTTCTCATTTCCTTCGGAATATTATTGAGAAGGCCAGCTGCAGGCGCCTCTTCATATCTCAAGACTGCTTATCAATTGGAATCTTACGATTGAGAAAGATTAGTGATTGTGTCGAAAGAAAATTTTGGTTGAGATAACTTAATAGGCGTGAAAGTTTATCGAGAAAGACAAGAAGAGGAGAAAGAAAAGAAATTTAAGCAAATTATTAAGGGGTATTACAAAGTTTTTTTTAAAAGTGATCTTTTAACTTTGTCTTTGAATGTACTTTCACCATATTGAAATATAATACATTAAAGAAAAAAGTACTTACATCCAATTTTCGTTTTGACGGAAAGTTTGTCAGACAAAGGAGAACAAGCCACAGTGCAAGCGGAAACACGGATATTGTAAACTTCATAACTCTCCAATTCTTCCAGAGTTTTCTATGGAAAAGAAATTTAATTTATTAAATATAAAATGAAGGGGTGCATTGAATACCCTCATTGATTATAGACAGGTTACGTTTGGTTAGGTTTTAAGACTCATGCCCGGGCTTTAACTACGAGGTCATATCGCCTACTACCAGAGCGCTCTTTCGTCACTCTGGTGGACATGAGCCCGACTCAACTATGGGAGTCCTAAATTTTGCCTACCCTAAATTATTATTCACCTAGGGCAGGGGTCTTTAACAAGTACCTGACATCGTACAGGCTCGGGACCATCGCTTAAATTCCCATCCGAAGGACGGTGTACTTAAGTTTATTTTACCTCCCAGATAAAACAAACTAAGGGCCTCGGTCGGGTTTCGAACCCACGATCTTGAGGTCATAAGGCAAGGACGCATACCACTGAGCTACTGGCGCCCTCTGATTATTGATATAAACAACTAAAAAACACGCTTTTAAGAGTAGCGCACTAAAAGTTAAAAGTTCCCATGACCATCTGCCTCCTCATTGAGACAAGTCAAATGAGTCCAAACTTGATGGGCTTAACCCATTAATGACCACGAGCAGCTTTAGCGGCATCAATTTTTGAAAACTCACTAAAAATATTAAATTTATTTTTTTGTCATTTTTGGTTTTTATTAAAGAGGGAACATTCTTTGACATAATAGGGTGAGCAAGTAGTAAAATTATTTTTAGAAAGGGCTTAGCTCCCCCCTTTCTTGAGCATTTTCTGGAAAAGTCTCTCTTCAAACGTCCCGAGAAAAAGAAGTGAGTTGGAACTCTTATTTTAATAATTTTGAAAAAGTTTGTTAATTAATTTTTTTTATTTGACTTGTAGTTTAATTGTTTGAAATATCAATTAAAAAAAAAATTGTCCTCATCAAAATATTGTCAAATTTTGCATGCAGCTAAAGCTTCTCGTGGCCATTATGCTACTTTTTTCTTTCAGACTCGATATTTTTTTAATAACACTCATTCATTGATTGTTGACCAAGAATAAGAAAATATATTTCATCAACAATGTTAGTATAGTTATATTTATTCTCCATCTACACTAAAAATCTATCAATCGTAAATGTATTATATATGTATATATATTTTTTTACGGAATATGATGTCCGTGAATGACATTATTAGTATGTTGGAGGAAAGGACATGATCCAGGTGTTAAAATTATTATTATAACTGGCCCGGATGAACCGGTAGATGCAATTTCAGATGAGAATTCGGATTTGTCTGACGCCGAAGCCGCCGGAGATCCTGTACATCTCCCTGCACGTGTGCTTCGTGAAGACGGGTTTATAGCTCACGATGACGAACGTTGATGACAGATAATATTATGCCTGAATCGAAACCGGTATCGGAATCACTTACGAATATAGCTTCGCCCATCGTAAGTGCTCCTGGTACATCTCGTGGTACAAAACAAAGAATAAACATCACCCCATCTACACCTGCACTGGAACCACTTCAAAAAAATAATCTATTACCGACCAAAAGTGCATCCAGTTCTTCCCTTTCACAACGGAAGAAACAAAGAACCCCATCAAATTGGTCAAGTGATGTGAGTTTTGCCCAGTTCGTTATCTCAAAGTATGAATTCTTTTGAAGCGTTTCAGGTGTACTTTAGTCCTGACCGTATCCAGTTTATAACTGATCAAACAAATTTATATGGTCAGTACCAATGCCTTCCCAGAAGAAGATTGTACTGGAACACATGACTGCCATATGCCTCTTGTAAGCGACTCAATGAGGCGCAATAGATTCGACGATATACTGAGATATCTCCATTGCGCAGACAATTCAAAAATTGTCTCGGGTGCTGACAAATTATATAAAATTCGCCCTTTGTTCGAATATTAGAACAAAAATGTTAAAACCGTTCCTCCAAGTGCATTTTGTTCCATTGACGAGTCCATCATTCCGTACTATGGACGGGATGGTTGCAAACAATGTTTAAGGGGAAAGCCCATTCGATTTGGTTACAAGCTCTGGTGTCTTGCCGAATAGAACGGGTATTTGCACCATGCAGAACCATACGTGGGGGCTCACACTCAATTACAAAATTTTGGATTAGGGCAAGGAGGGGACATTGTTTTAGGTTTGGTAAATAAATGTGATCTTTCCCCAGGCTCACAATTATACTTCGATAATTTATTCACTCCGCAAAAGTTACTGAAAGAACTAACTGAAACAAATATAGACGCTACAGGGACACTTGGCGAGAATCGGGTTTCACCAAATTATTGTCTCATCGACAAAAAACAATATAAGACACAACGTAGGGATGCAATTCAGTTTGCCACTAATGGGGATTTAATTCTTTATTTAGGTTTTTTACCCACATTGTTTCTCTGTACCACTATCATGGGTGGTACACATATATATTTGTTTTGCTTTTGTTTTAATTTTAATTAAAAATATTATTTATCACATTCTATTTGTAAGGTTGTTGAAAATTGAATAAAATGTTAGAATGTATTATTGTTTTATTGTTAAGTTCTAAATTACCATACAAACATAAAATATTCCTGTAATCCCAAAGTGCGTAAATTTTACTTTTTAAATGAATCTATCCTACTTAAAAAATATATATATATTGAAGAACTTACATAAACAATTTTCGACTTTTCTTCAACTCTTTCTGAATAATCATTCCAAAAAATTTTGTAAAATCGAAGGACGCCATTTAAAGAGGGTGGCTGAGACCACATCACAGTGATAGAAGTGTTTGTCACATTTACTTCTCTCAGGTTCACCGGAGGATAATCAGGGGCTAAAACAGGAATAGAATTAATAAATAAACATTCAATTTTGCTAATGCTCTTATCTTATATACAGGGTGTTTCAATAACAAAAAACTTTATATGAGTAATAATATAAGTTAAATATGGAGGCGCTTTTCAACATTTTTCTTGAGATGGCCCGATTTGTACCTTCTTACTTTAAAGGTCACATAAAAATCTCACTGTTTCAAAATGATAACGCTTTGAAAAAAAAAATATATATATAATGATTTCCTCTTACACTCATCCAAATTACTAAAAAAATAAAACATTTCCTGGCCGTCGAACTCAGCTTTAAAATTGTGGCAAAGTTGGAGGCCCAATGAGTCTACATAGTCTCATATAATCAGGTTCTTTGTTAATCAAAATTAAGACATTTATGAATACTTCAAATTTTTGATGGGACCAATTAGTCCACCAGTTAAACGTCGGCTTTCGTGCGCCTGGTGGCCCACCATCCTCACGTGACTACGCGTTATGGGACTGCCTAGGAATCTATTTGCGCTGATCTCTAGCTTCCTTAGCGATCGATCTGCCGCCATAGGCCATCTGTACATCCATACTACACTTGACGTCACCAGAGGCTGTTCCCAGGGCTCGGTCCTAGGACCAATACTATGGAACATACTCTTTGACGGATTGCTCCGTGACTTCGAGAACTGTGGATATAAAGCAATAGCCTACGTTGACGATCTCGTGGTCACGATACAAGCTGAGTCATGTCACTCTGACTCATTGTGCGTAAGCCGCCATTGACGATATAAGCAACTGGTACTGCGTCAACAAGCTGGCCCTCTCACCTAGTAAAACCTCGGCTTTAATGATCCAAGGGGCTGCACATTCAAAACCCGGCTGTGATCATGTACCCCTAGGGGCCTGAAAGTGACGCCATACGTTGTAGCCATTAAAGAAAGGACAACAGCCACTTCAAAGCTCTGAGCCGCATAGCCCGCGCCACGTGGGGCCTCGGCTACTCTGCGTGTAAGACAATCTACACCGGAGTATTCGAGGCTATAGCAAAAAGTACTCCTGCTGGTTGGTGGTATCACCCCACAAAATGACAGCGCATGATTCTGTTGCAAGCCCAGAGAGCTATAATTTATATAATACAAATTTTTCAAGTGTTAAAAAAACGGTTTTATTGTTATTATTATATAATATAATAATAATTATGAATAACTTTTTTTTTTAGAAGCGAAACACTGTTAACTGTCTTCCATTATTTATTTCGGTTTCATTTTTAACCTCGGTAGGGGAGGATTGTTTACAGTGGAACAATATCAATATTCTCCCCACAGCTCAGAGCACACAACTTGTGTCTCTACTATAAGTATTAATTAAGATGCGAAGTTGCTCCATGGGCAGGTCGGGTAACTTGTTAGTCATAAAAATAAAAGACGTTGTTTTCGCACTGTTTTATTTTGACCAGAACCGGTTATCAACGCAACAGCGTCATCATCAGCAGTTAAAGGACAACTGGCCAGTTGCTATGCTGTGTGGGTGGGATGAACCACTGATGTCGCTGTTACGTTGAAAAGCGGTTATAGTTAAAATAAAATGGGAAGACAACGTATTTTATTTCTATGAGAAATCTCGTCCCACAACATCTTACTATAACATATATATAACTTGTTAGTCGTATACTATTTCAATTACCAGCTTCCAAGGTGGTGTTGAGCAGTGGATCACTCATTTGTCCTATCCACTTATCAGAAATGACAGCCAAATTGACCATGTACGTGGTGTAAGGTTTGAGACCGCTGATGTTCCCCCGAGATAGGATATGTTCCTCACTCATTATAGTCATGTTTTGCAGAGGCTCTGAAATATAATTAGTAAATCAAAATTAAAAAAGGAGGAGCTCTACAAAGCACACTCTATTATTGAGTGAAGCTTCTACGTTTGTTCAAATCATTATGTCAAATAAAACAGTTGATTAATTTTTGAGATATATTACGAAGAAGTGTGATTACAGGTCACACACTGCAGGTTCCGTAGGCGAACATTGCGTTGAGAATATAATGAACATTTTTTATAATTAGAATGTTTTGAAATAGTTTTTGCCAATGCCACTGCATCAAGTTATGAAAATTCGACGATTTCATGGTTTCGTATCTCGTTCACCACAAGTATATTGACTGTATAGTAAAATAAAAATTTAAAAATAAAAATATTAATCAGCTTATGTGTGTAGTTTCTAACTACGCTACTAGAATACTGTAAGAGTTCTTTAGTTGAGAATTGTTTTATTCAAAAGCACCAAAGACAATGTGTGGGACTATCGCGTTTAGCGTATAAAGTAAAGTAGCATGTTAAAAATATTACTAATGAAATAATAATTTTTTAAAGTTACCTTTGCAGCTTGTATCCTGTGGATCGCGAATAGGACAATAGGATATGCGAAATCCTCGAATATCTCGAATTCTGAGACATTCTAATTTCCAGCTCACTTCTATGAATGTAGCTCCAATGCTACTGATCCATGTGTTTTTCAATTTGCCCCGAGCTGTAAAAAAAACATACAACACTATAGAAAAAAAAAAAAAAAAATTAACGATATGCATTGAGACTAAACATGCGCCAAAGTTGATCAAAATTAATTTACACACAACATAAACCTTTCAGGTATGGCAACATTACTGAAAAAATAACCTTGATCGGGTAAAACAGTGCAGTCCGCCCAAACCATCCCACTGCTAGTATTTTCAGTATTTGCCGAAATTGCGAACTGAAATACTTTGTCTGCTGGCAAAGTAATATTTTTTTCGGTCAAATTTTCGCTTACTCTAGTCCAATTTAGAAGACCCTAAAAAAAACAAAAAACATACATTACATTATACGATAGTAAATAACAAGTAACTAACAGTCTCCAACTCGACTAATTTAATTAACAAAACATTTATTTCAACAGTTTTCAGAAAACTGTTGAGAAATCTACATAATTACGTCAATATACACTCAGGTCATACTCATGAAAACTTGTTTCATGCCTGTTCACACCAAAAAATCTAAATCCACTTTATCTGGAAGGACTTTGACAATGAATATCATGGAAAAAAATAGTAGGTGAATCATCACTATGTACTTCCCCAGCAAGGTTTAATCAACTATCTTTTCGCTCTCCCTCATAAACTTTTGACTGTTTGGATTAAAAACCTATAGTTGACTTATATAGGGACTTCTGAATCCTCATACTAAATTGTATGTTGATAAATTCATTACATCGACATTAGAATTTTTGAATTGGGTCCCCGTCCTCTGATCCCCCTTCCCCTCAGCCAATTTCACTGAAAATTAATAAGTATCGTGTTTATGGGGATTTCATTACATACTAAATGCTGTGTCGATACATTCATTACATTAGCAACTATTAGGATTTTTGAGAAAACCCCTCTTCTTCTCGGTCGATTTCGCGGAAAACTAACAGGAGTCGTCCTTATAGGGTTTTGAGTTTAAATATAAACTTTTCTTCAATTCAGAGAGATATGAAGAGCTGCTATTTGCAACCAGAAATCGGTCCAATAGATTTTAATACAAATATGAGTTCAAAAATCAAAAAGAAAAAGGGAACAAACTAAATTACATTACTATTTTTGTAGGAATATTGAGGGTCAGTCAAACTACTACAACTAGTTAAATACTATTTTTACAAACTAAATTACTTTAGTATTTTTTTTAATGACTAAAAGGTACTAACTGTGCATGGATAAGGCCTATCCGTTTTGTTGTCACACCAGAAAATAGTATAGCTCGTAATGTTATGTGTACGAGGTGGTACGTTCCACGATAGTTCGTAAATTCCATGTTCATATACGATTTTCGTAAAAGCAACTGGTTCGGCAGGACCTGAAAAAAAGAACATCGAAGAAATACGTGTTAGAAAACTATACATATAGGTATTACAAAAAAAAAAAATAATAACTTGACAATTCAAGACGGTTTTCGGCATGCATCTCGAAAATCGGACGAACTGCGAAAAATCGTATTTTATATACAAAATGTGTCTCTTAATGTAGCCGGCGGGGCAGGAGGGGGGATATTTAATCGAACATCCCTTTGTCATTGCAGATATATGCACTCAGTACGACGGGCTGGCGGGGTTAGACCTACACACGCTGTTGGGGGCACAGATCGACCTGCGGACGGGGCAGGTCAGGTTCGGCACACACGAGGTGAGGGTTTTCCGGCAAGACTAGGATAGAATCCTAGCCGACATAAAAGGGGAAGAGTGCCTAGTCTACCTTGACGATATAATTGTTTTCTCACGAACAATCGAGGAGCCACCATCCACCGACGCGTCAGGATACGGGCTGGGAGGGGAAGAAAGCACTATGACCCTGCACCGGGGACGACTGCAGGCCTGCGAACTGTAGGTCCCAACGTATTACGCCAGCGAACGCCCTACATTTATCCCAAGCTCTCTCGGCGCGCCAAAAAAATTAAGGTGGGCTAGGAGTGACCGCTTACCGTCGCAGATGGTCAGCAGCGGGCCTCCTAGCCTAACACAGCAACCAGACATTAATTTTATTTTTGTTATATTTGATTGTTTTATCCCCCCCCCGGGTCGCGGGTTCAAGATCCGGCCGAGGCCTTTAGTTTATTTCATCTGAGAGGAAAAGTAAACTTAAGCACGCCGTCCTTCTGATAGGACGTTAAGCGATGGTCCCGAGCCTGTACGCTGTCAGGTACTCGTTAAAGACCCCTGCCCTAGGTGAATAAAAAAATCTAGGGAAAGCAACATTTAGGACTCCCACAATAGAGCCGGGCTCATGTCCACCAGAGTGACGAAAGAGAGCTCTGGTAGTAGGGGATATGACCCTCGTAGTTAAAGTCTGGACATGAGTCATGAAATATCTGTGAATACAATTTGACAGATTACACAACTTTCCCTATACTATATACCATTAAATTGAAATAAAAGAAACTGACAAAAAATCTTACTCTCTTCTTTGCTCGGTACAGCAATCGTAGATATATTTCTTGACATCCCTTCATTATTTGAAGAAACTACGGTAAATATATATTTGTTGTATGACATTTTTTCAAATTTGGCATACGTTTTTGAAACTGAACTTGGTGTTATATTCCTGAAATTGACAAAAAAATATAAACATTAATAAAAACTGAGAAACTGGCCAAAGGTGTCGCATCTTCTCACAGTGAACTATGACGCCATATAGTTGACCACACCTGCGGTCAAACTTCCAGGAAAAATTAACCAAACAATAACCTTAGAGAAGCCTTAGGTTCGTTTAACGATTTCAATCATCCTGTCAATTAAAATGTAAAAGAAAAATTATAATTTCTAAATCGATTGTTGAAGATACAAAAAGTGTGAGACGCATACGCAGAACTAGATCACCGAAAACCGTTCAAGACAGAGCGCATCCTAATTTCCACCACACGCAAAAGCCACCTCTGTGTGTCATAACCCAAGTATGGATACGAACTGTTCCGGGTCTGACTTGTGTTTAAAATTATCTTCATACTTCTCTGTATTATTTAATGAATTCACTTGCTATACACCGTACTGCTGACACAGCAATAATGGTGTGAACCCATAATTATTTTTCTTTCGTTTTTGTTGCTTTTTCAAATAATAAAGCTGTTATGTCTCAGTTGCAATGACTATTTTCAATTATGAAAAAAAATTATACTTTTAAGGCTTAAGAAACAAACCGCCTTGACACATGTAACTAGACGATCACGACGGTTTTGTTTTCACTCCAAACCAAAATTATAAATAGCGATTTTTAAAGATGATAATATCATTGATGTAAACTTTGAAATATTAGCATATTTCGATATTATCATATTTTTTATATTGTTATAATATATATTCTATTGTTGTCTATAATATAGCGTTACATGTCACTTCACTCAAATTGATCACGTATAATTGAAGTTATAATTAAAGTACATTGCTCAGGGAAAAAAATTAGCCTAGCAATCTCATACCCGATTGGAACCATGGGGTCAGTTCAATTAATTATTCAAATCTACAAAAATCTATTTTATGCTGTTATATTACGTCACATCAGTAACAATTTTCCGATATATCATTGGGATTTACTACGAGACGATACCTTTCAAAACGTTCACCACTAGCCAATTCTTCTTCAATATAAATAATTTTGTAGGTAAAATTGTCTCCGTTTTCTTGATTGCGAGGTATTTGTTGCCAATATATGAAAACATCCCGAGAAGAGGGATTAATCCTCACAGACTCAAAACTTCCAATGTCCATTCTAGGAGCCATCCCAGGAACTGAAAATAAAACGAAAAATAAAAATTAATTACTTAAATGTCCCCACAAAATGCTGACCTTGGTCAAATAAGTATCCTAGATGTCATTGTTTACTTTTCACGAACAGACACCTTCAAAGACATTACACATGTTTCAACCGCGAAAAGTGTGCTCAAGTGGTGGCGTTGCCAATAAGTCAACAGTTCAAAGTTTTAAAACGACCGGCAGTAACGCCAGGAGACCCGGATCCGGAAGAAAAAGAAAAACGAATGCCACTCAAGACTGCTTTGTCGTTCTTAAAACCCCTTACTTCTGTTAATTCTGCAAGACGTCTAGACGTCTATCCAGGTCAGCAAGTTGACTCCGACTTTTTGGCGGAGGTTGAATGAAGGCCCTCTCTCTTATTTTAAGGAGACCGGCTACATGTCCGGAATTGCCCACTAACCATCCAGCCGCACACTTACAAGTCGGCCACCATCATTTCAATTGGACTGAAGAACAACCCCAACTACCCCTTATCATAGAGAAACTTTCATTTTTAATGGCTCATTACTGGATTGCGATACAGATTAGCAAAATGTCTTTAACAAGATTCTATTGTGGTCGTGTGGTGTTCCGGAGTCAGGAGCTATAGCTTATACTGTCTCGGAGCTACAGTTTATTTTGTACATATTTTTATTTTATTTTAGTGTGTGTTTTAATTACGCATTTTACTTTATCCTTGCCTATCCGTTTTATTTTATTTATTTAGTTTTATCTTCATTTATAATTTTGTACATACTTGATATTATCATTTTTCTTGATTTTGCTTCTTATTTTATCATTTTGTGTATATACATTATATTGCAGTCAAACAGTCATCAAATTTACCTATGGTTATTTGTAGCCGATTGTAGAATAATAAAAACTCTTATTTGACACCCATTATACATTTGTATGAAAATTATAGCTGGTACATATTATATTATGAACATTTTTCTTTATTCAACTTTCATCACTCTAACCCCCAAAATGTTTTTATTTTCTTTAGCTTTGTCTGCAGGTTAGCAAGTCATTTCTAGTCAAAATTTCAAGTGTCTATGTCAAACACGGTACGAAATTTATGAGACTGTGACAGACTAAGAACCAACTCTCACAGGGTTCTGTTTTTTGTTGGCCATCAACTCCAAGACACTATGTACATATATAAATTAAAGAAGAATACATATATATATATATATATATTAAAATGGCTTTTATCAAAGTGAAATTTACCTGTAGCTTTGGTTCGAAGCGTTAGAGTTGCATTTTCGGACCACCATTTGCCATCATCAGGTGCCTGCGCTGACTTCAAAGAAACCCGAATATCGTAAATAGTGAATGCATATTTCAGCCCAGTTACGTTTAGGATGAATTTTTCTCCTCTCAGTGAATCCAAATGTGATGTATTGACGTCCTAAAAAAAAAACATATATTATTATTACATCGCATCAAAAAAAAAAAAAAAAAAAAAAAGGATGGTACTTCCTTAGCTATAAGAAGAGTATAGGGGAAATACGTAAACTCAAAGCCCTTTCTTTAAGGACGACACCTATATTTTCAGCCAAATCGGCCAAAGGTAAGGAGGGGGGGGGGGGGGGGGGGGGTTAGTGGAGAGGCTCAACACAAAAACTCTAATAACTGTCTGTTCTAATGAATGTTTTGACAAGAAATATCATATGTAAATTCAAAAAACCATAAGAATGGTACCTATTAATATTCCGCGGAATCGAAGGGAAGGGAAACCAGAGGAGGGGCTTAAGGGATTTAAATACCCTAATAACTGCCGATGTAATGAATGTATCGAAACAAAATATAGTATGAGGATTCAGAAGCCATTTTGAAAATCAAATATTGAGTTTCAGCCCAAACGGTCGATTGGCTTTGGAGGGAGAGCGAAGAAGTAACAGATTAATTCTTGCTGGGGAAGTACATAGCTGGTGATTCACCGACGACTATTTATATGAATATCAGTGTGAATAACTAAGCCACATTTTTTTTAGTCCTAAACTAAACCAGTATTTTTTAGTTCTAATTGAAATGTTATACCTATTCTTACTATTGTAGAGACTAGAAAGCGAATTTTCAAATTTGGACAAAAGTTGTTGCTTACAAAATTTGGTGTGTCCGGAAATGATTATTTCCGCTTATTTTTTTCGATTCAATCATAAATATTCCAAATAAATATTCATGCGGAACAAAGTGAAAATGGCGAAGTTGATGGTTTATAATACATAGCTCCTTCTGAACCAGATATTTTGTCAGACGAGGATTCAGCTGATGAAGATGCTGGTGGAATTCCTAACAGTCTAAGCAGGCGGCAACTTCGGGCCGATGCTGAAATCAGATTCCATCGAACTTCAGATGAAGAAGTCCCAACAACTACAAGAAACCTAACATACCTTCGACCGAAAGAGAAAAAAACTTGGATAAAAGGTGATATTCAGCCAAATTTGCGGCCATTTCAATCGTTACACAAAATTTAGGACATTACCAATAAATCTGCCGCTGACTTTTACGAACGATTCTTTGACGATGAAGTAATCGACTTGCTCATTTCGACAGCTTGCACTGACAAGGCTTGACTGAATGAATCATTTGATTCAAAAAGTCAAAAATAATAAAAAAAGGAGATGTATAGGAAAAGTTTGCAAGGACATGAAAAAGACTTGAGCTGTCACTACACAGTGCGCAAAGTGTAATATTGGATTATGTGTTTCCTATTTTGAAGATTACCACACTGGTTTGTAATGAATTTTTCGCTCGATTATTATGAATATTAATGTTTATATCACATCTTTATTTAAAAAATGTTACCAACCCATTTGTATTTTACTTTAAAACACTTGCGAAAAGTTTGGATGCCTAATGTGTCCAAATGGACAAGTACCATTAAAAAGCCATAAAAATGCAGCCATATTTTTTTACTTATTTTTCCACGGTTGTACAGTTGCATACGAATAAAAATCACTGGAAAGTTTGAAATTTTGACCAGAAAAATAAATCTCACTACTGGGTTAAACAAACTTGGATCTAAACAAGTCGAAATGAGAGGGGACCTTCGCTTGGCTCGGTCAATAAATACAACTAAACTAGCGTTGTATTAGTAAGTTAAAAAAAAAAAAAGTATATATGTACATAAACCATTTTGTATTATTCAAAGTTTTGCTGTTGTTGTTTTTGAACAACCTGTAGACGAAATTTATTGACCGGACTCGGTACCGCTGACTCTATTCGATTGGAAATGAGTTTTGAACCTAGTAATAGTTAGACGTTCAATATGAAATACTGTTACTTACAGTCCAAGAGCCGGCTGGATCCCACTGCGCATGATAAGTAACTTTACTTTGAAGGCCTGGAGGAAAAAATTTTAGAGCTAGCGGACGATCCCAGGAAACTGTCAGACTACTAGGGGAGGCTTCCACCAAACTCAAATTTTCTGGTTTTCCAGGTTTCACTGAAACATAAATTAATATTATGTTAATCAATTGAAATAAAAGTGTTTACATATTAGCGTAGCACTTAATATGTATAAGTAATTAAAATTCAAATTCTCAACACGAATTTCGTAATATATATTTCTCAATTCACAATGGTTAACAATAATAAAATATCTAGCATAGCAACACAGCTGTGTAGCAACAACAGCTGGTTGCTACACTTTCCCCCTCCCAATAGCAGCCGCCGTCCTGGTGTAGCCTTTCAGCCGGTTGACATGCACCACTAGCCGTCGCCTCCGGTTCCTGCCATCCTGCACCCTATAGGTCACGTCTGAGAATCGCCTCACCACCGTGTAGGGACCCTGCCATGGCCGGTGGAACTTGGAACTCCGGCTTCTTCTGGTCACCGGGTACCAGACCCGCACAATGTCACCTTCCTGAAATTTGAGTTCCTGGCTCTTCTTGTCATAGTAGTCTTTCTGACGTACCTGGCTCTTACCTAACTCCTTGCGCACTGATGCGAAAGCTGCCTCCAGCTGCGCCCCTCGCTTGCGGACGTACTCGTGGAGATTCATATCTTCCCTATCTTCCGCTAGTCCATACATAAAATCGAGCGGGAGACTCATCTCACGCCCAAACAGGGCATAGTATGGGGTGATGTGCGTAGAGTCATGCTGGCTGGCCCTGTACGCCATCATCACTAAAGGTAACTGCTGGTCCCAGGAAGTTTCCCGTCCCACTACAAATGGGCAATGAGCCATGACGTAGAGCTATAATTTCCATTTTCGATGCTCTGCTTAGTGCTGACTCAGGGGACGTTAACGCAGTCTGAAATCGAACGTTTTTGTCCCGGAGACCCTCCAGGAAGGTTTCCTGTCGCACCGCCTCCCCAACTCTCTCCGGGTAGGCCTCGTTGTAGAGAGTCTCCAGGGCGGTGGCGAACTGTGTCAGAGACTCGCCCCTCGTTGCCGCCGCCCTTTGAATTCATCTTTCTTGAGCTCCCGCCGCTCAGGAGGGTTTAATTTAACCCCAATGGTCCTACATACGAAGGCGAAATTATCTTGGTCTTCCACAGACATGTTCCTGTATATGCTAAGGCTTTCCCCTGTCAGACACAAAGATAAAAATAGCCCTTTTACATCATCAGTCCACTTATTAACTCGACTTACCTTGTTGAAATACTCAACGAATCGAATTCCGAAGTGAACTCTTTCGGGAAAATGAGGGTCTCCCGTCGACTGATTCATCGGCGCCGATCCTCTTCCCCGGAGCGTGTTTGTCCCACTTTCTTTTTCGGCATCCCACCGATGCCACCAAATGTAGCGTAGCACTTAATATGTATAAGTAATTAAAATTAAAATTCTCAACACGAACTTCTCAATATATATTTCTCAACTCACAATGGTTAACAATAATAAAATATCTAGCAAAGCAACACAGCTGTGTAGCAACAACCGCTGGTTGCTACACATATAATTGAGTCGAAATAATAATAATAATGTCATAATTATAAAATAGAACAGTACATACCAACGGCATAATGATTTATTCTATAGGTTTTCGTCAAATTTCCAAGAGCATTCGATGCGCTCATTCGAAAATGGTAAGTCTCATAAGGCTGTCTGTATGGAGGATCTGAACTGGCGTTCCATACACAATAGTTTTGAGAAACTTCCGTTTCTCCAGGACAATAATGATATTTCCTAAAATATGTTTAAAAAAAAAAGTAATAATTGAAAAATAAAAATATATCATACATAAAACTATCTGGTTACCCGGTGTTGCCCAGTTGGCAACTTTAAGCAGGTTAGTAACGATATCTGTCCGGATAGAAACTTCAAGTCAAGTGATTTTACAAATGAGTTGAAATGTTCAATGATTGGGGCCATAGAATCACCGTGTAACTTACCCACTCCCCTCGGCTTAAAGACAAGTATCGGGTTCCCATGGCCTAGGTAATATCAATATATTTTATGAATATTTCTTCCTAATTACGACCATTTTTAACGTTCAGTGATACTTATCGAAATTTTCAGGCATAATTATTGCATATTTTATAGACCGAGGATAGAGAAAAATGGCGGAAGATCGTTGCGGAGGCCCAGGTTCTGCAAGGAACGTAGCGCCAGGGAAAGTAAGTATTGCATATTTCAGCCTTTTTTTTTAAATTTCATATTAGGTATATGAAATATTTCGGTATGTTTTAGATCATATAAATCAAGTCACTATTCTAGTTATGATATTTTCATTACCTGGCTTGCTTTCCACGGAAGTAATAACTCAGTCTATAATACGTTTTTATAGGATTCTTTATCGGGATCCAGGAACAATTCATACTCTCCCAATTGAAAGATACACAGGTGAAATTTTGTACTTCTTCGGGTTTCGCTGAAAAAAAAAATATATATATAAAATAAAATACAGATAATTAGATACATATCTACGTAAATATGGACACACCAAAATATTAGGAAAAAGAAAATTGTCGGTGAATCACCGGCAATGTATTAACATTATTCATAATAGTTTCCGCTCTATCTGTAAACCCTCGTTTTTCGTAGCTTAAAATCAAGTGTCTTATTTACGAACTTTTGAATCCACGAATGTTCGTATGGAAATGTTAATAATAACATCGAGAGTTATTACTTTACACGATATTTTCTGTGTGCATTTAGTAGTTCATAGCACTACAACTACTAGTTTTCAGACTAAGAAGGATTTACGGGGAGAGTGAAACT
Source organism: Aradus depressus (assembly GCA_963662175.1). NCBI lineage: Eukaryota > Metazoa > Arthropoda > Insecta > Hemiptera > Aradidae > Aradus > Aradus depressus. The sequence goes on from OY759218.1 coordinate 33,234,926, forward strand.
TAGTTTATTACAAATAATTCGAGGAACATTGCGCAGAATATATTTTTATATTTTTTACTTTGACGACATCCGTTAAATAATTGAATCAAACCTGTAGCGCATCCGCAAAAAAAAAAAATTGCTTATATTTAAAAAAATAAAATACTGATAGGAAAATTTTAAATTTCGAGATCCCATATGCCTGATACCCGATGACTTGACCAGATCTCTTTAGTTTTGAGAAGGGGAGGGTGGGGGCTTCATTTATTTTCGGCCAGCATTTCAAACACTAAAACTGAAATACTTCTCCGAGAAATTCCTTTGTTTTCCATCCATAAGCCATAGGTCTATAAACAGTCCTGAGACCGGTCGTCACATATGCGAGTGAAACCTGGGTCCTGACTAGGAGGGACGGAGTCTTGTTCAATTCGTGGGAGAGGAAGGTATTGAGGAAGATAAACGCCCTATTCCAGAGGGAGATAGATGGAGGATACGGTCCAATAGAGGGACCTGTACAAGAGCCCGGACCTGGTGGCTTTCGTGAAGCCGGGGTGGCAGCGATGGCTGGGGCATTTACAGAGGATGGAGCCAGACAGACTGTCGAGGAGGATACTGGAGGGACACCCGGGAGGACAAAGAAGAACCTCAGAACGACTGGTTGAGAAGAGAAGAAGGGAGGCCGAGGATAGAGAAGAATGGCGGAAGATGGTTGCGGAGGCCCAGGTTCTACAAGGACCGTAGCGCCAGGGAAAGTAAAGTAAAGTAAGCCGTATGTCCACATTGTCTCTTTATTTCGAGAGGAAAGTTTTTTTCTCCACCATATACTCATATTTTCCTAAATATTAAAAGAACTTTTGAGCAATTTTCAATTGTTTCATCAATATGACGGGATCCACCCACGTCCATGAAAATCGTCCCAGTAGAAATTAGTATAAATACACAAAAATTAAGAGCAAAACGAGACTACCAGAAGAATCACTTTTAAAAAAATTAATAAAGCAACTAATACTCACATCCAACAAAAACATGGTTGAGGCATGCACCTTTGTCAGGGCTGACCCCCGTGTGAATTTTACAGTAGTATATAGTCTTTGAGATGGGGGGAATGGGAAGAAAGAGTCGAAGGGTGGTCTCGTTAACGATGGAGACATGTTGGCTGGGTACGGGGACGTCATTGTGGTAAAAGAAGAGAGAGGATGAGTTGTAGAGAGACTGGGTGGGGTCTAGCAGACAGAGGATCTCGAGAGGTTTTCCATACTCCAGGATAATGTCTCCTTTAGGTACTGTCACTGAAACAACAAGCAACAACACATTGTTTTAAAAACACTGTTAATCTTGATAAATAAAATTGTAAGGAGGTGACTGTTTGTACTGGAGGAGCCGGGGCACCAACTTTTATGAATATATCGTCGGTTAAATAGTAAAGTGACATATTCTAAAACAGCTAAATTGTTCAGAACGGGCATTTAAAGTTTTGAGATGTTTTTTTGCAATTTTCTCGTAAAGTATAACTAAATCATATAAGTATTATATACCGTTTTATTTGGATTTTTTAACAGCCACGTCATTTATGAAACGGTTATTTATATATATAAAAACAACCCCAATAGAACATGATATGTAATTTTTCTATATAAATCGTACCTATGTATTTTTCTTATGAAAATCTTTTCTTGGTATATAAATAAAACACTATCTGGTACCAATGGAGTTTAATAATAACAAAATGAGCACATTTTACAATAAACAAATAAAAAGCGCGCGTCGCACTAAAACAAGGCATATATATATATATATATATATATATATATATATAAATAAACCAGTATGGATCACTTAGTTTCTTCACTTCAGTGATAGATAGCAACACTTTAAGTTTAGTCCACAAGTATTTTGTGCATATATTTTCAAAGTCACAATGGATCATACGGCCTTCAAAAACTTTATAGAACACAAAAATGGGATCACTCATCAGGAATGTCACTTATATATATATATATATATATATATATATATATATATATATATATAACTATATATATATATAAGTGACATTCCTGATGAGTGATCCCTTTTTGTGTTCTATAAAGTTTTTGAAGGCCGTATGATCCATTGTGACTTTGAAAATATATGCACAAAATACTTGTGGACTAAACTTAAAGTGTTGCTATCTATCACTGAAGTGAAGAAACTAAGTGATCCATACTGGTTTTGAAAAAGGGAACCTATGCCAACATCAGGATGGTAATAACTCATTTTCCGAAAAATTGTGGGTTGGTCCGCTCTGGCTCCAAACTCCTCATATATGTATTTGATGTGATCCTTTAATTTTTTTAAATTTTAATGGGTTTGTTGCGTTTATTTCTCTCACGAGCATGTTTGCTATAATCCTCTATCTTTCTTTAATGTTTATTTACCATTATGGATTAAAGAAATGAGCTTTTCTTTACTCCAGTGATCCAGTCACAGTTCTTACAGCGCCTTTCGTTTCTCTATTTTTTGACATTGTTTATTTAAGAATAAGCGAAAGTAAATAACTGTTCTTTCATGACCCAAAGATGGGAGTTAGGTGAAGAGGAAGCAATCAGGGCGGTGGTTCTGAGTGAGGAGGGGTTCAGTTAGAGGGAAATCGCAAATCGGCTCCAACGGTCACAATCCGTGGTGTCAAGAACGGTGAGCTGACATCAGAAGGGTGGCCGTCCGAGGGCAACCGCGCTTGAGGGATGACCGCTTTTTGCAATTACAAGCGCATTGGGATCGGCAGTCTACCATCCTTAACTCGAGTTACCTCTTAGAAACCTTCAGAAACGTCAGATTTTCTGAACGTACAGTCAGAAGAAGACTCAATGAGTAAGGATTGACATCTCATCACCCAGCCACTGGACCCCTGCTCACCAGAGAACACCGTGTCCAGAGGTTGAGATTCGCCCGGGAACATCTGAATTTGACTACTGATGATTGGGGGCTTGCAAGAGGCGTAAGATGACATCCACAAAATTTAGAGGATTTGCGGAACTACTTGCTTCAAGGGGGGAAAAACATACCGGAAGAAGTAATTCAAAATTTAATCGGGGGAATGCCCAGAAGAATAGATGCTGTCATTCAAGCTAGGGGAGGGAAAACCAGTTACTACTTTTTTTTCGAAATTTGATGTGTTTTATGAAATTTTTCTTTGTTAACTTTTCTGTTTTCTGTTTAACTTTTTCCAATTTCCAAAAAAATAAAGAATTTTACTTTTCCTGTTAATTTTTAATTTCCTTTATCAATGCCACAGATAATAATATCTTAAGTTGGTCCATCAGCTCCTTCATAAACAATATTGATGGTAAAAATCTGAAAAATGTATTTACTTTGTTTCATAGGGGAAACTTTCGAATAACATATTAATATTTTTAGGCTAAAATTTTTAAAAAAAAAAGGTTATTAATTTATAAATATTTACCTCCTAGAGAGCGAACACCTGATGGACATTGAAAGATATCAGTCCCAGACTGCGTCTCAACGGCAATTGAAAGACAAATGAGGTAAAACAAAAACTTGTGCAAGCAGCTGGGGTCCTCCATGCCGAAGTGCCCTAGCAGACACCAACCTGCAAGCTCTGCAACAATGAAAACGTTAATCAACAATCAACATAAATCATTGAAAAAAAGAAAAAAAAAAGTACAAATATTATACAAGTGGCTGGGAAGCCTTGAGGAACAAGCCCCTAAGCGAAAAGGCAAAACTCTGAAATCTGATGGGAAATAAAATTATAAGCAAGATTGTTGGGACTCCTGTCGCAAACAGGACATTGTTACAGCTATCCTTAGATGAAGGTAGTAAATTTCCACTTGCGGCAAAGGTAGTTCCGCAAGACTTCTATGTTGATGACTTATTGACAGGGGCTTCGTCCGTCTCCGCAGCTAAAGAGCTTATAAAAGAAGTAAATTATATGCTTATGGCTGGCGGTTTTGTTTTACGAAAATATGCTTCTAATTATGCGAGTGCTTTGGAGGACTTGCCTGAAAGTCTGAAGGACTCTAAAGTCAGTTTTGACCCTAAAGACGAAGGTATTTTGAAAATATTGGGTATGCATTGGAGTTCAAAAGTTGATTGCTTTTCCTTTCACATAGCTCAATGTAGTCAAGGTTCCTTTACTAAGAGAAATGTCCTCTCTCCTATCGCTAAACTATACGACCCCTTAGGTTTTGTGGCTCCGACCATTTTTCTTTTGAAATGTTTTTTCCAAGATTTATGAAAATTAAAGTATTACTGGGATAGCCCCTTGAGTGCAGAGATTCAGGACTCCTGGTTTAGGTGTGTGAACACTCTGCATCGGCTCTCAGATTTGAGTATCCCAAGATTTATTTGTAACCTTGATGAATTTACTGATGGTTGTCAATTACTAGGCTTTTGCGACGCCAGCGAGAAAGGTTACGCTGCCTGTGTCTATATAAGAATAGGTAGCTTAACAAGTATTGGAGAAGTAAACTTATTGTCTGCTAAGACAAAGGTTGCTCCGATAAAGGTATGTACTATTCCACGTTTGGAATTGTTAGGAGCACAACTGCTCTCCAAGTTAATAGCTAAAATTTATTCCGATCTGTCTAGATTGAAGCTCGATATTTCTGTTCACGCGTGGACAGATTCTACCGTGGTTCTTTCCTGGCTCCAGACACCAGCTCACCTTCTGAAATCCTATGTGGCCAATCGAGTTGTGGATATATTGGACACACCTTTTCATATTGACTGGCGTCATGTTAGGACTACTGAGAACCCGGCTGATACGGCCAGTAGAGGTCTCTATCCGGAACAACTCTTGGAGAATGTCATGTGGTGGCAGGGTCCCTCTTGGAGCAGATTGTCTCTGAGTGAATGGCCTGTTACTCCAGGTAACTTTCCTTCATTTGATGAGTTGCCAGAAGTAAAGTCACCTGTTTGTAATGTCTTTACTGTAGGAAAGAAAATATCCTCAAATCATAATGATTTGTTGGACCTATGTGGTAGATTTTCATCCTTTTCAAAATTAACTTCTACGAGCACAAAATCTATCAAATGCATCCAAAAAAGCCACTGTACTCATTTCAGTAATCAGCTCAAAATGGCAAGCTTTTGTGGTAAAACAGACAAAAACAACTAAGTAGCCCTTTACAAGTTTTGCTCCTTTCCGTTTATGCTCCTTAATAGAAAATGGTCCTGCACAATCTATTCCAACATGCGCAAACGGTTTAGAGGGCTGCACTCTAGAACTAGGCAGCTGAGCCATAACAGGCTGTGGTGTTGCTCCTCTAAAGCGGGTACACACTGTACACCTGTACACTCTCTGTCTCACAACAGAGCGAGCTGCAAGTATCCAAAACTTGGATCTCAAGAGAGAAAGCAACAGTGAAGGCCCGGCATGAAGTGACCTTCTATGAAACTCATCAATGATCAAGTGAGTCAGATCAGAATGTTTAGGAAGCAGAAGGGGATGCTTAGCAGATTGAGCCAAGTCTGAGTTGTCCAACCGACCACCCACACGAATAACACCTTCCTCTAGAAATGGTGCTAAACACTGAATCGCCTTCCGACAATTCTTATTCAGGGAGATTAATCTAATCTCTTCAGAAAAGTGTTCAAACTGAACTATTTTCACAACCATCAAAAGACCACGGTCCAGCACATTAGAAACAAGTCTAGCAATATAAGAGAAGACTCGAATACAGTGGCTTTTTTGGATGCATTTGATAGATTTTGTGCTCGTAGAAGTTTTCCCAGTACTGTCTACTCCGATTGTGGGACAAACTTTCAAGGTGCTGCCAAGTATTATGAGGGCTTGCGGAGGCTGTTCCAGGAGGGATCTGAAGAAATATCTTCGGCGATGGCTAAGCGTGAGGTTAGATGGTTATTTAACCCCCCTCTTTCTCCCTCGAAAGGTGGTCTTTGGGAGTGAGCAGTACGTTCGGCCAAGGAGCACCTGAAGAGGACCATAGGAGACAGAGTGTTAACTTATGAAGAATTGAATGCGTTATTTCATAAGATAGAAGCAATTCTAAACTCCAGTCCTCTCATTCCCCTGTCTTCCTCTCCTTCAGAGATAAATGTCTTGACTCCTGGTCACTTTCTGGTTGGAGGACCTCTTCTGGCACCCCTGAACACAATTTTTTGGAGGATGATTCAGGTAGGTTGAAACATTGGGCAATACTGCGACAGATGTCTCAGCAATTTTGGGTAAGGTGGTCGAAGGAGTACTTGCATACCTGACAAGAAAGAGCCAAGTGGTATCAAGCAGTTCCTAACTTGTCACCCGGAGCAGTTGTACTCCTTAAAGGTGACAACACCGAACCTAATCAGTGGCCTTTGGCCATAGTCGACTCTACACTTCCTGGATCTGACTTCGTGGTTAGAGTAGCTAAGGTTCGTGTAGGGAAGAAACTGTTCACACGTCCTGTGAACAAGCTTGTTCCACTGCCAACCTTTGAAGATTAATTCAATTCTCTTCAAATTTAGAAGTTTTCTTTTATTTTCTTTTAATGTTTTATTTGGTGTTGTTTTGTTTGTTTTATGTGCTCTTGAATTCCTGATCCGTGAGGCTGTTACCTCGTTTTTAAGTCCTTGCTGACACCTCCCTGCAAGGTGAATATGGCGCGGTTACCCAACCTTACCCTCCTATTCCTTCTTGAGCACATCGACAAAAGCTTTGTCATCTGGTTTCCTGAAGAAGTTTTATTTATTATATAAGAAGTATATATAATTATATTTGTTGATTTTTTTTTCTTTATATTATGTATTGTGTGCAAACTACCAGAGACTAATTGTTCAATCCAGTTAGGATTTTAAGTAAAATCCGGCTGGCGGTATGTTGGGACTTTCTAAAGTCCAATCACGGGACTAATAAATAATAATAATAATAATCTTATGGATAAAATGTCTGCTAAAAATTGTGAAGTCCAATCACGGGACTAAAAGATTAAATGCCCTCACCATTTTTGAAATATCAAATTTCAGTTTATAAATTCTAGATTTTTTATTAACATCAGACACAAAAACCTTAGATGTTCCCAAGAGTTGTCTTGAGGTGGACCATTCAGCTGCTCAGTGCACTTACTACAACCTAACTATAAAATTGCTATCACAAAACTTTCAACAATAACACACACAAATTGATTTTAAAAAACTCAGAACTGTGATTTGGGTATCCCCACAGTGTTGAAATGACAAAAAAAATACTAACAAGACCCAAGAAAACACATACCAGATGTGTAGAGATAACCCAATTGACCTGATCATTTCAAAGAACTCTCATTCTCAATTAAAACATATATATACAAAATATACATTTCTTTCCTTGGGTTAAAAAAATGTTATACATTTATTTTTTTGCGTCCAAAAAATTAATTGAAATAATAGGTGAATCACCGTAGAGTAGTTCTCAGCTAGAAATATCGTAATAAATCAAGTTTCCGCTCTCCCTCTCTTTGCCTGGATAGAAACGGGACTTCTGAATCCCTATATAAAATTTCGAGTCGGTATATTCATTTCGTGAGGAGTTAGTTACCTTCTCTAAACAATCATCCTGACTTTAAAAAAAAGCTGACTGTTACAGATCAACACTCCTTCCTTATGCTTTTTGGCATTTTTCACTTACTCTCGTTTGCTATTTAAAAGTGAAGAAATAAATCCGGATATAACGATGTTAGGTATAACGATATTCCGTATAAAACGATCTAAAACATAAGAAAAAGTTGTTTTTTTCATTTAGGTTATAACGATATAATATGTATGTACATACGCACATACATACATAATTGGGTAAAACAGTATAAGTTTTGAACGGATGAAAAATACGAAAATTACAGAAAAGGGTTTCAAACACGGTACATACATGTTTACTCAGCGCAAAGACTCATTCCATTTCCAAACATACCATTTCTCCCTTGTCGAAGTTTCTTCGAACTCCCTTCTTCCCTTCAAGTGCGTATATTCCTAGATTCAGATTAGACTTTCCTTTGCCTCCGTAGGGATCGTGACAGTGTAAAAAATGAATTAAAAATGACTTCGAACAAACGTCGCGCATTTTCTATTGAAAAAAAAAGTGAAAATCATAAATAGGATTGAGAAAGGAGAAACAATCAAAAACAGTCTACGATATCCACAATCTGGAAATCCAGAGACAAAATCAAAGAAACGTTTGAAAAAGATGTGACTTCACATCAGAGGAACTGACCGAAGAAACAATCGTGGCGTTTGTTTTGAATAAGAGCAAGGAGGACAACGATGACATCGACGGCACTGAACTTTTGAAAACTCCGACTTTGTTACAAGTCTACAGCGCTCTTGGAGTCATTCGGACGTACGTCGCCCTAAATGATGATGTAAAAAACCCGAAACCACAGCTACCTTAAAAGAACTTAATAACCATGTAAGCAAAAATTTATACTTAAAAAAAAAGCAAGCGAACTAAAATAACTGATTTTTTTGTGGAAAATTAATACATATGAACTCATGATAATACATAATTTATGTATACAGTTACAAATGTATGTAAGTAAATGTTATGTAAACTTTAAAAAGTAAATAAAAATATGTAAACTTTCTCGTTATGATCATTGTAAAACACCTTTTTGTTTCACTAATTTCACTGTTAAACCTACCTACAAATTTCACATTTGTATGTAGGTTTAACAGTTTGGTTCCGGATAGAACAATGTATTTTTCTTGGTCCCTTGAATATCGTTATAACCAAATTTTACTGTATATAGATAATATTTGAAGGAATTTCGTTTACTATTCAACGGTTGATTTCACCACGAAGTCAGTTGCGGAAATTTCTTCCTGGCGAAGTATGTAATTTTCGAGTTCATTTTATGCAGGGAAAATATAAAAATCTTACAATTTTTCATTTTCGCCTATTCATGTGCATCATTCCCCTCATATCAATTAAAAATCTATGTATAGATTAAATTCAATTAAATGAATAAACAATTCTGTATTGAATAAAATGCCTACTTTTTTGTGTTGTTATTATTATTATTATTGATAGATATTCATCGTGGGGATCTCAAGGAACGCACTTACAAGGGGACCTCCTTACAGTGTGTGGGTCGCCGATTTCAATGAAATTTTTTCTCGTATTTCTACATCGAAAAATAGTAGTTTCGTGTCCGAGCGTTCGTGCCAATGGGCCTTCTGAACATAGAAAAAAAATGTTAGGCGCGTAAATGGCCAAAAATTGCGTTCACAAAGCTGCCAGTGCTCCTAGCTCTCCTATCAATTTCAATTAAATTCTCAGAGATGTTTGTACATCAAAAAATATTAGACACGTGTAGGGTTTATCCAAATTAACCCTAGGATGCCCAGAATAAAATACTCAATATGAGGGTTTACTCTGCCACTATGGAGGGTTACAAATCAACTACAGGATGTATTATCGATAAATGGTTATGAAATTGTCTAACAATAAATAAATAAATTTCATAATGCACTGTACACAATATTGATTTTTTCCAACTCCTCTTACAAAATTTTCTAGGGAGGGAGAATAATATCAGGGTGGAAAATTTTGTATTGTTTCATTTTATTCCACATGGAGTTTCTTGATTCGCAGAAACCGAATGTACATAAGAATGTCTTGGTTTGCAGAAACCAAATATAACAGTTTTATGTTTACATTCAAATCGTTATCGCTCGAAAATCACGTTTAAGAAAAACGTCATTTTTGGAAACAAGCGTGCAAGTTGCTTTATTGAAATCTGAAATACTCGAAAATATGAGGGTTTTTTGAGGTGAGAAATTAAAGTTTTGCTATTTATCGATAATACATCCTGTAGTTGATTTTCCTGATTGAGTATTTTATTCTGGGCATCCTGGGGTTAATATGAACAAACCCCTTTTTTGATGTACAAACATCCCTGAAAATTTCATTGAAATTGATTAAGAGAGTTAGGAGCGCAGGCACTCTGTGATCCCAATTTTTGGCTATTTTCGCGCCTATATTTTTTCTTTCTTTGCTCAGAAGGCCCATTGGCACGAACGCTAGGACACGTAACTACTATATTTCGATGTAAAAACAGGAGAAAACGTTCCATGGAAATCGGCGACCCACACACTGTGTTAGTTACAAATGGCACCCCAATTTCCTCTGATTCAGGATGCAGTGAGCCGAGACACACACATCTGAGAACCTGCTTGTTTTTTTTTCATATTCGATAGTTTGCATTTATGTATTTGTATCGACAACATATGGGCTTTAGAGTAAAGATGTTGTTGCAGTTTGAGTTCTGGGAAGAAGAGCAAGGCAAGAGAAGATGTGAATTGTGATTGTGACGGGTCTGTCCCTAACAGTGAAATAAAGAGACTTAAAAACTCAAATTAATATTTACACTGTAAAAGTCGTAGCCGGATAAGAAAGAATCCCCCCCCCACCCCCACCGGATTGAATAATTTTTTTTTTCTCGAACGTTACAATCAATATAAGGTTAGGCATTAGCCATAAACAAGTGCGACTCAGTGAATAGGTCTCACCACTGCGTGATTTCACCTCTCTTGACATCAGCCATTTTTTTTCTCTCTTAGCACATTTGCTTGTTGTATATACTCTTTATACAGTTGTAAATATCCCTTCTAAATAAATAAATAATAAATACAGAGTTCCCACTCACAGACGGGGTTCTCAAGATATGGAATTTTTTTTTATAATTTGAACAAATAACTACATTGTTCCAAAGACTCACATAAAGCAACATTTTTTTTTTTTTTTTCAGAAATCAGGATTTGGGAAAACATGAAATTCCGGTGAAAACTCAACATCGAATTTCTAATCGATTACATAACTTCTCCTATACTTCGTATTGCTGGGGAAGTACAACATTAACATGAAAGTAGGTATACATGTCGGCGTCAAATAGTATCATTTCACGTAACGCATAATATATTAGTATTTCAGGATATTATATTGAAATTAATTTAAAATGACTTGTTTGCCTTGATTTTTACGTCATTCCAGGTTTACAATTTCACCGTGTCAGATAGCGTAACTTTTAACAGAAGTAAGTAGGGGTTTGTATTTATTTTACTTAATATTTGCTGTTTTACTCAATTATTTTTGCCGGATCGTTTTATGGCTGCGTCTACACATCACACTCTAGAAACCAAGAAATTTTTGGTTAACCAGAAAAATCGGACAACCGGAAGAGGAAAAATGGTGTGAAGCAAATTTTTAAAAAATTGTAATTTTGCAAAACACTCAAATTCGCCATTTTTTTTTTTTTTTTTTTTTTTTTGGCAGGAACTGATTATATAGTGTTTTTTCTTATTGGTACCATGAAACGATGGTTCGTCTACTTTCAGAAGAGTAAAGCTTGTACCGCTTCTGTTAATTACATTTGCATTTCCCCTCTTTGTAGCTCATATGATACGTCATGGAGAGAGGGGAAAAAGTCGTCGGTAAATCACCAGCAATGTACTTCCCCAGCTCCAATTATTAACAATAACTAAGTTTTCACTCTCCCTTTAATCCCTTTTCCTCTTGGGCCGATTGGACAGAAAATCTGAGCATCTGACTCTCAATTTGAGTTAAGACCCCCTCCTTTCCTTCCGCCCTATTGGCTGAAACTAAATAGGTATCGTCCTGACGGAGTTCTGGATCCCCATATAAAACGTTCTGTCGATAGAGCACTCCCCTCTAACCCCTCCCCCCCTCGGCCGATTTTGCTAAAAAACAGTATGTGTTGTCCTTTTTTTTTTTTATACTTTTATTTATTCTACAATCTATATAAACAATAACAATAAGCAGAAGTGATGACTAAGATGAGATGATAAAATAATAAGTAATACAAAATATTTAAAACATAATAAGAGGCAAGGAAAATAAAAAATAATAATACAAAATGGTAGCAAACATACACAATAATAATAAAAAATAGAATACGTAATAAAATGGTAAATGAATAAACAGAAAGCATAAAATGGAAGAGATAAAACAAAAAAATAAATAAAAAAATAAAATAAAATAAAAATAACTAAATAAAATAATTTAAAATATATAAGAAACTCGACGAGGACAGCACCAGTAGGACTCCCGCACACTGCCATATACCACTCTCCAACTAGTGGAGAGCGGAGGAGGCGGCAGGAGACCAGCGCTGACCCTCCCACCACACAGCCCAACCATCCACTGTCCAGCAGTGGATGAAGACCAGGAGGCGGGGCGTCGAAAGGATAGAGAGGCGTGAGGGGAGAATCCGGTCATCACCAGCACTCCCTTAAAAATGGCGCGTGAAGAAAAAAATAATAATAATAATAAATAATAAAATAAAAAGAATAAATTAATAAACGCACAAAAAAAAAATTAAAAAATAAAAAAAATATATAAAAATTTAAAAAAATATATATATATATATATATAAAATACAAATTAAAGTAGATCGCGAGGCCAACGCTGCCTCAGTCTTCTTGGAGGATTATGCGGATGGGATTGTGATGATAAGGATTTGGCAAGAGGATTATTGTGGAAGGAGAGGTTCGTGTGGAACTTGGAGAAACGGGATTTGATGAGGTCTTGGACAGAAGGAACTTTGAGGTCATTACGGTGTTGTCCTTAAAGGGTTCATTATTTTGGGATTCATCGTGTTCACAGATACGAAATACTTCTTTCAATTTTGATTTGGGGGGGGGGGGGGGGGGGGGTCGGAAAACATGAAATTCTAGTGAAAACTCAACATAGGACTTTTTGAACGGTTACATAACTTTCGCAGGTTGAAAAATAAAAATGTAGTCTGACCTCTCACAGGTTTTATTATAATATCCTAGCCGGTTTTCGAAGTTGCCCTCACCATCAAGCAATCTTTAAAAAAAAAACCATCATGTAGTAAATAAAAAAGAAGGTAAAACAGGTATAAAATTCTAAGAGCTAAAATAAGTACTGTAATATTGGCTATATGCGCTTGAAAGAATAAATACAAATAGAACAAGCAACAAAAAAAATAAATAAAAAAATAAACAATTAAATGAGGGCGCCGGTAGCTCAGTGGTATGCGTGCTTGCCTTCTGAGCTCAAGGTCGTGGGTTCGAAACCCGACCGAGGCCTTTTAGTTTATTTTATTTGGGAGGTAAAATAAACTTAAGCACGCCGTCCTTCGGATGGGACGTTAAGCGATGGTCCCGAGCCTGTACGATGTCAGGTACTCGTTAAAGACCCCTACCCTAGGTGAATAAAAATTTAGGGTAGGCAAAATTTAGGACTCCTACAGTAGAGTCGGGCTCATGTCCACCAGAGTGACGAAAGAGCGCTCTGGTAGTAGGCGATATGACCTCGTAGTTAAAGCCCGGGCATGAGTCATAAAACCTAACCTAACCTAACAAAAATTAAAGATATATAATAAGCTTTAACAATTAACTTACCTGATAAAACATTTTAAAAAATATAACAGCTCAGAAAATTTCAAAAAGTAAATGAATTAATAAAACAAAATCATCCAATAAATGAAACATATAAAAACGATTCAAAAATTAACAATTTAACATTTCATGGATGGGGACAGCTAAGTTATTCCTGGTTCATCATGTCAAAACTTTTTTTTCTTCAGATTTTTTTATTTTTTGTAGACGACCGGATGATGAGGGCACCTCGAAAGCCGGCTAGCATATAATAATAAAACCAGTGAGAGGACAGACTACATTTTTATTTAGCAACCTGTGGAATAATCACTTCTCGCTACATCAGCCATCTTCACATATAACTTGAAAAAAAAAAATATATTTAAAAAAATTAGCTAACTATAAAGAAGGTTCAGGATGCACGGACGTCTTCAACCTCACTGAAATTCACAAAAGGAATAAGAAAGTTAGGTAAATCTGATGCCTTTTTTCAGAATTTTAGATATAATTCCAGTAAACGATACATTTCCAGGAAACCAAATTAATGAAAGAAATATGTAGAATGTTTCTTATTGTTGTAATTAAAGAAACAAACATATAAAAAAAAAGATAAAAAAATATCAACGTGTTTGATTACATTAATATGTATTGATAATCACTTACAGGAACTTAAGATAAGCTCTTTTTTAAAGTTAGGTGACCCGAGTGGTGGGGTGGTTAGCGTGGCTGCAAGAAGGCGGGGTTCGAGTACCCCTGTCGGTATCAAGACCGCAGACCAGCACATAAAAAAGGAAGACAATTCCACGTTTGCTGCGGTCTATTCACATCAACGCGTCACTATAGTCAGACTCTTTAGACATCACTAATGTATTCCTACAATTACTATATAGGTTACATTGACGTGTGTTCCTTGAATACACTTTTCGTAAAGGAATTTTTATCGTATTATTAATATTTGAAAAAAAAAAAAAAAAAGAAAAGTGTAATGAAGGAAGCTTAAAAAAATCACAGGACAAAATAATAATTTTCTCGGCGTTTAAAAAGAGAGTCCTGTTACATTAAGCTAATATTTAGGGAGTTGTGGCAATGGCCAGGTTCTCCTTTCATGTATTCACTCAACATTCAGCTCTTCATATCCTTCTCGGTCTGCCACCACTGCTGGTCAGAGGCTGACAAAGCGAGGTGGTACGGCCAGGATACATTCAATTGGAGGAGTGAGTATGGGCTCATTGGGATGTTGTTTCAGGGGATCTCGAGCGAATTCAATTATTATTTATTAACATTTTGTAATTTATTTTTTCATTATTACCATTCTGTATATATTTTATTTATTGTGTACATACATTATTTATTATTTTGTACATATCCTTAACAATTTCATAGACATTTTTATTTTTATTAATTTCTTTTATTTACTTATTCATATTACCTACTTTATTTTTTTCTATCTTATACATATTTCCTCACCTTGTATATATTGCCACTTATTATTTTACTTTCCATCAGTCATCAAATTTACTTAAGATTTTATTATTACAGATTCTAAAAAAGTATAACTCATAAAGGAATTAATTTATTTAATGCCCTTCCCCACTTCTTGAAGTCAATAGATACAATAAAAAAATTTAAATTTCAACTAAAAATGTTCATGTTAGAGGAAACCCTTTACACGGAAACGGAATAATCACAATAAAGAATCGTATTTCATATCCAAAAACATTATTTGATACAAAGCTTTCATTTTTATTTTTTGGGCAGAGTTCCTCCACACCTTAAAGGTCTGACCAATGAATGTTATTGTTTTATTTATTCATTTGTAATTTTTTATTTATTTAAACTTGCTTATAATTCTTATAATATTCATTTATAATTGATCAATAAGTATATTTATATAATTTTTCATATATTGTTATAGTTAAATTGTTTTCTTTATTTTCTATATCTCGCACAATGGGACCTTATGATGGGACGTAAGAACGTCCCGAAACATCGTTGGGATAAAGACACTTCCCAAGAGTTTTTTTTGACAAATAGTTATCTTAATTTCTATTAAATTGAAAAATGTGTCTACTTATTATGAACGTAATATTTTGTATTCATTTTTTTTTTTATATACTCATATTTTTAAGTATTCATTTGTTCAGTTTTTATTCATTTCATTTTACTTTTTTTAATAGTTTTGTTATTACTACTAATCATAGATGTGTTAGACTCAAGTAGTTATAAATCTAATTTATAAGTTATCATAATGTATAAATTCATTTGACGTATCCTATTACCATGTATTGGTTTAACGGAAATAAAGTTATTATTATTATTAAATAAATATAATATAAATAAAATTAAAACAATTTAATCCATACTCTTCCAGAGTATTAACGATGTGACTACAATGTAGGTCAGCAGTACCTGATTTTTTTTATTTTGACTAGAATATGTTTCTGAAATTACGTACATACATAACGATTTTAGAAAGTTTTTCGAATATCTAACAGAATGAACACATATTTGAATGATTCGCTTCATTATTTATACGTAATTACATGTAAATAACGTAAAAATAATTAATTATGTGGGAGCTGACAGAAGGGACTTTACCCATTTACATTTTATTTAAATAAATTACTTATATTTTCATGAGAATCATTAACTATTGTAAATTTGCCATAACAGTTCCAGTATTAAAAGTAAACACTGCGTAAACATGTTTACTTCCCCAGCTAAATGTAGCATGGAGCAAGTCATGCAATCGGTCAAGGAATTCTATATTCACCAAAATGTCATATTCTTTCGACTTCCTGAACCCAAAAATGAGAAAAAAAAAAAGAGTTGTCGGTGAATCACCATCGAGACAAAGAACTTCCCAAGTCATTTGATAACTAAGTTTTCGCGTTTTATGTTTTTATAACTAAGTTTTTGTCTAACACAAAAACTCTAATAACTGCCAATCAGGGCCGGACTGGGGGTAAAATTCAGCCCTGGAATTTAATGGAAACCGGCCCCAAAATTTCATTCAAACCGGCCTTCTTTTAATTAAAATATATATATATATATATATATATATATATATATATATATATATATATATGGGAAAGTAAATAAATGCAATATGATAGAGTTTAATTAAAAATTTAATTATTAACTTAAATTATAATTACAAATTATGCATCCTTGAAAATTTTTGCAAACAATATATAAAATGCTTTAATTTAATTTAAAATAACATTGAATGTTATGTACATTGATTAGCATTTTATCATGTTATTAACAATTGTTCCATTCGCTAAGTTTTTTCTGCTACAATGTCAATTATTTGATCAGCATCGAGATTTTCCAAAATTTTCCGTAGCCATTAGCATAAAAGCCTCCAAGTGATCTTGTAACATGCTGCTCCTAATTCGGCTTAATTATCCAATGGTCGGTTTTATTCCATATTATGTGCAACAGTTTAAATTTTCAACACTTCAAGAAATGTTTAATGATGAGGTAAACGATTGTTGGATAAAAATGTGATATTTTTCTATGGCCCCTCTGGCATTTGCCAGAATTGTCAGATGGCCAGTCCGGCCCTGCTGTCAATGTATCGGCATAAAATTTCATATTTAAATTCAAATCCCCATGAGAATGACACCTATTAATTTTCAGCGGAAACGACAGAAGGAAATGAGGGATCAGAGGGGAGCTCAACTCAAAAACTCAAATAACTGCCGATGCAATGAATTTATCGACATAAATATTAATATAAGGATTCGGTCAAAGGTCATCCGTAGGGTTTAGACAGAGAGAAAACTTAGTTGAATAATTCGAGCTGGAGCAGTACACTACTAGACTTTTTTTAATTCAATTTACTCTGAGATAAATCTTATGTTTTTCTAACAGAATTGACTAATTCTTCTGATACTATTATCTTAACTGTTATTGGTTCCTGTTAACTAATCACAGTGATTCTGCATGTTTGTAACTTGTTACGATATCAATACAGTGGAATCCCGATATTACCCTTAAAACTGGTGTTATAATTCGTATTTCCAGCTAAAAAAAACCTCGTTAACTCGTACTGTTTTCAAGAGGGGGAGAGAGGACAGTGAGAGACGAGAGCGCAGAATGAGTGCGAGATAAATGTTTTCTAGGAAATCACTTGATTCCTACAGAACCAAATAAAGGGGAGAGCGAGTGAGAGAGACAAGTTTTATATGAAATCTCAGATAATCTCATGTAATTCGTACTGTTTTCACTCAAATGAAATGAGGAGAGGAGAGGGGGAAAGTTTTAGCAATTTTATTGACCTTGCCTAACATTTTTTCGAACAAATGTTTGATTGGTGTTTATTTAATCTAGAACATATGTACATATTTTTTATTGCATGTATTGTTTATTGTATAGTTTAGTATAAAACAGTGTTTATTGCATAGTTTTTATTCTTACCACATTGTACATACTTCTTAATACATACATATTTGCATTAATACGTTTTTTAATTTTTTATATTTTGTACTCCCGATAATTGGTTATCCCGATAATTCGTACCAAACCGTCAGTCTCTTGACCATACAAATTATCGGGATTCTACTGTACAAGAGTTTCTCAAAAATGTAAAATAAATAAAGAAAAGCAATTTATTCATTCATGACCATGTCTGATGAATAAATTGATGACTGAAGTGTCTCCATTTTCTTCAAATTAACTTAGGTATATTTATTTAGGTATTCCACACCAGAATAGAAATTTATAAGTTTATCCAGAATTCCATAAGGTCGAAACCTGTAAATTTTCAGCGGAAATGACTAAAGGGAGGGAGGAATCAGAGGGGTGTTCAAATTAAAAATTCTAATAACTCTGTGGTGTTGGAGTAAAGGGGAATATGTCAGTTTTTCTGTTTTCAGTTTTCAGAGAACTCCCAAGTTTCTCAGTTGTCCCCCTTTTCACTTCCTTTTTTTTCAATGATGTCATAAGATTCTGACTTATTTCTCTTTACCCCAACATAGAGATCACCTATCTAAAGCAAGTTATGACTTGCTTTAGATAGGTGTTACCCATTTTCACAAAAAATTGACATATACCCCTTTACCCAAACAGCACAGAACTAACTGCCAATCTCACAATTCCATTTTATTTTAAATCCAAAACCCTATAAGGACGAAACATACAAATTTTCAGCCGAATTGGGGAGAGTGGATCAGAGGAGGGGGATCAATTCAAAAATCCTAATAACTAACGGCCAATCTCACAATTCCATTTTATTTTAAATCCAAAACCCTATAAGGACGAAACATACAAATTTTCAGCCGAATTGAGGAGAGTGGATCAGAGGAGGGAGATCAATTCAAAAATCCTAATAACCAACTGCCAATCTCACAATTCCATTTCATTTTAAATCCAAAACCCTATAAGGACGAAACATACAAATTTTCTGTGAGAGTGGGTCAGAGGAGGATCAATTTCAATTCTACATCTCATTTGTATTTTTCTTTTCAATACCCACCCTTTTCAAATGAATGTTGAGATTTTTTTCTCTCTTTGTGCTGGGACTTTACATAATTGCATTAATATGACAAATATGTGAGATTAACCAATTTCTTGGAATTGTATTCGGCTTTTATTCATGGTTCGCAATGAAGAAATTGAGCCATATTTTTCCTGACTTTGATGTTGGTAGGTGGGGAATTTCATCAATTCTGGGGTCGCCTTAGCACATTCTCATGTAACATAATGAAACCCATCTTGAATCTTGATGAGAAAAAGATTAAAAAACGGGATGGCTATCCAAAAACAAAAAATACGATATATATAGAAGAAACAGAAAAAAAAAATCAGAGACATTTGATAGTAAACTGAAAAACGAATAGTAAAGAAAATAATAGACAAATCGGGGAAGGAAAATTTTCGTAAGAACCAATTTTTCAATAAGATTCATTGTTTTTACATACATTTAGCAAATGTGAAAAAATCGATGTCATGTATTGATTGGAAATTTTATGAGGAACATTTCTTAGAAGAATCTATATATTCGTTAGAATTCATCGCTTTCGCATAAATTGAGAAATTATGTAAAAAATGGATATCCTATCTAACTTAAGCACGCTGCGTAAAGGTTGTACCTCAAATCTTACTGATTTTTCTGAACAATAAGTTCGAAAACATGAGAAAAATTATTTCACGCAAAAAAATTGACTTTTTTCCATTTTGAAGATGATCAGCTCGAAGTCATTCTTGAGAAATTAATTAGAATTGAAAGTGTACATGAACCATAAAAAGGATTTTAACCACTATTTGAATTGGAATATTTGTTTTGAACAGGAATTCACTAGAATTCCATAGATTGTCATCATATTCCAATAAAAGCAAATGTATAGGGAAAATATACAATTTGATGAATAGTAATTGAATGCATTTCAATGTAATTCTAATTTACAAAATGCACTCTAATTTACAAAATGCACTCTTGTATTGTAGGTTCAAGCTCTTTTGAGTCTTTGATATTACATACATTATGGCTGAGAGCTAGATGGCTATATAAAAAAAAAATAATAATAATAATCAGAGACAATAAGATTGTCTGCACGAGACATTTCATA
The DNA here is from genome assembly GCA_963662175.1 of Aradus depressus. Lineage (NCBI taxonomy): Eukaryota > Metazoa > Arthropoda > Insecta > Hemiptera > Aradidae > Aradus > Aradus depressus. The sequence continues at coordinate 33,254,815 of OY759218.1, forward strand.
CCCGTAACACGCGAACGGACCAGGAAAATTGTGAAGGGGGGAAAAAAAACACTGCTTTATTAAATGGACCGCCCCACACGTGTGTTTATCGGATGGTACCACATCTCGTCAAATAGGATGATAGGAGAATCCTTTTGGAAAAATTCCGATGTGAAGAAATCCGATCTGTATGCGACCCCCTTTGTACCAGAGACGGACCCAACGAAGAGGGCACGTTGAGGTTCGAGAGCTCTCGACTCTATTCGGACGTCAACTAACCTACCTCTCAATCCTCGTTCCTCCACCTCCAAACTGGCCATCATTGTTTTATTTAATGTACTAAAGTAAATATTATTTCAATGTGTGTTCAAATAAATTAGTGTTAATAGAGCAATTACATCACAAATTAAACTATGCAAATCATAAAAATAACTTCGTGACATGTGGGAATACTGGAAAAACTTTTTTCATTCCACAATTTTTCCAGAAAAATAGTGATGAACTCTTATGGTGAAAAGGAAGGACCCAACATTCTTCTCTAATTTCCATTCTTCTATCTTTAACTCGAATTATATTGACGTCTTCATCAGAGTTTGAGGACTCTGCTAAACGATAATGTTTAAAAAAAATAATAATAACGATTAATGTTTAATTAAACAATTATATTAATTAAACAATTATATTAATTGATAATAACAAAATTACTTATTTTCAAGCAGGAAAACTAATAATATTTATCAAGAAGACCAAACTATCTACTGTTTTTTGTTGAGATGGGACTGCAGAGTTCAATTGCGCACGCAGGACCGGGGTGATACGTGACGTGAACGGAGATACGGTCGGAAATCGGGATCATCCGGTGAGGTACGACATGCCTGCGCCAACTTTCAGCCCTTATTAAAGTTCCGCTCTCCCCCTATATTTTGTCTGATTTAACTGAAAAACAATAGGTGTCTTACTTATGCACTTCTTTATTTCCATATAAAATTGCATACTATGTCTAGATATATAGATAAAATATAGACACACAAAATAATATTATCTATACTCATTCTGTCGTGTCAAATGGCCACCAATTAGGGGTAGTGTCCATTTTATTAGTCTTGTTCACTGTGGGTTATGCGAGATAGCATTTTTTTTAAAGAAGAACAGGGAAAAGAAAACAGGTTGAAAAATAACTGCACGTTAAAAAGCTTCATAAAATTAAATAAAATATTATTTAAATGTTAACAAGAAAATAAATAATGTAAAAAAAAAACTGTCAAACGCGAGTCGGGTCCAGTGCCATAACGGTTCCGGACCTCCTCAATATTTCCTATCCTATGCATATGTCCACTTCTAAGTTGAGAAATGCGGACATATTGTGGAAACTTGTAATAAATAAATAAAACAAACTTATTTTTGAAATATTGTCTATTCCACTAAAGATATATATACATATATAACTACCGGTTTCGGCTTTATACCATCGTCAGGTCTAGTTATGAACTAAGTCAGTTTGCAGAGAGCGACCCTTCTAATAGCACCCCTTCACCTGAGATGCATCAGAAGGGTCGCTCTCTGCAAACTGACCCAGTTCAGAACTAGACCCGACGATGGCACAAAGCCGAAACCGGTAGTTATATATACCTATATCTCTAGTGGAATAGACAATATTTCAAAAATAAGTTTGTTTTATACAAATAGTTTCGTCAGTCAAGGTTTCGGCTTTGTGCCATCGTCGGGTCTAGTTCTGAACTGGGGCAGTTTGCAGAGAGCGACCCTTCTGATGCATCTCAGGTGAAGGGGTGCTATTAGAAGGGTCGCTCTCTGCAAACTGACTTAGTTCATAACTAGACCTGACGATGGTATAAAGCCGAAACCGGTAGTTATACATGTATATACATCTTTAGTGGAATAGACAATATTTCAAAAATAAGTTTGTTTTATTTATCTATGCATATGTGCTAGATCAGCGAAACTAATTTGTCTCAAATTTTTTCAGAATTTGGCATGAGTACTTTCAGAAATGTAAGATGGATACAAGTACCAACGCGTTTATTCGAGTTTAAAAAAATAAAACGATAAAACCAAACAAGTGTATATCGTTCAGATGATTATTGTTAGCTGAGTTTGGTATTTAGAGGCTCGCCCATCATCTTTAGAGACATCTTCAGTCAGGTTTCCAGCAACAGTCTCTCGCTGCCTGTATTCAATCCTGGTAATTTTGACTCTATTACATCTAATTCTCATTGTTCATGTTTTTTTTTTCAGATTTTTAAGCGTTTTTCCCGAAAAATATTTTAAAAATACATCATAATATTGTTGAATGCATGCTTCAATAAGATTTCATTTGACAACCTACACGATGCCCTTGAAATTTTTTTTTTCCATTTCCCAATTTACCCCTGAAATTAACTCCCAGAATTAAAACTCAACTTTTTATACTTCACGTCTATAATTGAGCCACCACACTATCTCTGCGTTATATTTCAAATTTTTACGTCGAACAGTTTCAGGGAAAATCCTCTGTGACAGACGGACGGGCCGTCACCGTTTTGCTGATTCTCTGAACGGTTGGTTCGAGTGTAGAAAAATCGTAAGCGACACCGATATACCGCCGAGTATGAAACGTCTGTCTATCCATGCGTCTGCAGTTTGGATATTGAACCTATTCAACAGAAACTATGAACAATGTTGTCACTAACCCAGCTGCAGCTGCACAGACTGTTGGAGAGAGAGTCTACTGATTTCCACCCTGGGACCCGGACCCTTAAGAAATGACTGCAAATTATTGCCTTCCTGTGTGGACTACAATATCGCTTTGATTCATCACTTGAAGATCGTCTACCGCACTCAATATACCAGTTGGTACATGGAAAAAATAGTTTCATTCAGGAGATCCTTGGAAAATACTCCTAACAGGAACAATGTGCTCAAAGACAACTTTATATGGGTATATATTTTATATTGCAACGAAATTTGGTACATGTATTGCCCCGCCAGTGAGCGCCAATTCATTTAGAACGTAGATCTAGGCACTTGTGTATTGGATAATTAATTCAAATTTTTTTTTCTTTAAATTTTTTCTTCGAGTTACGCTGAGGCATATCGCCAGCTACCACGATGATCATTTTGGAATGAATATTTCACAGGCAAATTGGTTTAAGGACAAAACAACTAAAAAAAAATAATTATATGAAGTAGCTGAAATTAAGTCAAAGTAAAAGTTAAAAAGTTATAGCAATAATTTTGTAAAGAAGCAAGATATGGACGCGCAATGCCCCCCAAGAGGACTGGGGTCACCACACAACAGAGTCATGAAGGCGAGCACTGAGCCGACCCAGCCGCTGAAAAGCTGGACGCCAGAAGACAGCAGAGGAGCGGAGGCACCGAACCGGCCGCGAACCACCAGCCCCCCCCCAACCCGTCGAACATACAACCCCCAATAAAGAAAGCCCACCGCAACAACTGTTACGTTTAAATGTATAAAACTACCATTATAAGAAATGAAAGAATGGATGTAATTATCCGACGGAAATTAGCGAGATCACACTTTCCATCTTACAGAGGAAGGAAGAGAAGAATGTGAAGGGAGGAAAAAAGTTCGAGTAACGAGTAGGGTCTCCTGGCGGGAAGCAGTATAACGTGGTTTCGGGAATGACTGGTTCCGGTACTGTACACGGCCATCTACGGCCAGAGCGCAGATAAAAAAAATTAATCCCAAGCCTCTATACGTCGAGAGCGCAATGGTTTCATATAGCGGAGCCTATAGCAGGTATACGCATGGTATACGACGAGAGCGCAATGTGTGAGTCCCTATATAAGATTATGAGCGGCGGCCGAGCGACGCATGCGTGAAGCCACTTAGGCTTGTTGCATCAATATTATATGAGGAGTGCAAATATACTCAATCCTATAGTGAATAGGTCCAGTATTCGGAAAAAAGAAAGAATCAGCGAGTACCACCAACGCGAATATAGAGCAGGAAGACATCATTTATTCGACTATATTTTCAATGCTTCAAAATATTATAAAAAATAAAATTATAAAAAAAAAGAAAAAAAGCAAATAAAAGAAAAAGAAAACATTAATTAGAGGCGGTCACAAAGAGTGGAAATGTTTTTTATTTTTTGTCTTAGATTTTCTCTTTACTTTGCCTCCTTAACCAAGACCAAGCATGACTTTTATACATCATGACATAACATTTATGTAACAAGCCTAAGCGTCTTCCCGCATGCGCCGCTCATAATCTTATATGGGGGCTACACATAGCGCTCTCGTCGTATACCATGCGTATACCTGCTATAGGCTCCGCTAAACCTGATATATAAAATCATTGCGCTCTCGTCGTAACCCTTATAATAAAAATCTTTCTTCGTTCTCGCCGGTCAATGCCCTGTACATGGCCCAACGCATAGATGCCCTGATCCCAACCTTTCTCGGGAAACGCCGATAAGGTAGGTTGGGGGACTCAACTGATCGCTCCGGCGAGTGGCGGGGTCCTACAACCGGCTGTTGCATCATAAATATAGTTGAATAAATATAATTAGAAAAAAAAAAAAAAATTTCCCCTATATGCGGCGGACGGGTGGTGTGGCCCCGCAGGGGTCTGGAACACCCAAAAAGGAGAAAAAAAAAGTAAGAGTAAGGGTCCTATTAATGAATGAATATTCCATAGCCCTGGACTCTAATGGCCATTTTCACCAACAATCCCTAACTTTTCAAGTGACCCTTAAAGAATTTTAAGGGGTACAAAAACGTTTTTTGGGTTTCACCAACATCTAAGTGTCACTTAGACAGACAGCACCAAGGGATCCCCTAAATGTAAGGGGTCGAAAATCGGGCCCTGAGTCCTTGTCCATATGATTCAACCTCAATTAACCTACATTTCTAAAGAAAAACGTGATTTTGCTTTATCCGTAGTACCCGCCCCCTACCCGGTTAATCGGGTGTAGAGTTTACTTCATGTCGGTTGGTAGCCTTTAGAACACAATAAAAAAATTACAGTAAAAGAAATAAAGCAAAAAATAAATTTATTCAAATTTATACAAGATTACATACTTCTAAATGCAAGGGTCACTATAATTGGATTTCATTCTCAACATAAACTAAATACAAATCTTAAACATGTCAAATGAAAAGAGGTTATCTTCCCTCTATTTATTTTAAAAACCAAAACCGGTTTTCAACATTATTGTGTCATCCTCAACGTTGGTGTGCAAACTGCACTGGATGGGTCATGTACCTGATGTACCACCGAGGATGACACAATATGGTTGAAAACTATAAAATAAATATTGGGAAGACAACCTCTTGTTTCATTTGACATCCCACAACATTTTACTATCATTTAAGAATCTTAAACATTTTGATTAGTCTCTCATTTTTTCATACAACGCAACGGATTCATGGCCATGATCGCATCTGATAGACTGCAATTATTATTTTCTTTTGTTGAAACAATATAGCCGTTTTTTCACAACAGATTTCTCTGATAATTCTCTTTAAATTCACTGTGTGCTGTCTAATAATATATATATATAATTAAGTGCCCCTCACCCACTGACTTCATCACTGAATCTCAAAAACTATTGATGATGGAAATTTGAAATGGATATATGTACCTCACATGAGGGAAGTGCCCACTACAATGGTTGTTTTTCTTCAAAATGTTCTCTCTAAGAGGGATTATGTTGGCTCAACAGTACCCCTTGACAACGAGAAGTCTCGGAGCAAACAAACTCTTTTACTGTGTCCATTTATCTCTTATATTTTTCGAGATAACTGGATTTAAAAATTTCCTCAATTTTATGTATTCTAAAGACCTCCGATTTTATGTATTCTAGGAGTATCAAACCAAAGATACCACGAACTAACTGCTGTCGACCTATATATTATAAACCTGGACGACATACGAAATTTATTAGACGCCGAGAGGGGCGGGAGATTGACGGTTAAACGGGTTGCTGAACTTGATAGAAAAAAATATGTAAATGAAAATAAATCAAAGCCCTAATTATAATTAATAACTCCTGAATATAGTAAAGTTCCTTATTCATAACCCTTCAAAGATCCATGAATTACTGAATTTTCAAAATGTCTAGAATTTTTCAATGTAGACCATGAGACATCTAAAATTTTCGTTTATGTCGAGAGGGTTGGTAGTGGTACTGCTCTTCAAAGAGCTTCAAGTTATTTAAATGTACAAAATGCATCTGTAAATTATCAACATAAGCTATGAGGCACCCGAAATGTACTATAGTCAACTCTTGATAAGTGGAACTTCGATAAGACGAATTCGAAGTTAACTCGAACTAGGGTGTCGATGATTAAAATCAACTGATTAAAATCAACGATTTAAATCGCGATTTAAATCAAATGATTTTTTTTTTTTAATTCATGATTTAAATCAAAAACATTAAAATAAATAAATAAGTGATTAAAATTTTGCAAATATAAAAAAACAAAAACAAAAATAACAAAACGCACAAAACTGACCGCAGTTTGCAAACTATTGAAACATAATTTATGAAAATCTGTCAAGCAAACCATCAAATGATTACGTCAAAGCGTAATTATTTGAAAAAAGACAAAAAACTCGTGAGATTAAAATAGTTTAATTGGAAAAGATACAACTCAAAATGGTTAGCATATATATTAAATTCGCTGAGATCAATGAAAATTTTTACATAGTGTAATGTTCGTAATCACATTAATATATTTTGATTCGAAACGATATATCTCCAAATGGCCAACATAAGATAAATGCGAACAATAGACCAAGCAATATATTTAGGAGTTTAAATGTTTGTACAGAAACACCAGTTTGCTAGCCTTCTCTACTCCTAAGCGATTCCTCAGTTTGGAATGAACTAGTCCGAAAGTCGAGAAAACACGTTCAGTGGGAGCTGAAGATGCAACAGCGGTCAAGTGTTGCATGATGATTAATTCCTCTTCTGGAGTGAAGATTTTTTTCATCTCCTGAATCGACTTCCACCACTGGAAAGCAGTCAACGATTTTGTTATTTTTGTTTTTGGTTTTTAAGTTTGTGGAAAATATTCGCTTTGTGAAATTTCGGTTAGTTTTGTTCGTTTTGTTATTTTTTTGTTTTCATTTTTTAAAATTGTGAAATTGTGGTCTGTTTTGTTAATTTTAGTTAAGTTTTCAGTTGATAGTTTTTAGTTGATTTAAATCGGATTTAAATCAAAAAAATCGATTTTTTTGATTTTTTTAAAAAAATCATGATTTCTATAAACCCTAACTCGAACAAACTCAATAAGTCTCGAACTGAGAAAAATGGTCTTTGAAGACGAGGGGTTCTCCGTCTAGTACGAGTGCAGGGTCGGGGCTAGGCCGCCTTTTGCGAGAGAAGTGCACACAGCAAGTTTTCTCCTTTGAAAACTTTAATCCGGTTTTACTTGACCATTCTCTGAGGTTGTTGAGGAGTGTCTGTAAGTCATCTTGGGCCTTATGGGTGTCACGATACCTGCACAGAACGGCGAGATCATCTGCAATAAGGAAAGCCTTCATCTTTTTAGGGATAGCAGACGCAACATAACCCACCTATTTGTCAGAAAATTGCTTTTGAATATGGGTAAGTTTCCACGTAGTCCCTAATCGTACATTTGATATAGGATTGCGGTGCCTCTAACAGTTTCATAGGCCTTTTCTATGTCGAAAAAGATTCCTATACTCTCTTCTTTATTGATGAAGGTGTTCAGCAATTCAGCCTCTAAGGCTACCAAATGACCAAGCGTCGATCTACCTTTTCGGGAACCGCATTGAATGTTCTTTAAGTGGCCGCTAGTTTTGAGTGTCCAGAGTAGTCGTCGATTGACCATCTTTTCGAACAGTTTGCAAAGACAACTCGTTAATGAGACCGGCCTATAACTGGCCAGTAGTAGTTTGTCTTTTCCTGGTTTTAGTAATGGGAGAATGATAGATTCCCTCCAAGCATCAGGGAAGGACCCTTCTGTCCATATTTTGTTGAAGAAGGCCAAAAGTGCTCTTCTGTTTGCCGGGTTCAAATTTTTGAGCATGGCATTATGAATTTCATCTGGGCCGCTTGCTGTATTTTTGACTTCTCTAATGGCTGAGTCTAACTCCCACTCCACTGTGACTTCCATGTTGTATGTCTGGTTGTTGTTTCCATCTTTGAATCTGGTGCGATAGATTGTGTCCAGACCGGTCTCTGCGCTAGGGTTCTGGGGTGCGTAGTATTCTACAAAGAGGTTACTAACCTCTGATTGTTCATATATTATGTTGTTCACCATGATTGCAGGCTGGACGTGGTGGTTATTTCCAGAAATACTTCTTATTTTCCGCCATACCGCCTTTGAAGGAGTGTTATGATTGATTGTAGAAACATAGTTTTGCCATGTTTGTTTACGTTTTTCTTTGAACATCCTCCGACAGGAAGCTCGAATTTTTTTATAGTGGATAAGATTTTGTGTGTTTGGATTGTTTCTAAATATCCTGAGTGCTTGCCTTCTTTCTTTCCTGGCCTGCCGACATTCACTGTCGAACCAAGGTGTAGAGTTTTTACTATAATATGACTTGGATTTTGGAATGGTCTCCTCAGCAGGTTTGACGATGCAGTTGGTAATGTATTCGTTCGTTTCATTGACATTGTCAGTGAACATCTTTTCGTCGATGTGTACCAAGGTCCTGAACATCTCCCAGTTTGCTCTGTCAATGATCCAGCTGGGGTTCCTCTCAAACCGATTTTCTGTTCCCCGGAGTACTATTCTAATTGGATAGTGGTCGCTGTTGTGTAGCTCGTCTAGCACGTTCCAGTCAAGCTGGAGGGAAAGGTTGGGCGAGGAAAAAGCCAGATCAAGTACTGAGATGGTGTCATAAGCTGGGCTGACATATGTGCCTGCTCCTGTGTTTAGTAGAATCAAGTCTGAGCCATCAGATATCCGTTTGATGGTGTTCCCACGGCTGTCTGACCTGGAGGAGCCCCACATCACATGTGAGGCATTCATATCACCCAGGATAATATAAGGTTGAGGTAGCTCTCCGATAAGGTGAGTCATCTCTACGTTGCAAATAGTCAGTGGAAATTTTCCATAGAATTTGATGACAACAGATTGTAGAGATGTGTTGATGTTCACTTCTTCAGCTTGATAGTCTTTGGAAACACCAGTCAACACTCCACCGCAGGCTCGGTTCACATTTATTCTATCTTTTCTAAATATATTGTAGTCCTTGATGTTTATTCTTTCACTGATTTTTAACTTAGTTTCCTGGAGGCAGAATATGCATGGCTTATAGTCTTCCAGAAGTATTTTGAGTTCTTCAATTTGACATTTTAATCCGTTTAAATTCCATTGTAGTATGGTCATTTGAAATCATTAAATGTAAACTCGCTTATCTGTATATTAGCGCATACTATGTGGATACTTTTAAGAAGAGGCTGTAAAATTAGTTGCGTTTGGCCTGTAATTTTTGTAGTGATTTCGACTTTTATTAGGCTGAAATAAGTGGAGTTATATGGAGCTCTACAGTGCTTAGTTATACAAATTGGCACATGTGGCAGTATGCCTATTTGGAGTAGGACCATAGAGGTTTGTATGGTACATGTACAGGTGTATTCCTTCTGACACTCACATGTGTATGTATAATCTGCTAGATGTCCAGTCTCATATATGTTGTACATGTCATTGGTTAAAATACACAAATAATTGGAGATGAGATAAAATGTACATATTGGTTTGAAATTTTTAAACGTTAGTATAGAGATGCAATGCCTTGTGTTATATGTTAGTAAAATTTGCATATTATCACTAGGTACAGTAAATGAAGAAATACCGCAGTATTTATGAGAAAGGAAGAAAGAAAGTTAAAAAGGCTTTAATATAAGCGTAAAGTGTAAACTACAGACTGAAAGCTGATAAAAACTATATATTTATGATTTTTATTTATCAGTCTCCATCTTTTGGGGTACGTTCTTTTTTGATGATTTAGTTACTATTGTGTATTGTTTGTCTTTTTCGTTTTTTCTTATAACAATCTTGGGGGTGTCAGTGGCAGGAATTTCTTCACTGCCACTTGGGATGGGGGAAGGAGGGGATGTAGCGGTAGCAGTAGCAGGTACTGCTGGAGACTGTGATGGAGGGGTGGTGGGAGTAGCAGTAACAGGTACTGCAGGAGTGGTTAACTGATAGTCGGATTGTCATGGAATTCCACATGTAGTATCTTTAAAGGCGAAATAGAAAAATACACTATGTGACATCTAAAAAAATTTGAACGGGAGGGGGGGGGGGGGGCGCTAAGCATAAAAATAATACTGACTCATTAAAGGTAATCGGATTCTCATGAAACTTCACAAGTAGTAGTAGTAACTACGTACTAGCTGTGGTGCCCAGCGTTCCTAACTACATACTAGCTGTAGGATATATTTTTTGGAAAAAAATCTTAATATTCAAAGAGCTCTATCTCGAAAGTATTACAGCTACAAGTTTCATATTGGTCTCAAAAATTAGATAATTTAAATTAGTAAAAAAAGTATTTTATGTATTTTTTTGTCAGACCGATACTTAAGGACCCAACCCTCATTTCGTTTCTATCTTCACATTCTGAATAAAACAAAATTCACTCACATTTTGTATTATAGTAAAGTCCTTCATTAAATATTTACTTTAAATAACAAAATATCACCATCATGTATATATAATTATGTATTATTCATGATGTATTTATAATATGCATTTAATCATACATAATAATAAATATAATTGACAGAAGTACTGAAAATATATCATCTAGAATTTTAACTGGATTAGAACCATCTTGTTTCTTTTTAAACATTTTTTCAAAACGTATCTCAGAGTCTATACGACCTGGCGAAACCAGTTTCACCTTAAACTTCAGCTATTTACCTCTACTACAAATGTTATTATGTCAAACTTTGTCGTAGGATTCACCATTTAGTTGCTACCGAGCAATAACCACCTGAGAGTTTCATATTTGTTGGAAAAAATCCTGATATGCCAAGAGCTCTATCTCGGGAAGTATTACAACTACAAGTTTCGTATTAGTCTCAAAATTTAGATAATTTAAATAAGTAAAAAAAAAATACTTCATATATTGTTTTGTCAGACCGATACTTTAGGAGGTATTTGGAAAAAACTGGGACAAGTCCAAAAATGTAGCGGTTTTTTCAAGATGGCGGCGCCCGCGGTGGTGGGGGGAATTAGAAAACTTGAATTTTTGAACTCTGTATCAACCCAGACAACATATTGAAAAATTGAAACTACCCTAATTTTTGTAACCATTTCTGACAATTTGACTGGACTACTATTACCTTGTATTGGTTTAACGGAAATAAATTATTATTATTATTACCCCTGTTAGCTCTACTGTAGGAGTGTCTTTAACGAGAAGTCTGACATCGCACAGGCTCGAGACAATCGCTTAGGGTCCCATACGACGGACGGCATGCTCAAGGCTGTTACCTCCCAGATAAAAACCTAAGGGCCTAATGTAGAGTTTACACGATGCCAATCAGTTTGCCAGTAACTGGCAAGTAGTGACTGGCACGGTGTAAACACTTCCTTGCCAGTTACTGGCAATGCCAGTAAAACAAAAATATTTGATTTACTGGCACGCCAGCCCTTCCCCCCACCACTCTTTTGGACTGGCATGCCACTACTTGCACCGTGTAAACAGCCTGCCTGTTCATACCCATGCCAGTGCCAGTAAACAAATCACGTTTTCTGTTCTGTTTTCGTAGTTGTATTATTTTTTTAATCTTTAATTTATTTAAATCATGGCTGAAAATGTTAAAAAACGTACATGTGCTCCGAAAGCGTATCGTATGAATGATGAAGAAACAACCAAATTTGTGAGTTTATATAAACAACACGAGAGTTTATGGAATATTTTCGTACCTCAATATCGAAATCGTGATTTACGTTCTTCAGCGATTCGGGATATAGTTAATGAAATGAATATAAACGGCTTTACTGTTGAACAATTTCTCTTGGCTACTAGCAAGTAACCTCCAACTTGCAAGCCAGTGCGGCAAAGTGTAAACACCTGTTGCCAGCCACTGGCAATGCCAACTACTTGCATGCCTATTGTGCCAGTGGCTGGGATGCAAGTAACTGGCAACGTGTAAACCAGGCTTAAGCCAGGTTGCGAACCCGCGAAGTTGAGGTCAGTAGGCTAGCACGGAGCTACCAGCGCCCTCAAATAGAAACTTAGTAAACCACTACACATTACTCAAGCTAGGAGTACACATTGCCGGTGATTCGCCGACTTTTTTTTTTTTTCGGACTCAGGGGATCGAAAAACATTAAATTCCATTAAAGGTTTGACATATAACATGGACCTATTAAAGGTTTGAAATATAACATAACTTCCCTTATACCTATGGGGAAACAAAAATGCAAACTAGAAAAAAAAAAAAAAAGTATTATAGATAAATAAGATGTACGATTCTTCAAAAATAATCATCTAACAGAAAAATATGGAACTAACGAGTTATCAGGAAGTTGGAGACATAAATAAAGAGGAATTAGAAATAAATATATGTATAAGATTTATTTATTTTTCATTCCGAAGAAACTGATTAATTCATTCATTTTTAATTACTTTAAGACTGCACTCTTGCTCGCTCCGCTTGGAAACGTTCGGCTTCCGGTGCCTTCGGTTCAGCGAGCACGAATCATGTATGCATTCTGATTCTATCATTATTCTGTACATCTTAGAATCAAAAGTAGAAACAGAGAGAACTAATTAGCCTACAGTCCATTGGCACAGAACACTAGTGAATACTCTTCATCAGTGAACAGCTTTTAAGTACTCAACCAATCGAGAAATTTTACCAATAAAAGTTATTATTATAAGCCAACGCACGAACTCGCCCTACATGACCCCTGGGATTTCAATGAACCTATTTATTAAATCATTTTCATAGAATAATATTGATTTGCTAAATTTTGGGTCCAAAAAAAATGTATTGGCACCCTGTAGAATTTTCAAGTAACTGCAATTTTTCAATATAATTTTTTGCAGAGAACTGGCCTACTGTGCTTAAAATCGGGGGTTGAAACCGCGCTGATATCCTTAGGTTTTTTTTTTATCTGGGAGGCAGCAAAATTTAGAGCACGCCGTCCCTCAGAGGGAACGAGCTGGCCCGAGCCTATGACGTATAATAATATTAATTTTATTTTTTCTTGCCCAGCTACATGGAGTATGACTCCAACAATGAAACATGCAGGTTCTCCGAATAGACTGGACCTTGTCCTTAGGACATTGAAAATAGTTCCACGTTGAATTTTCACCGGAATATTATGTTTTACATCCGACTGCGTTTTATCTTTATTTTTGGACTCACGAGTCCGGGATATGACATTTCCCTGAAAGCAACATAGATTTTCTGAACAATTATCAACTTCCCTTATAAGTTTTACCCTGGCCTAGATCACCATCCAAGTGTACTAATGTCTAATGCCCACCACATGTATATTCCTGTATTTCTGACTTCCTCAATACTCCAAGTATATAGTTGGTTCCTCAACGCCTCACTGCGCCGAGTGAGCTCGAGATTCTTCGGTGGGTTCTGTTCTGCCTATCTCCCGGGGCCGCACAGTGGTCAAAAACTGACTTTTTCAAGACAAAAGTCTGTCCAGGCTGTTCTACTGATCGTATCAAGATGAGACCAACGTCATTTCATTCACAAATGAATTTACTTTCACCTCATTTATACAAAAAATTTTTATCAACTTATAAAACCATTATTTTGAGGAAAATTATAACTTTTTGGAAAAATTTCAGAAAATACACTGCCATTCAGCGAATTTTGCAGATATTGTGATTACCTTTTTCTTGTTAGATTTAAAATTAAAAGCAAATTACCGTGGTGAAACTCGGGAATAAACATAACAAATAGATAATTTTTGGTGATTTTTTAAAAAATTTCAATTTTTTTTGAAACTTTTTCTTATAACTAGAGAAATATTGAAGATAAGTGAGTCCGAGTTGTGCTGAAAATGTTTGTTTATGATCCTCCTTGTATGTACAAGAGTTCATATTTATTTGATTAGGTTCAGCCTTTTAATTAAATTTTACGCGTTATGGTTTACCAATTTTTTTTAAACACTTTGGACCTTTCTACGTTGAGTTTACTAAGGGAGAAAATGGAGTAATGAAGCCAATTCAAGAATATACTTCTAAGAACAGGAGTGGTAAACATTTCTTGCGCCTCTAATGACCTTACATTCCAGAACTAAATAATAATTTAGCTTTTATCTTACGATAGAATGTAACTATAAAGCTATAAAAATGACACTAAACCTATGTATTCATGACGGAAATGTAACAATTTTCAAAAAAGTGTTCAGAAAATTAAATGTCAATTCCATTTAAAGAAAACCCAAGCAAGGAAAAAAACAACAAAAATGCATACAGCTCAAACAAATCAATTAAATTATCATGCCAACTTCTTAGACAATTTTGAAAAACAAAGATCATTTTAAAATTGTAACTACATTCAAGAAAAAGTCTATTTCGTTCAAAACAAAGAACGAAAAATGGAACAGCAAGATACCAGAGTAAACAAAGAATACATGTGTAGAAATGATTTAAGTGAATGCCTTAAAATTGTAAAAAGGGTACCGGGAAAGAGAGCAAAAAGCTTACATTGAAAAATACACGTTTACCTTTTTTTTAATATTTGCATATTCGAGATTTAGCATGAATTACATTTAATGCAGCAAATCGTTATCACAAATGAATGTTCAACTTTCTTCTTCATAATGTTGGTTATTTGTTGTGACAGAACAGCATTTACCAAAATAATATTCTCATTGTAAACAAAAACATTTGACAAGAATTTTAACTATGGTTATACTTTAAATTTTGAATTTAACTTACTTGTAAAAAAATGTGTTGCAGACGTGACATAATGAACAAAAAAGCACAGTAAAAAATGTGTTTAAGCACTTCTGAACACCGTATTCACATACTGCCATGAGTAAAATGGACTAAATACAATGAAAAAATGGCATCGAAAATGTTGATCTCGATATGATTCCTTAATATTATCCGATTTATAAAAACTTGTTACTGTTTTAACTTAATTAATGAAAAGTTATTTACCAAACAGAAAACATATATACGATAAAACCCCGACCAATCTCTCCAGAAAATATTAAACACTGACGTCAAAGGAGAAGGTGGGGGGGGAGAACAATGGTGACCCACGGCTACTTCAAACTAACAAAATACTTGGCCTGTTCGTAAAATAATCCGGATCACTGTCTCAAACAAATGATTCTACGGGCTATACTTACCCAACTAGCACGACCCCCCAGAGAAGAGCGATCTAATGTACCTAATTAAAAAACATTATAATATATAATGACAACTCCATCACCGACAAACATTACAGTCAAGACATTAGAAGGGTATAGAAATCTTCAGTTCCCAGACAAAAGTTATTCGGATTCTTAACGATTGGACTCCAACGAATGCTGCCAATCGGCGAAGTATGAGAGTTCAGCGAAAGCATCGTCGTGCGTGTCACACACAAAAAAACGCAAGACAATTTAAAAATCTCTCCCAAAAACTCCGCACAGCGGTGCAATGTTTACCGAAAATTGTTTCGAAAACTGCAAAGCAGTACTGACAAATTATGAAGGCATTAAATTGGCTTTGGAACAAGAAATCACTGAGAACCGAGACGAGCATTCAGTAGAAGAACTGGGATTGCCAACTACTATGACTAACCAAGAGTTTGACGTATCCTTACACACATTTCACGCAGTCCTCAGATTTACTGAGTCAATATTTTCAGACCTCAAAAGCAAATCCCGAAATTAATTTAAACTATGGAAAGACATCGATCAGTTCGCTGAAAAGCACCAGATTTCACTAGAACCAATAAAAGTCCCAAGATAAGACATCAAGAAATGGATATGGAGTACTATACCGAGTCAACTGTGGGCAAAAGCAACACAGTAGATTTACCAGACAATAAGAGGCCAGCCCTGAAACTACTACCAAGAAGTAGACAACATAATCGTAAATCTGAAACGTCGATTTGAAAATCTGCCACCAGCTAATTCAGTTGATGCGTTTTTGAAATAAGATATGAAGAACGGAGAAGAGTTCATGAATAATTATAAAAACATTTTCAAAATTGATGTTTCAGCTTTAGATGCGGAAGCGATGGTAATAAAAACTTCAATCCAAAAATAGTGATATAAATCCGGTAAATTAAAAAAAAAAACATCAAAAAGAATCATTGTCCTAACTTGTACAGATTGCAATAGCGCTCCCAGTGAGAACAGCTAGATGTGAAAGAAGTTTCTCTGCCATGAGGCGGATAAAAACGTGGCTTAGAAGCACAATGCTTCAAGAACGGTTCTCTCATGTATCACTGCTGCACAAAGATAATGAAATAAAGTAAAAAATAAAATTTCAGTTGAAAAAATGATGGACCGACGTTTTTTTTTTTTCGCCATAGCCAATCTATTCAATATTAAAGACCTGATTGATAATTAAGTGGTTGACGCGAAAAAGGTTCTAAACGCCAAAATAACACTTACTTCCGCTGCCATTTTGAGAACTACTGGTTAGGGGTGCGTATCGATGTACGATATATCATAAATATCTATATAACTTTGAGAAAATATAGATTTTTTGCATCGATACAGTGACAAGGCGATATATCACATATCGATATTGCCCCTTCGATATTCCTTTAGTTGGAGAAGTTACGTTTTATCTATAATTTTTGTGCTCCTATCCCCTTGGCTCTTTTTTCTAAAGCTGGTCAAACAGTCACAGCTTCACGCAATAGATTGAGTGCAAAAACTGTTGGTAAGTTGCTGTTTTTACAATCCTTGGAAGAACGTCGTTGGCAGTAACATCAATGTATAAATGTATATGTATAAGTATAAATACAATGCTTAGATTGTAATAACTCTGTATAACCACTTCATCCCTTCAACAGCAACTTTAATTTACGTTTTATTAAGAGCCAAAGGTATTTTTAGACACTTAAGCAGATTTTTATGTAACATTTTTCTAATGATAGCATTTTTTGATTAAATTCATTATAAATACTAGTTTTTTTGTTTTTTTATTTTTCCTTTCCAAATATCAACGATATATCGATATTTTTATTTTATTGTTTGCGATAGTAGTACATCGATACTTATGATGCAATACAGTAACGATATAAAATATCGATATTTCCTCCATGTTACGCATCCCTACTAGTGGTGGCGCTTAGAACCTTCTTCCATGAGGCTCAACGCTGACGTGGGCTCAATACTACCAACTGCTGCTGTAACGGCAAAAAAACTTCCCTACACAGTCCCTAGAGGCCTATAGAACCTTATTCCACAGAAATCTCATTTTCGACTAAAGTGGCGCTTAGAACCTTTTTCGCGTCAACCACTCAATTATTATCTTTAATTAAAGTTAAATTAAAATTATGATTGTGAAATGTAAGCTATTGTTTCAATATCTCGGTCGTGTTGACCGGCATTCCAATAGGCCTTGGTTTGGTCACAAAACATTTTCAAAAATTTGTTAATGTAATAATTGTATACACCATACCAGAGATGGGCGTATTTTTATTCGTGAATACGAATACGAATACGAATATTATTCACAGAACCTTATTCGTGAATACGAATACGAATTTTATTCACATGACCCCATCTGCAATTATTTTCGAATACGAATACAATTGTATTTTCAGGTACGAGCACATACGAATACGAATATATTCGTATTCACACCCAAAAAATATGAATACACTCGTATTCACAGGCAAAACATATGAATACACTCGTATTCACAGACAAAAATATGAATACACATGTATTCACAGGCAAAAATATGAATACACGAATATTTGCAGGCAAAAATGTGAATTCACGTATTTACAAAGAAATTATCAACCCAAATATTTTTGTTTTCATTCCTTTTGAAACTATATAATAATTTTATATATACAGGGTGTCCAAAAACGGTCGAATTTCACGAAAATTTCAGGTCCGAATGCAAAAACAAAAAAACACGTGTCCAATATTTTTTCGAACCCAAACTGCATGCCCTCTTTGAAGATGCAAAGATTGGCTCGTCTTAACCACTCTTCGCTGGTGCTCAGTGCGATAGACTGAGGAGAGACGGATCGACAAGCATTTTCCACTCTTTGCTGCAGTTCTTCAACTGACGTTGCAGGGTTATGATTGGCATAAACGCTGTTTTTCAAATGTCCCCACAAGAAAAAGTCTAACGGAGTTAGATCGGGTGACCGAGGAGGCCAACCGATGGGGCCGTGAGGTCCTATCCACCTATCCCGGTAGTGACGATTTAAATAATCTCTCACCTGTAGAGAATTGTGTGCGGGACATCCATCAAGCTGCAGGAGCATTCTTTGCCGTTGCTGCAGAGGAACCTCTTCTAGTAAAGTTGGTAATTCCTCTCTCAAGAAAATTCCAACGATTCAGTACACCATTTGTGGTGAACTTTGATTCATCAGTCCATAGGATGTATGGGAGAATGCTTTCTTGAGCTTCCCAAATCGACATTTGTGCAAGGAACATTAGACGCCTGTCATAATCAGTCTCCCGAAGCCCCTGGACAAGATGAGAGCGATAGGGCTTAAAATTATAAGTCCGGAGTACATCTCTAATTTTGTTCTTTGAAAAACCTAAAACCCTTCCAGTAAACGGAGAGAAGAATTTGGATTTTCCATAACATACATTAAAATATCCAGCTCCTCGTCGGAATTGCGCTGCCGGTTTCTTGATGGACCCACAACTGATCCGAATCTCCTCATATTGTGAGCAACACGAATAAACGTTTTGTGGTTCACTTGGGGACGATGGGGAAATTTCTGGGAGTATAACACGACTGCACGGCGAGCAATACCACCACTTTCAATAAAACAATTGTACATATCAACTTGTTCCTGATGGGAAAACTGCATCCTTCGGTTCATTTTGACTGGCTGATTCATACTGAATGAAAGGAAGTAGATACTGTTGTGAAAGTTGTTTATTTCCAGGAATTAAAATTCCCTTTCATAAGACCATTTGGGTAAACAATGACAGTGAATGTAAACAATTTAACGTTTTTACTAAAATTAGGAAGCAAATTCGGTTTATTGGAATTAATACCGAAACAAAATAAATGTGTTTTTTTTTAAATTTTGAACCATAACTTTATAATTTTTTGACCAATTTAAAATCGGGTTGCACCATTGATTTCAGCGTTAAAAATCCTTTAAAATGATGTGTCGGAAGGTATAGGGTCCTATTTGAAATTTTAAAGTTGTATTGGTCCTGGGGTACCCCGTACAATTTTTTTTTCAAAAACAACTCGAAATATTATACTAGACTGAAAAATATTAAATACGTATTTTTTATTTTTTTTATAACGTTATCGGTTTAAGAGAAATTCAGCCGGGCCATCTAAAAAGGACACCCCTACGGAACATCAGGCAAAGAGGAGAAAAAAAAAATAATGGAAATTTATTAAAATATCACATACCTTTTTTAGAAAGTAGCAAACCTGTAACACCTCTCAGCAAGAACTTGGAAGTTCGACTGTCAGAATTCATCCCCCCACTCAGAGGGTCAACACTAGCCACTGCTAGGGTTGTGCCATTCCGGGAAAATTCTGTCACAGGTTCAACTGCTCCAGTGACGCCGTTGGAGCAGTAACAATTAACCGGTCCCGTGACAGTCACAGAGGAGAGACCGGAGCAATTATGTTGCTCCTGCGCGTAATCGTGTACGCGGTACGCCTATTCAATCGGTCCGATCCGATTCCCGCCTCCCAAACTCGAGTGTTCGAAGAACTGAAGGACGCTTATGCATTGTAGCTACTTCTGTCCTCTGCGAACAGCTATTTTCCAAAGCAGGCCAGATAATATCAGAAAGACGGACCCAATTATCACAAATGAAGGCAAGAATGCTGTTATTTTTAAATCATAACTTTGATAAAAAATGATATGTTTATCTTATTTTCTTTGGTTATTTTATTTTATGTTATTTGTTCCATTCTAATAAATTTCTATATTACAACTGAGTGTATATTACTAATTATTGATCTACCTCTTATAATTTAATTATAGTTATTGCTACATAATTATAATAATAACATATTTATTTCTAGATATTATTCTAATAATTTATATTATGCCCTCCCTTCTACCTGCAGTACCAGTACTGGTACTGATATAGGAATAACCGTATGAGGATTGAATTTTTGTCATAGCATGTTCAATGTTCAATATAAAACTCAGTTAAAGAAAAATAAAATAGGAGGGGATTTTGAAATCGGCGCGCTTTTTCCGACAAGCGGCATTTTGTTTCGGATTGTCCAGTCACAGATCCTAAAAAAACAGGAGGGGAAACTGGAAAGTGACGGCGATCTCGATCCGAGTATCGGTACAGCGGAACAGAAGCAGAGATCGTTGAGAAAATCCAGTAAAAGGTAAAGTAAATCAGTAAAAGGAAGGACAGCCCGAACTGCGGGTGCGGTGGCGTCGAGACTGCGGAGCACGTAGTCATCGAATGTCCGCTGTACGACGGGCCTAGGGCGGCGTTGATACGCTCGACCGGATCGTACCTGGGACTGACACTGCAGCAGCTGGTGGCCGAGACTTGTTACCCGGCATTCACCCAATTTGTAGCGGAGTGGAGGAGGCGAAAAAATGCCTCCTAACCTCGAGCCTCGGCGGACCGCCGGTGTCAATAACACCTGGCGGGCCTAACCCGGCGTGAACTTTCCGAGTGTCAGCGGATTCCCGAAAGCTACGACCATGGTTCCTCAGGAGGACGAAGAGGGTGTTATGGTCCCACACCAGGGACGACAGCACCCCAGAGCTCTGGGAGGAGGTTTTAGTGGGTGCGATTCCCACACTGTTGGGAAGCGCGATACTTCCCTTCGTCCGTTAGGGATTTCCTCCTCCCAGAGAGAGTAAAAAAAAAAAAAAAAAAAGGTCTGTTGTGTCCACTGCTTCTGCTCCAAACTGTACTGGTAACTTCAAACCAAGGAGCAGGTGGCAACTGCTTGACCCGAGGTTAGGTGACACGTCACTGCTCCAGCTGTACCTTTCCCACCCCTACCCACTGCCCACCAAATAACAACACAATCTCCACTGCCACAAAAAATAATAGGTTCAATATATGCAAACTAATTGATTATTTGTAGATGTCAGAAAATAAATACTAATGTTACCTGTTACGGGATTATCAAATTAACAAGATATAATAATAAAATTATTCATTTCCATAACATGGTAATAGGAAAGGTTATACATTTAGATAATTTAGAAATTAGACACATAAACAGCCATTAACTCATAGAGTCTGACACACATGTGATTAGTAATAACAATATTATTAAAAATTATAGTTTAAAAAACTAAAAAACACGCTTTTATGAGTCATGGTAACATTCGCCTTTTTTCTTGAAATCATCAAACAGACCCTCCTGGTATAGATTAGTTAATGTTTCCTTTGTCACGATCTTTTAAAGATTACGAAGTAAGAAGCAAACAGAATCTAATTACTCACAGATAACAGCCAGTTCTTAGGCCCCAGGTAGTCTTGATTTTACTCTGATTTCGGCCAAAAATCTAATTTTATTTATGTTAGGCACATGTGAAACCTTCATTTCAAATTTCAATTTCTTTGCTACAATCGTTTCTGAGTTCGAGCACTCACAAAATTGCAATTACGAACAGAGACAGGTAGACATCATCGCAAAAATGGTCAAAACATGTACAGGCGACCTTGAAACGTGAAATTCCGTTGAAAAGTAGATATCTAGTTTTTTCACGATTACAATACCTTCTTACTAAAGATATAAAAAAGTAAATATGTCTGATGTAACCATAATATGACTTTTTTATATCATCATATTTTTACAGACTACTCCCTCCCTCCAATTTCTCAAATTCATTACTCCCTCATTTTAAACTGTCATTACCAGGTATGAGAAAGGTATGGCATCAACGTATCTCTTTATTTTATTGTAAGTACATGGTTCGGTAATTCTAGTTCATTCTTAGAGTGACACATGAAAATTCGTGTCAATACATTCATTACAACTGCAGATATTCAAGTTTTTCTGTTAAGCCTCCCCCTTCCCTTTGGCCGACTTCGCTGAAAATCAATAGTTGCTGTACGTTTAATGCTTTGAATCAACATATAGAATTTCGTGTAAATACATTCATTACAACAGCAGTTATTAGAATTTTTATGTTAAACCTCCCCCTAATCCCCCCTTTTCTTTGGCCGATTTGGCTCAAAATCAATAGGGGTTCTGGAACCTTAGAAGGTTCTGGATATATCGGGAGTTATCGTGTTCACAGATATTTTTTATTTTTGGAATCAGGAAGTCGGATAACATGAAATTCTATTGAAAACTCCGCGTCAAATTTTTGACCGATTACATAACTTCCCCTATACTTCGTATTGCTGAGGAAGTAAAACTGTCTGTGTGTTTTTGAAACACGGTAACGGAGATATTATATGTGTATTCAGAACTCTCTAAGGACGACATTGCCAAAGAAGAGGAGGGAGGTTTAACAACTTACTCTAATAACTCCCGTTGTAATGAATGTTGACACGAAATTTCATATATAAATTCAAAGCCCTAAAAGAACGACACCTATCAATTTTCAGACGAATCAGCCGAAGGGGAAGGGGGATCAGAGGGGGGCTCAAATAGAAAATCCCAATAACTCATAAATGAATGTATCAACATGAAATTTTATATTTAAATTCAAACACGGATGGCACCTATTAACTTTCCGTGAAATTAGTCGAAGGGGGACTCGACACCAAATAGCCAAATAACAGCCGATGTAATGAATTGATCAATACAATATTTAGTATGAGGATTTAGAAGCCATTATGTGTCAAATATTGAGTTTTGGCCCAAACGGCCGATTGGCTTTGGAGGGAGAGCGAAAACGTAATTGAATCTTCTTGCTGGAGAAGTACAAAGCCGGTGATTCACCAACAACTTTTTTTTGTTGTTTTTAATTGTCCTGAAGTCAAAATTGATTTGATCTCTGTCATTGTGTTCATAACTATATTTAATAAATTCTGAGCCCTTACATATGTACATACCATAAGGAAATCTGATTGGTACTCTCCAAGGATGTTTTCAGTTTAGGGAATCAGCTTCATTAAGAGGATTCTTGAGAGGACCTACGTCACTGATAATTGTGATATGCCCCGGTAGTTGCCACACTAGGTCCTACCTCCTTTCTTCAGTAAGGGGCATATCTCGCTCATGTTACAAGCTTCGGCAATCTTCTCTCTCTCTCAATATCTTTACAATTAGCTGGTAACCTCTTTCCTTCCCTTATTGAATAAAACTTTAATCTTAAGTGAAGAAATATAAATATTTTTTTTCAAAATAATACTGACATTAAACAAAGGACCAAAACAAATTCAATTAGTTTAGAACTTTTTTTTTTATTATTACATAAACTACATCTAATATAACATGCTATCTATATATAATATAATACTTACTTTTTATTATTATAAACTGCCCACTCACGTCTTCACTACTACCGTCAACTGGGGTGACTTTGCCCGCTGGGGTGACTTTGCCCAATTTAAAAAAATTGTTTTTTTGGCTGTGTACAATTCACTTAATTGATCGTGTGTGGCGCTGTGGTCGTCGAGGCATTCATTGTACATGTAGATGAGACGACCTTGTCTTTTGGCGCGTTTTCTAATGAGTGATATCACCGATCACCTGTTTTTTCAACCTGATTCAATATCAAGGACAATTTGAAGTCTTCAAACTCTTATTTGTGCAGCCTTTTTGACAAAGAGGGGAGTCCCATCAGTTATTATTATTATTAGTTGATGTAATGAAGATTGTAAAGCAATTAGAGTTTTGGTTTTGAACCTTACTTGAAGGTTTTTATTTTAGTGGGCAACCCCAGGTTCCACGGGAAATTTGGGGTCACTTTGCCCATTAGGTACCTAATTGTTATTGTGTATCAGAGTACCATTTTTTTAAAATTTATCGTGATGTTTCTGCCAATTATTTTGATTAATAATGAACGTATTGAATGAATCTATCCCACTTAGCGCTTTATTTTGTTTCAGCCATGAGAACTTATCATCCAAAATTGGGTCACCGTCCATATATTGGGTACTCTCCCGAAACATTAAGAAAAGCAATGGAAGATGTTTTGGTCAAAAAAATGTCTATAAGAGCTGCTGCAGGGAAGCACAATGTTCCAAGGAAGACCCTCGGGTACAAAATATATTTAAGATTATTTTAGTTTTTTTAAGTGTTTGTTCAATTATTTCAATTTAAATAGTTAAATATAGTTATGAGTTTCTTTTTCAATTAAGTCATATGTATAATAAAAGAAAATGTCATTGTTTTGCGTTATTTTTGTTGTCATTGTGGTCCTCTTGACACCCCTTGGGGGTGACATTGCCCTAAAACCACTCACAGCCTTGTTATATACAGAAATCAGAAGGTGGGCAAAGTGACCCCATTATGCCAGGTGACTTTGCCCACCTTGTTTTTATTTTTTCAAAAAAAGGAGGGATGATCCATTAAAATACAAACTACAGAAATCATATCTATGAACCATGAACCAAACGTACAAATTTTATTTTTGACTTTTAATCAACGGGTAGAATGAAAATTTTTAATTTAAATTTTAATATCGGGCAAAGTCACCCCAGTTGACAGTATTCAAAAAAACAACATAAAAACTCTCAAGACAGGGAGGGGGGGGGGGGGGGGTAATGGGGAGGATTAACATAAAAACTTGAATAAATGCCGATAGAATGAATGCATTGACACGAAATATTATACGAATGACCAAAACCCCATAAGAACACCTATTGATTTTCAGCCTAAGGAGAGGGGGGGATTTGTGGAGAGGCTTAACTCAATCACTCTACTAACTGCCGAAGTAATGTATGTATCATGAACAAAGTTGCATAAACAAGCAGGTTCTCGTGTATGTGTGTTTCGCCTCCTTGCACCCTAAAGAGGCGTATAGACACGCGAGCAACGAGCCGAACATTAGTCAGTGCGCATGCCTGGGGATGAAGTGCGCAGGCGCTCGACGAACAAGGGAGGCTCGGGGTCTGCTCCACCTGTTGTCGGTTTTTTGACGAACCATCAAAGGAATGTTCGGCTCGGGCTGCGGTGTGTGTGGACTGGTACCAAGCCGAACCGTCCCGACTTGACCCGAGCACTGTTGTTTATAACCAATATTATAACCTTCTCAAATATTTAGGTTTTTGGAAGTGCACGTTCTTTTTTTTTTAATTAAATATATACTTAAATATTATTCAATAAATTATATTTTATCATGGCTTCTGAAGACTGGTTTCAGGAGCTTCAAATTCAGTTTGCTCAGGCTATGAGACAGTACCCAGTCATATGGGATTTAAAACACAAATTACATTTTAATAAAATAAAGAGATTGGATGCTTGGGAGGAATTATTCAAACACTTTTCCTAAAAAAGTGTTCATTTTAAACAATTTACATGTAAAAATAAATTACGTATCATAATAAATTCGTATCCGTATTAATTGTACTACAAATATGTAAATTAATTACGTAAGTAGCTACCTACCTTGAGCATTTTCTGAGTGAAGATTTGAAGATTGAAGAATAGTAAATGTGAAATTTAATCACGATCCGACCATCTGTTAATGAGCTAGCATTATATTTATCATAGGGAGCCCCCACAACCCCCCTCTCCTTAAAAATTTTGAGACCACACACAGCCCATTTTTCAATTTGGCTTTCGAGAATACTGCAAGTTAAATTTCATGACAATCCGACCATCCGTTAATGAGCTAAAACAATTTTTATGCTTAGCCCCTCACATAACCCCCCCTCCCGTTCAAAATCTTCAGATGCCATTAGCCTATTTTTCAAACTGGCTCTAAAGGATGCTACATTGCCACCAGAACAAATTAGATCGGATAAATCTTTTTCAAGAATTCCCAAAATCCACTTTTTTAGCAGTTTTTTTGTCCAAACAAAAAAAAAACGTGTGGACAGAATTTGTTAAAATTTCTTTCAGATCATATTTACGTTGATACGCTTCGATTGGCACCAAAGCGGATTCGATATCATTTTTAATTCGCGAGATATCAGGAAAAATTTACCATGCACGTACGTACATATACAAATACTTCTTCCAAAAATAGCGTAAAAATACTGTAATGACCCTTTGAACATAAAAATATGATGACAATTTTGATTTCGATTTTCGGACCCATTTAGAAGCCCCTATTTTAAGTCAACCAACTATTGATTATTAACCCAAATGGTAGACTGGTTGGGGTAGGGAGGGAAAAGGTAATTGATCAATTCGTTTTGGGGAAGTACATTGCCGGTGATTCACCGCAGATTGATTTTTTTGTAAGTTTGTAAGTGCTTCACTTTGGAAAATGAAAAAAAAAAAAAAAAAAACAGACACAAAGTAACAATAAATTTTCTATTACATCAAAATACATTACATTTCGAATTGAAAATGGATACAACAGGATCATTCAGCGAAAAAAGGTATTGATGCTCCAACTTTACAGATTTGAATGATTTTTCGAAGAACTATTAAATATGTATAAACACAATTCCATGTTTGATGTCGGTGTAAATCAGGCTTTGATCAGTTAACACTTGGTATAATTTACATTAAAACTAGGTATATTTTATGTAGGGTGTGTCATGTTCGGTGAAATATTAACCCATTGTTTTTAGAGACCTTAAAGAGATTATTTCTGTCTCAATCCATCCCTTGAAGACCCCATTGTTGTATAAGACCTCTATGCTCCGCTCCTAATTCAATATTGTAGTTAGCAATGGATTTCAGTGAGTAAGTGAAAACAAGTTGTTTACTCTTATCATACATGGAATTAGCGGGACATACATACTGAAAATACGATCAAAATATACGAATACTCATTAAACACGATATTCAAATAAATTATAGCAAAATATTTTAAAAAAACACGGATAATCTATCCTGGTGTAATTCTCGATTTCTTTATAATTATATATCTTTGTAAATATTTATTAGCTTTATTTTCTGATGAAAGATAAATATCCTGAAAGGATCAAAAATTGTATTTAAAATTTTAAATATAATACATTTTTAATTTATCAAGTAGTTAAAAAAAAATTCATTCCACAGAAACAGCCCTTAATATGACCTTTCTTTTTTTCTTCAAGTATGAACAAATAATATGACCTTTCTTTTTTTCTTCAAGTATGAACAAATAATATGACCTTTCTTTTTTTCTTCAAGTATGAACAAATAATCTACAAAACAAAATTTAATCATTCAAATTCGTGAAACCTAGGTTAGAGGCATCAATATTTGTTCATTAATTTCTTATGGTATATGCTAAAAGGTGATGTTTATATATATATATTATATATAAAAAAAAAACAAAAAAAAAACTACATTTAAAGTAAAAATTTAAAAGCATATTTACAATACATATTTGGGAAGGCATTATCCTGGGAGAGAGAGAAAAAAAAATTCCCAGGGATGTTAAATTATAGTTCTTTCAATTTTTCAACAAAAATCGATACATTTGCCTAAATACCTGCTTTTTAAGGAAAATGTATACCCATTGGGAAAATGAAATTAAAAAATAAATACACATTATTTGATGACATAAATTAGAAAAATCACAATAATTACATCCTCAACAACTTTTTTAAAACGTCTTTTCTTACGATTATTGCTTTTCCACAAGCACATTATTTCTTTAAAAAAAAAAAAACTTTTTCTTTTCACTGCCTAAATCCATGAACACTAAGTACGTTGTTAGTAGCGGGTGCAACATAATCTCCGATCATTAAGCTGTTATTGACCGGAAAATGGGAGTTATTGGCAAGCATCAACTGGTTTGCCTGAAAATGAAAGAAACAAAAGAAAAGAAAACATTTAAAGCATACAATATACGAGAATATATACAAGAAGTAGTATTTATATATGTACATAACAAATGTCAGAACTCAACGATCAAAAATAAAAACAAAAGTCTGTGCACGGAGTGCTTAAGTTTTTTTTTTTTTCTTTTTACCTCCCAGATGAAATAAACTAAGGGCTTCGGCAGGGTTTCGAACCTGCGACCTTCAGTTCAGTAAGCAAGCACGCATACCACTGAGCTACCGGCGCCCTTTGTTCCTTATTATATTTCCAACTCACAAAACTCCCTCAGATTTGAGATATTTCCGACAGTATGTATTTATCGGATTCACAATTTAATTTCTCCAGCTATATACCTGATATAGAGAAAGTTGTACAATCACTTCTCCAGCTATATACCTGGTATAGAGAAAGTTGTACAATCACTTCTCCAGCTATATACCTGGTATAGAGAAAGTTGTACAATCACTTCTCCAGCTATATACCTAGTATAGAGAAAGTTGTACAATCTGTCAAATAATGTTTTCACCAAAATTCCATACTTCTGACCCCCTCTGGTTAAGAACCCTAATAACTCGAGATAGAATGAATGCATCGAGAGTTCTTTTATCAATTCAGATCCCAGAGTTCTAAAATATTGCGTAAAAAAGTTACGAATTATTAGCAACAATAAATAAACTTATCCTCAAAAAATACTTATATTATATTATACAGTGAGACATAGTGTAGCATGCTATTATTTAGAAGTAAGGAAAAGTTAGTAAACAATAAAAAAATAGACAAAACATGCAAATTATTAGAACTTGAGAATGAAATGCACAAGAAGAAACAAGGGTGTTGGAATTTAAGTCAGTTATCTCCACTTTTTATAGAAAATGCGTTTGACATTAAAATCTGCAGAGAATGTTGTGATTATTTTAAATCAAAGCCCCCACATTGAATGGAAAACTATGTTTAATACCATGTTCAGATCAAAGTTAGCTGTCTCCACAAGAACAAACAAGCAATCTTGAAAACAACCAATATTTGGAAGTGGGGTCATCACTGAGCCAACCTCTTAGTTTCGAGAATGTACATTACGCCGTTTTCGCGCGATGCCCGGGCTAGCACAAATACTGAAAAACATGCTTCAAGCATTTTGTTCTAACTAAATTTTAGTTAGAACAAAATGCTTGAAGCATGTTTTTCAATAGACTATGTCAGGCTATTGCAAAAAATAAAAAAAAAAATGACATAAAAACCACTTTAATAAACAAAATTGGGATCAATGGTAACTTCACATATTCAGAAAAAACCCTAGTATCTCCATTTTTAGGGTTCCGTCGGTCCCAAGGCCTTCTATGAAACCCTATTAACGACATCTGTTCGTCAATCTCGATATCTGGGAAACAGTTGATGCTATATTACTGAACCTAGATACAAAATTAAAAAGTGATACGACCTACCGAAAAAACAGTAGGGCAAAAAATTGTTTTATAGATAGGAAATATTAAGCGAAAATAATATAGTATTCACAGATGATGGTAAATATGATTGAGATTTAAGAATTCCGAGAATTACAAGAGATGCTCGAATTAACATTTATATTCAAATGTTTTGTACATATATAACCGACAAAAGCCGAATTTCCCAAGTGTTTTAGTTTTAGAAACTTTCGACTGAGCAATGGGTAGTCGGTCTCTGTCACTAGCTGGCGGGGTTGAAACTATACTTTCAGATGTAAAAAAATGTGAAGCGTTTGGAAACCACTTTGAAAACGAATTCTCAGTAAAATGCAATTCGTTTGACCCGACAGAAAACTTGTAAAGGAGTTCCTTCAACAACCAATATCAACCGTAGACCTCCTGTTAGAATTTATCTCTCCCGGAGAAATCAGGAGAATAATTCACGAACTGAAAATCAGGAAGAGTCCCGGACATGACCAAATTCCAACATTCGCAATTAAGAACTTCCCCAAAAGATAGTAGCGGCCCTCACCTCGGTATTCAATAGTTGTCTAAGGATGGGATATTTCTCTAAGACATGGAAAAAGGCAGAAATGATCGTTATTCATAAGGCAGGGAAGAACCCGAAAGCAATAGAGAACTACAGACCAATCAGTCTGCTCCCCATTCTCGGGAAAATCTTTGAAAAGACGATATAAACACGTTTTATGAAATTTTTGGATGAAAATTCAATAATACCTGACATACAGTTTGGATTCAAAAGTGGACATTCCACTATACTTCAATTGACAAGGTTGGGCGAAAACATAGTTAATGGTTTCGAACAGAAAAAGCATACCATAGCTGCCTTCTTGGACATCAAACAAGCCTTTGACAAAGTATGGCATGAAGGACTCATATACAAGCTGAAGAAAGTAGAATTACCAACGTACCTCTTTAACACGCTCTGCTCATTCCTCAATAACCGAAGTTTCTCAGTGCGAATAAATAACTACTTATCCTCGGAGAAGTTAATAAATGCCGGGACCCCGCAGGGCTCCGTTCTATCCCCGTTATTGTTACTACTATATCCACGATATACCCCAGAACAACGTAGCTTCGATAGGTCTGTTCGCTGATGATACGGTATTGTTCGCACAACACCAGGTACAAGTAGCTTTGGATGAAATATGTCAATTCTTCTATCAGTGGAAAATAACCCTAAACATCAATAAATGCGTGGCGAAAATTTTTACATTCAGACGTCCAAATAACCTAAATTGGAGTTTTCTCTGAAGCCGGTAGAATGGAGTCTCAAAGAAGAAGCGGTCAAATACTTGGGGGTCCACCTGGACAGGAGGCTGTCTTGGAACTTCCATGTGAAGGCAAAGCTGACGGAAGCACATGCCAGATTGGCTATGCTGTTTCCTATCCTCAACAGGAAATCTCATCTACATCAAAAATGTTCCCTCCTCCTTTATACGGCCATTCTCAGACCATTACTGACATACGGCAGCGAAGTCTGGGGTGGACTCTCAAAGACGAATGGAAAGCGGATCCAAGCGTTTCAGAATAAAATATTGAGGATTGCAACGAACGCTGCATGGTTTGTTAGACAATCGCAGCTCCACCGTGACCTCAAGTTTCCCACCATTGTTGAATTTATAAAATCCAAATTTCTAAAATATAAAACCCGCCTAGCAGACACGAAAGGAGCAGTTGCTTTCAACCTGGGAAGACGTACCGAGCACCCACGACTTAAGCCCAGACTTCTTCAGGACCTCTTCCAAGAAGATACCTTATAAATTGATATTTTACTTAGTTATTATGGATTTACTAGGGTATTACCAGTATTGATTGATAGAGGACATTTAATTTCACTTTTCCTTCTAAAATTGATTGTACATTAAATCTATATTGTTTTACAAACGCTCTGAGTGTATTAAGTAAGGGTACAATTACCCATGTATTATAGTGATGAAGCATCATGTTAAAAACACCATGTATAACATGAATTTGTTGATCTGGTGAAATAAAGAATTTAATTTAAAAAAAAAAATAATAAAAAAAAATTAGAAATCTCAAAATGTATCTAGCATTTTTTGACCACTTGAAGGCACAAAAAAAGGAGAGAAAAAGACTAGGAGAGGCTAACCCGTAAAAAAGGACTGGAAGCTAAGACGCACAATAAGCCTGCCTTTAAAATGAGGCACAACTTGACCCCATTTTCAAAGGAGGCTTATGTTAATGAGCTGGAGCGCTTCTAGTAAAAGGTAAAGTCAAAATCAAGAAGGGAAGGTCACTAGCTTTCAGAAGAACTCGGTTTCAGAACATTTTGAACAGCCGGTATAATATACTTACGGTAACGGGCGAAAACATGGTCGGTGTGATGACACCAGCGGCTGTCAGACCTGCGCCGGGCCCTTGAGAACTTTGGCTGAAACTAGCTCTTTGTCGGCCTGTACTCGTGATGGAGCCAGGGTGGATGTTCGGCTGAGTTGCTACAACAAACCACATCCAAGGTTAATTTAACAATAACAGAATTTATTCAAATAGATTCTCAAATTTTCCCCACATTTAGTAAAGTAAGTAATACAGATGTCTTTTATATATAGTTGGATTGATACATCTGTTTTACTTATTTAACAAGTAAATCCACTACATCCGCCTACCACCAAGAAATATAATTAGTAAAGATGCACAGTTCTTGGGCCTCACAATTTCATATTTAAAATATATCAGTTATTTAGGTATATCTGAGGCGTCGTAGAAAAAGGGACATTATCTTTGTTTAGGTCGATTTGGACGTTTTTGGCATTTTCTAATATCAAAATAATAGATAAGTAAAAAAATAAAAATTACATCTCTATCTATAGAATACATCGAGATATTTTGAATTGAAGTTGTCTCAAAAACAGTTTTGAGCAAAATGCAGAGAGCAGCCGTCCACACCTTGGATTCTGGCAACTGTACCTCACCTATACGCTTAATTTTGAATTAACAAAATCATAAAATGAAACTTAAGATGTATGAGAATAATTGAATATGTGATACCTCAAATATACAATTGTTGATACTAATTTATATTAGTAAAATTGCAAATATATAATTTATACAGTCGAATTTTTTATAATTAAAATGTCTTAATCCTATGCCATTCGCTCACTCTCCCCCCACTTTCGAAAACATCAAAATGTATTCCTCAACTTTTTGGTAACAAAAATGTATCATCGGCCCCGGTGAGAAATAAAATATGTCATCAACACCCTTGGGGCCTAATAATACATGTACTATCAATGCCCTGATAGCCTAAAAAGTATCGTTGACCCTCTGAGAGCCTCTAAAAACGTACCATCGACCACCTGGAACCCTAAAAAGTATCAAGAGAGCTGTGTATCAACGAGTCCCAGGGAGTCCTAAAAAAAGCAGTATCGACCGCCCTCCCAGGAGCTAAATCTGAAACTTTTGTGTATCAACGAGTAAAATGCATTATCAACCGCCTAGGAGCCTCTAACGTTTCAGTAGTCGAACAATTACTGGAAAAAAGTAGACAGCACCCGCACAGAAAATGTTGAAAAAAGTGTAATTTATAAGGCATGAGAAACATAAAACTGTCTTACCTAGTCCTATAATGTTTTGAGAGGTCTGATTTCCAGTAACTTCCAATGATACTTCTCCTAAACCATTAACTGAGATACCATTTACCATACTGACAGCTAAAAACAACAAAGTATTGGTCATTTTATCTTAAGAATATACATAGAAATAACGCAATTCAAGCTTATTCATTAAAAAATATAAATTTTAATTTACAAACCCCCCAAAAAAAAAACAATTGGCGTGGAATGAAAGTCGCAGTCATCTTCCCGCTATCATGCTTAGCTGTATCCCTTTCAGCTTATTCATTAAAAAATATAAATTTTAATTTAAAAACCCCCCAAAAAAAACAATTGGCGTGGAATGAAAGTCGCAGTCATCTTCCCGCTATCATGCTTAGCTGTATCCCTTTCAGCTTATTCATTAAAAAATATAAATTTTAATTTACAAACCAGAAGATCCCCCCCCCCCCAAAAAAAAAAAAAAACAAAAAAAAAAAACAATTGGTGTGGAATGAAAGTCGCAATCATCTTCCCGCTATCATGCGTATCCCTTTCAGAAAGAAAATTGAAACTTCAGTTAAATAGCTCAAGTAGGTTCCGAAATATCAACAGGGGTCAGAACATCACACGCTCGTTTTTCAAGGGTACTGGCTAAATAGGGACCGATACCTTCACAAGAAAAATG
Organism: Aradus depressus; assembly: GCA_963662175.1. Classification (NCBI taxonomy): domain Eukaryota; kingdom Metazoa; phylum Arthropoda; class Insecta; order Hemiptera; family Aradidae; genus Aradus; species Aradus depressus. The sequence goes on from OY759218.1 coordinate 33,288,418, forward strand.
ATCCAGTTTTTACGGAAATTGAGAACCTGTAATCATTGCCAATGCGGCTTTAGATCTTATAAGTTACGGGCTATGAAAGAGCAAAACATTTTAAAATCATCTAAAATCATAGAATCTCTCAAGTCACTTATACAGTTTTGACGATACACTTCTCGCCACAAACCATATTCTCGTACATATATTAACTGTTCGCAAGGCATGTAAACTAGGTGTGTGTCCTTGATAATGAGGGGCAGGAACTTGATAATGAAACCTTCTCGGAATGATCAATTTTATAACTAGACCCCTGAGTCAGTTATATTGCGCCCGAAAACCATTCTTCGAATTCAAGCTTATGTTGTGTTTCCCGAAACATGCCGAGCCTGAAAAATGGGCAGCTAGTTAACTTGAAATTTCTAGTAAACATGTGAAATGAAGAGACAAATGTTGAGTCTCTTGCCTTTGACTGAGTCTCACATCCCAGAGAGTAGTCAGAGATGATCGACGTATGAGCATCCGATTGATAGTGGGAATTGCGGCAACTTTTACATGACTAGTTGTACATGAGAAAAGTATTTGTGAAAGTGGTCTTAAAAATTCCTCAACACTGCTGGCATACCCCACCCTATTCCCCAGAGGCACCCTATGACTTTTCTTTATTCCCAAAAATTAAAATTATGTTGAAGGGGATGATCCACTATGAGTCTGTTAAGAGGTCAATGCTAGAACGGAGGAGTTGCTAAAAGGCGTAACAGAAATGGATTTACAGCACTGTTTTGAACAGTGGAAAATCCTCCTGCAGCATTGTGTACACAAGGAGGGGATTACATTAGAATAGGACAAAAGTTATATTGTAAAATGTTTCAATATAAGTCAAGTTATATCCAAAATCAGACCATTTAATAGCTGCATCACGTATTCTCTATTCTAAACATGGTATACTTGATGATATTTAACATGTTTGCAGAGATATTGTGAAACACTTGATAGAAATAAAGAAAACGTGTGTTTTTTAAAAAATATTGTCTATTTTACAAATAATATATAATATGTGAGTACTTTCGGTATTGCTACCATCTTCAGCCACGACTTAACAAATACTAAATTGAAGTTCAACTAGGTAGTTTACAATCCAAACGGTAGGTAGGTATCCTTTTTCAGCCTTACGGGGTTTTTTGTTTCATAATACATGGTATACTTGTATCTTGCATCAAAAATATCGAAAAGCCTTTTCATTATTTAATTTTTTTTAATTCGTTTTAACCTAAACTGTTCATTTTGTAGAAAAGAAGAACTGCATTAAAAAAGGATTGTTCAGAAAAACAAATTACACCCATGCTAAAAATGTTTTTGGAAAAAAAATTCTAAAATTACATATAATAAAATAAATACAAGACAAAAAACTTAAAAGTGTGTCGAGCAAGAATAAATTACAGATTATGTATTTTTTTATATTTTTTATCAATTTCTTCTATGCACCCTCGACTTGATAAACATATGATAATCTATATTATAGAATTATAAAATTTCCTTTAATTTAATAATACTCAATATCAGGCTTACTTCTTTTCCACCTTTGAAACTAATCCGAAGTCTGAGGTGTTGATGGTGAAAAAATTGATAAAAAGCATAAAGTAATTAAGAAAAAAAAAATAGATTCGTTTATTGATACTACTGAAAACTAAATACAAACAATAAAAAGCAATGAACTAATCACCAGTAGAACCAAAAATCCGTGCACGCAAAAGTTGCGTAAAGTTTCCCATAGTACTTACTTTCTTTTTGTTTGACCACATGGAGTCATAAAATGCGAAACTCAATATTTAATAATAGATAGCTGTTAGTTTAGGGGAAAAGCGCGGCATACCTCGGCTTCCAATGAACATAAATGAATGTTCTAAGCCTCAAATGAAAGAAAACACTATATTACCTATTTCTGCTTCCTCTCTTTCGTTGGTTCGATTTTTTTGTTTTACGATCTTCTTTTTTCAAGATATATTTCAGTGCAAAATTTGAAAAAAAAAATAGAAATAAGCATTGGAGAGAGAGCTATCGCACGAAGGGAGACACATATAGAAATACATAAGAATACGAACGTACACTCAATTTGTGAATTGACGGCGGACGGTGTGTGGGCTAGGGATTTCAACGAAATTATGTAACTATATTTGGTAGTTTCATGGTGAAATATATTTAACATGTGAGGGTTAATATGATTTTTTTTTTGTTTTTTGACGAAAAAGTTTATGTTTAAAATGGAATAAAATTTGAAATGTATTTCTTCTCTTCTAATTTGTGTAACTTTACGAGAAGTACGTAATCTTTTAGGAATTTAATAGTAAACAAAGAAAACAAAATAAATTCACTAAAAATGTACTATGATATAATTCGGAATTATAGAAATTTCTATCAAGAGAAACTTGTCAGGAAAATTACATAAAAAGAAACTGACTTCAGAATCGCATTTATTTATTGACATCAATTAACGAAACGCTCTGGTACTAGGCGACATGACCTCATAGTTAAAACAAACAATTAACATTTTTCCATTTTTTAAAAAACTTTTTGTTTGTTTTGTAAATTGATGTTTGATTATTATTATTAAATGCGATTCTGGAGTCATTTTTACCATATATCTTTTCCCCGACCCGTTTCTCTAGAAAAAATCTCTATATGTTCCGTGTTTGTCCTCATTGTACATGTTTAGATGTTTAGTTCATTTAATTTGCATGGACTATTCAAATGAACTCCCGGCCTCACATCCCCAACTTGATTTAGTTGGAATCCCCATCCCCACACACGTTGCCCAACCAACCTAAAGTAAATCGCGCGACTTCCTTTCAATCGGTGTGGAGAATTTTCAGGATGGACAGAGGATGGGGGCTGTGCAAGGGAATTAGGAAGGGTTTTCTATCACATGTACTTTGTAATCTCTTTTAATTCTCTACCTATGCATAGATAGTGTAAGGAAAAGTTATGTAAAAAAAAAATCCATGTTGAGTTTTAACCGGAATTTCACATTGAATATATAAATATATAAAACGCTATCTTTGTATGTGTGGACACAGTAAGACACCAATTAATTTTCGGCCAAATGGGACAATGAGAAGAGGATTAGAGAGGCCCAACATCCCACCCTTAATCACTTTCGATGGAATAAACATTTTGATACAAAATTGTATTTGCAGATTTGAAAGTCCGTAAGAAACACACCTCCATATTTTTTGACTGATTGGGCAAAGAAGAAGAGTTTAAAGGGAGAGCGAAAACTTATTTATTAATGAGTCGAGCTCGGGAAGTACATTGCCGGTGATTCACTGAGGCTTTATTTCTAATTCTAGGAATGAAAAGTCCCCTATTTTTACCTTTTTATGGAAAAAGCCATTTTTTTTTAATTTTTTATAAAAATTATCAAAAAAACATCCTCCCTCTTCAAGAATACGTTGAAGGTTGCTTCTGGGATGCGCAAACCAGTCGCAATTCTATTATTGCCAGATTTTGTCTGCAATTAAGACAAAAACAATTTGTCAATATAAAGCATTACAAAAATGACGCATAATTTGTAAAAATTAAAAAAAAAAAAAATTACCCTTAGAATGAAGGCCAATGTTGATCACTCAGACAGTTGCGGGTTAAAACTACTGTAGAATTCGGATAAGGTTTTATCGGGGGACAAAGAATCTCTGCCACCAGAGATAAAAAATAATGCTGAAAGAATCAAGCACAAAGACTATAATTTGATATTTTAATAGAGGCGCGAAGTACTTCGAAACATCAAATTTATTGGATGAGAAAACATTACGTACACAATGTCATTAGTTCGATCGCAATGCGTTCACCCTTCCAAGAGTTTTAAACGGAATTTCGTACAAACATACAGACATGTGTACAAGATAAGATACACATTTTTCGAAAATTATATTCAGTGGGTAACAAGTAAAAAATAATATAGCTATCCGCGTAAGATTGTTCAAAAATGGAAACGGAAGGAGACTAGATACGTTGAAAATGAAAAGTAGAAGAATGGATATACTCCAATGGGTTGGTTATGGCAGGAAGGTGAGGGTCCAGTGCAGAAAAAAATGTGGTAAGTAAATTCTGTAGAGGGGTAGAAGTTAGAGAGGATGCCACATGACTGGTAGAGGCTTGGTTCTGGGGAGAGAAAGAATTCCTTAAGAATTCTAGGTCTCTTGATGGGTTGTAGTGGCGAGAAAGAAGAAGAGTAGGAATATCCAGAACCAACAGGTTGAAAGGGAGGCTAGAGAACTGGGCAAGAAGAGCTGGTGAACAGTGATTGTGGACAGAGAGAGATGGAAGGAGTTCCTTCAGAAGGCCTGCACTCTAGCTCAGAGGAAAAAGAGTGGGAATACCCAGTGGTGTGACGGTAAGGAATGCCACAGGACTAGGGATGAGGAGCCGGTGGATGGTGGTCTGGACAGACAGCTGAAAGAGTTCCTTGAGAAGAATAAAAAATAAATAACTTGACTTACCCTCAACCTAGATCGAACGAAGGCAATCACTAAACGTGCAATAAGAGCGTAGAAGATACTTTTCCAATTACTACACACATCGTTCTACTACTATAGTAGATTTTGCATCGGGGAGGAAAATACATTTTGTAGGCTCCTAAGGTGGAGATGATTTATTATTAAGGCTACGAAGGGTTCGACAATTCATTACCAAACCCCCAGGTAGTCGATTATCAATTTTCATAGGCTCTCAGGGTTTGAAAATGATTTTAAACACCAATTCAGTGAATTACAATTGAATAGAAGATAATTATTCTATAAATAGATGCTTGGTCCACGCCGACCTTATGCGGCTGAGGCCCGCTCACAGTACTCCGCCCTACATCCCGCAATCGTCAGGACAGCGCCTTCTTTCACGCCACTCCTTTACCCATGCGACTGAGGCCAGGGTTCAGTCGCCCCAGTCTTCCCCGTCTTTCGGCCTTCATCGGAGAAGTCCTAGAGGGCGGGGGGGGGGGGGGGGGGGGGGGGGAGGGGGGCTTCTTCCGCCACCGACATAAGGTCCGTTCTCTTCTCCCCTACATCATGATGAAAATGGAGTCTATGTTCAGGCCAAACGATCCTAACAGACTCCCAGATCTTCTGAATTTCTTCATCTGCGGCGGCAAGGGAGCGCTTTCTTCAACTATTTCCCCCCTCCATGATCCTTTCTCTGATCACAGTTCTATATTTCTAATCTTAGATCTACATCCTATTTCAACACCTCCCCTCCTCAATGATTGGAATCACTCCAAAACACTTTGTGGTATACGGCTTTCAGTACCCGTATCCAATTCCAAGTTCTAAGAACAACTGGCGATTCAACCTTCTATATTTCTGACCTTGTCCTCCATAATGACCCCAAAATTCCCTCAAAAAGTTTCGATTCCTAAACTTCCATTCAAAACTATAACCCGGGCTTCCGTGTCCTCCTCTTCCCTCTACCTTGAAGGAATGAGAATGTCTTCATGCGGGGGCGTCCGGTTGACTGTTTTATTATTTTATATTGATTGTATTATGTATACATTGTATTTATTATTGCAAGTTTAAATATTTATTATTTTGTCCATAGTTTGTGATTTTTAAAAGACATTCCGATATTATTTTTCATTCATTTATTTTTATTTCTGAACATGTTCACTTCCAGTCATCCCATTTGCTGAAGGTTGTACAGAAAAAAAATTAATATAGAATCATTTCTTTTTCCATATTTGTTTATTTATCAAAAATGGTAAATTCTAATATTCCTTGAATCTATTTTAGCAAACATAATTCATTATATTAAGCTGTTTTTATTAAACCCACGAATTCTTATCGATAAACTTTTTGTTATTAATATTTTTTTGTTTAAGTAGTTTTTTTTTTTTTCATTTCATGTTATGTAAAATACATTTGGCACACTGAGGCATAATACTTTCTAAAATATATTTTAAAACGATGCGTGAACAAATGGAACAGTACTGCGAAAAAAACATGCAGTGCTACAATTTTCTTTAACTACAGAAAATGAAAATGTAAAAACAAAATAGTAATATTTGGGGACATACCTTGCCTGGCCCCTTGGGCATCCAGCTGGCTCCAATAGGCTTCACTGGGGGAAGTGGTGTTAGTTCCTGGGGGTGGAACTACAGGCTGCCCGGAGTAACGAAAATAAGGATTTTTCAGGTCGAGAGTGTTGGTGGATCGAGAGTTTTCCACTCCTTCGATGGCCACGTCTATTGTCACATCGTAACTCTGCCTAGGAAATAACAATTGAACACACACGTTATACGGTCATACCACGCTAAATCAAACCTTCAAGTTTCAAAATCTCTCTTCTTAGATCTCTTTTTATAAACTTATTACCTACGCGAAATGTGCAGAAGACTGAATTATGAAGAGATTCTTATACTGACGGACAGTATAAGTAATAATTCAGATTCATGATTCAAACCTTTTACTTGAATCCCTCACTTGTATTTTTTGAAAAGTTTTGTTTTGATAATGATTAATAGAGTCGGCAGTATTTTTTTCAATGTAGAAGGAAATCGAGGTTCTGTCCTGTAAAAGAAAATGCAAAAGTTGGCCAACGTTTCGAAAACTATTTATTTTCTTCTTCAAAGCCTTATAATGACTTGAGTGGATGTGTGTGGTGAAGGTGTTGTGAGATTGTGTCCAGTGTAGTTCTACAGTGTAGTTTTCCTTCTACATTTTGTTTTGATACATAGAGGGTTCAGAGTAAAAGTGAACCAAGTCCATATTTTGCCCATTTTGCACTAACACTACCATGGCGCCGATCGGGTCGTTCCCATGTACGTTACAGTGACTGTTTATGTACCCGCCAGGAGCCGACGAGAAGAGCTCGGGATCAAAGAGCCACTGAAGGATTGGGACCGGCTTCGGTGGAACATTCTGCGCCTATCGGGTCGTCTCCAGCCCATATACACTCGTCCACAAAAAAACTGGGACACTCAGATTTTACAGCAATAAAGAATATTTATTTTACCAATACATTTTTTTCTTAGTATTACAATAAGAAAATATAGTTATGATGTAAATTTTGTCAAAAAAATACAAATTATATGTAATAGAAATAAAGAAATAATAATAATAATAATAAATGTGAAATACTGGTTTTGCAACTTTGTGGAAAAAAAGTTCTTCTTATGTCTCAATTGCCATTTAGTAACGAGTATTTCCTCCTCGCGCTTTCTTAAGAGCCATAACTCGCTGGGGCATGGAAGAAATAAGATTTTGGATGGTCCTTTGTGGAATAGCATCCCATTCCTGTTGTAACGCAATGCGAAGCTGTTGCACAGTATTTGGAGGCTGCAGGCGGTTCCTGACACGCCTCTTTAGTATGTCCCATAGATGTTCTATTGGGTTCATGTCTGGAGAACGTGCAGGCCAATCAATAACATTGATACCTACATCCTCCAAGTACTGGTTAACGACTCTAGCAACGTGAGGCCTGGCGTTGTCATGCATTAATAAGAAATCATCCCCAATAAATGGTGCAAACGGTATGACTGCCTCTATAAGAACCTCTTCAATGTACCTAGCAGCGGTCATAGTTCCATTTTCAATGATCGTTAACTCCGTGCGGGCGTCCAAACTTATCCCACCCCACACCATAATTGACTGTCTATAAAAAAGAGCAGTTCCCGTCATGGTACATTGACAGAAGCGCTCATTCTGTCTTCTCCTCACATAAACGCGGCCATCTGAACTATACAGACCAAAACGAGACTCATCTGTGAACAGTACAGCTCCCCATTGCTGTACAGTCCAATGGATGTGTCGATTAGCAAATGTAGTCCTGCTTACACGATGCTCCCTGGTAAGCTGTGGCCCTGTAGCCGGTCTTCTTCCATGTAAATGTTGTTCTACGAACCGTCTTCTAACTGTCTCAGCAGAAACAGCGACTCCCCGGGTAACTAACAGTGCAGCTCGAACTTCTGAAGCTGTCAGGAACCGGTTTCGAAGAACTGACAGCGTAATAAAACGGTCATCACGCTCGCTGGTAGCCCTTGTACGGCCACTTCCGGGCCTGCGCCCATATTGCCCAGTCTCCCTGTACCGTACAACTGCTCGATGGAGTGATGAACGAGATACCCCCAAAGATTCTGCTGCATATCTCACACTCCGCCCACCTTCAATTAGAGCAACAGCTCTTGCCACCTCTTCATTCGAAAGAACCATTTTTATAATGAAAAGTAATTAATTTAGAATATTTAAAATGGATAACAAAGCAAATAAAAAAGAATCAGACTCAGAAAAGAAAAACTATGGACAATATCTTAACGAGAAGAGACACCCTGGTAAACTGAATTATGGTTTGTTTTGATAATCCTCTTAAATCTCTTCAAAGGATGAGGACTTTCAGTGTTAACCTCATTGTAAACAACAACAATGTTTATACACACCGAAAGGCAACATTCTTAGACTTTAATTTTGAAATATGTAAGTGTAATGTCTGACAGTTGTTATGTCCCAGTTTTTTTGTGGACGAGTGTATATTACAGTGCCTGTTTATGTAAAGGCCAGGAGCCGACGAGAGGAGCTCGGGATCAAGGGCCACTGAAGGACTGGGACCGGCCTTCGGCAGAACAATCTGCGCCGATCGGGTCGTCCCCAGCCCATATAACATATTATGTTACAGTTTATTTACCCGCCAGGAGCCGACGAATCGGCTGTACACGGGGTAGTCGGTTTCCGTCATGAGGTGCCGTAGATCCAATCCCAAATAATAATATAATATATATGTTAATAATAATAAAAGTATAAAAATAACAATAGAAATAATAGTATAATAATAACAATAGAAAAACTAGAAGGCGACATACTACAAGAAGCTACCGTACAAGAACGATGGGAGAGAGTAAAAAGGACTCTGACATCGGCTGCGGAGGAGGTGCTTGGTTCAGAAAGAGGAAGGAACCACAGAGACTGGTTCGATGAGGAATGCGAAAGGGCAATAGAAGAAAGGAAAATTGCCAGACTGAAGATGCTCCAGAGATGTACACGGGCCAGCACTGAAGCATACAGGGCCCTGCGGAAAAAAGCAAAACAGGTGTGCAGAGGGAAGAAAAGGGACACAGAAAAAGAGAAGCTCAGAACCCTACTTGAGGATTATGAAGGAATTAAGAGCAGGAAGTTTTACCAGCAGCTGAAGGGAATAAAAGAGGGGTTCAAACCACGGATGAACTTCTGCAGGGATGAACAAGGGGATCTGCTAGGAGACCAACAACGTATCATGGACAGATGGACCAGATACTTTAGCGACCTTCTGAACCCTAGCTATGATCGCGCAGAAGCCAGTAGGCCGACCAAAGGTGGTGGCGCAGAGCTGGAAGAAGAAGTTCAGGAGCCGCCGGAGTTGGAAGAAGTAGCGGAAGTTCTCGCATCCCTCAAAAATAATAAGACGCCAGGAGAAGACGGAATCCCAGCGGAGCTGCTCAAATTTGGAGGGGACGAAATAACGAGGGAGGTGTACCGGCTCGTGTATGACGTCTGGATGACAGAGGAAATGCCGAGGGAGTGGTCCACTGCGTTGATCAGTCCGATCCACAAGAAGGGAAACAAGCTGGACTGTGGGAACTACCGGGGCATCGCACTTCTGGACACCACCTACAAGATATTCTCTATACTCCTCCTGAAGAGGCTAACGAGACGGGCTGAAGAGGTGGTTGGTGAATACCAATGTGGGTTCAGGCAGGGAAGATCGACGATAGACCATATTTCGACGTTGAGGACAATGCTGGAAAAATGCTACGAAAATGACGTCGACCTGCACCACCTCTTCATCGACTACAAGCAAGCCTACGACAGTGTAGATAGAGAACAACTCCTACAAAACATGTATGGGTTTGGCTTCCCCCCAAAACTGATAAGGCTGGCAAGGATGACGTTGACGCACACTTGTGGAAAGGTCAAGGTCCAGAACGCGATCTCTGAAAGCTTTGAGGTCAAGCAGGGTCTGAGACAGGGCGACCCATTACCCCCCTTACTCTTCAATATAACACTGGAGAAAGCTATTAGGGGCATCCGTACGAATTCTGATGGCACTATATATAACAGGCTCAGTCAGCATCTCGCATATGCGGACGACGTGGTCATAACCGGACGAACGAAAGCTGCATTGGCGGGGGCGTTCCACGAATGTGACGAGGAGTCCAGGAAGCTTGGTCATCTTGTCAACGAGGGCAAAACCAAGTACATGAGAACCACGAGGAAAAAAGTCAAAGAGAAGGAACTCGTACTTGGAGGTTGCAGGTTTGACCGGGTGGATAGCTTCAAGTACCTGGGGGCCGTTATCACGGAAAGGAACGACGTTAAAGAAGACATCAAAGCGAGGATAACGGCCGGGAATAGATGCTACCGGTCACTGCAGAAGGTGCTCGGATCGAGGACTGTGTCCCGAGACGCCAAAATAACAATCTATAAAACAGTCCTGAGACTGGTCGTCACATATGCGAGTGAAACCTGGGTCCTGACTAGGAGGGAAGAAGTCTTAAGCCTTGTTTACACTTTGATTAGTGCAAGTGTCAAGTGCAAGTGTTTAGTTATTGTTGTTTAGTGATTAGTGCAGGTGTTAAGTGTCAAGTAGGGTCCAACAGTGTTTAGTCAGTTGCAAGTGCATGAACATTTGTTTTTGAATAAATAAAACAAACTTATTTTTGAAATATTGTTTATTCCACTAAAGATATAAATATATATAACTACCGGTTTCGGCCTTATACCATCGTCAGGTCTAGTTATGAACTGGGGGGACAATATTTCAAAAATAAGTTTGTTTTATTTATTTATTACAAGTTTCCACAATATGTCCGCGTTCCTCAACTTAGAAATTTGTTTTTGAGTTTAAAGTTTAAAAACAAAATTTTGAGTTCGTGAACTTCAAGTGCTCTAAAATTGTATTTTCTATAATGAATTCAATAAGAGCAGTGGTAATAGACGTACTAAAAGAAACATTGAATTTTATTGTTGAGGAAATAGCAGAGGAGGTACATAGAGAAAGAGAAAAACCACCAAGATTATGGGAGAGGAAGTGGATTTTAGAAGGCAAGATCGTGGTGCAAGTTCTGTACTCCTGCGTGAATTGGTTGTTGAAGATCCAATTGAATATTATTATGCAATGCGAACGAATCAAAGAGCATTTGAACATTTATTAAATCTTGTTGGGCCAAATATACAAAGAAGTGATACACTTAAGAGGCTTGCTGTGTCAAGCTCGAAACTGTGCTATATATGCTAGCAACCGGAAGTAGTTTAAGGAGCCTACAACACCTATTTAGGGTGCCAAAGTAAAAAAACCAAACAAACTGATAAAGTGATAAGAGATAACAGTTGATTTCTCGATCAAGTTTCTGATGGTGGGGGTAAAAGAATAGTGGTGGGGGTGTTCACTCGCACTCACTAAACAGATGTACTAATCACCCTACTTGTCACATTCTACTTAACAGTTCACTCGCAGTTTTACTTAACACTAAACACTTGTGCAAGGTGTCCAAACGGGTTTAGTGCTCTTACTAAACACTTGTACTTAACACTTAACACTTGCACTAATCAAAGTGTAAACAAGGCTTTACTCAATACGTGGGAGAGGAAGGTATTGAGAAAGATATATGGCCCTACTCCAGAGGGGGATAGATGGAGGATACGGACCAACAGGGAGCTGAGGGACCTGTACAAGACCCCGGACCTGGTGGCCTTAGTGAAGCAGGGACGGCTCCGATGGCTGGGGCATTTACAGAGGATGCAACCAGACAGATTGCCGAGGAGGGTACTGGAGGGACACCCGGGAGGACAAAGAAGAAGAGGTAGACCCCGCTTACGTTGGCTGGAGGACGTGGAGGACGACCTCAGAACGATGGGTGTGAGAAGATGGAGACGGGAGGCCGAGGATAGAGTAGAATGGCGGAAGATTGTTGCGGAGGCCCAGGTTCTACAAGGACCGTAGCGCCAGGGAAAGTAAAGAAAGTAAAGTAAGTAAAGTAATAACAATAGAAATAATAGTATAATAACAATATGCCGTAGAGTTACTGACAGCAGAGACAGAGTAAGATAAATGAAATTGTGTAATAAAATGTAATATTTTTCTTTAGTTGTGTTGCCAGAGTAATAAATACGTTAAATAATAAATTTATTATAAATAATGAAATTATAAATTAGAAAATAAATAATTAATTAAGTGGCGTATAGACATGCGAGCAACGAGCCGAACATTAGTCTGTGCGCATGCCTGGGCATGAAGTTCGCAGGCGCTAGACGAACAAGGTAGGGTCTGGGTCTGCTCCACCTGTTGTCGGTTTTTTGACGAACCTTCAAAGGGATGTTCGGCTCGGGCTGCGGTGTTGGTAGACTCGTACAAAGTCGAACCGTCCCGACTTGACCCGAGCACTGTTGTTGTTCACAAATATTATTATTATAAATAAGTAGGTACCTACAAAAATGTGTTCATTTTAAACAATTTACATGTAAAAATAAATTACGTATAATAAATACGTATCCGTATTAATTATATTACAAATATGTAAATAAATTACGTAAGTAGCTATCTAACTTGAGCAGTTGCTGATTTAAGACTTTAAATTATAAATAAAATAAAATGATAGATAAAACACTTTTTGAACACTTATATTGTCTAATTCCACAAACATATACTTAAATGTGTACCGGTTTCGGCTTACGCCATCGTCAGCACAATGTTCAACAATAATGATATAAGTGTTCAAAAAGTGTTTTATCTATCATTTTATTTTATTCATTAGTATTTCCACTATATCAACACAGAACGCAAAATATATTCGGACACTTTAAATAATAATAAAATGAAATACTAATAACAATAACGTACATTTTTTATCTGCATAACTTGTGCAAAATATAAGGTCATGCTCGTTCGTATGGTTGTGGAGCATCCAAGTGCTCGGCTCGTCTCTGTTCGGTTGGAGTGTGTTCGTTGAAAACTGAACATGAGCTGAGCACTGCTCGGCTCGTTGCTCGCATGTCTGTACATACCCTTAAGATAATAAATATGTCTGATTATATTATTGTTGTTATTATTATGTGTTTCAATTTCAACCATTTCACAATATATCAAGTTTCAGAGTTAAACTGAATCAAATCCAGCATACACTGGAATTCCATGTGATGACATGATAATTGCTGTATATTATTTGAAAATGCCAATAAAATAAGTTAAATTAAACATTGTTTAACATCATTTAACCAGCAAGAACAATTAGAAGTAAATTGTTAATTAATTACAGCTCATCAACTTTGAGATCTGTTTTCTCAGAAATGAATCTCATGGACTTGGTTCACTTTAACTATGAACCCTCCATACATCGCAAATTTACACATATTTCGAGACCAGGATATGGGACTTGTACGTATTCTTCCAGTCATTGGGCTACCCCATACAATTACATACCAAGTTTCAAGCCTGAACGTTAGATGCTTTGCGATGTGGACATACAGACAATACAAAACAGAGTTTCTTGGCTGACCTACGAAAAAGGCAATAGGGGTAATACTAGACTTTCTCCACAATATATTTGGTTACCTTTGATTAGCTTCCAAGGTAACATTGCCAGTGACCAGCTGTCCGGACTTGACAAAGAGAGGCGACTCAAGAAGACACCGGACCTGGTACCAGTGCGTGAGCGCCTCGGTCGGTGAGGTAGATAGCCAAACAGTCTGGGAAGAACCGGTGAAGGCAACGTCGAACCAGAAGGCAAGTCCGTGCACCGTACCGCTCTCCAGGATGTAGAACTCCAAAGGGATCTCTGGAAATTATAGAAGTTAGAATTAATTATAGCAGGAGATTAGTTCTACATGCATATTTGACTTCTCAAGTGCATACTTGAGAGAGAAAAAAAAAATATAATAACGTCGGTGGACAACCGACAATGTATTTCTGCAGTAGTAATTTACTTCAATACATGTTGTCCTTATTGGGCCCTGAATTCACATAAATATGTCGAGTCGACAAATTTATTCTATCGTGAATTGTCTCAAGGGATCGGGAAACACTCAATTCCGGTGAAAATTGATTGAATTTCTGACTGACAACATAACTTCTTCTATACTTCGTATAGTTAGGGAAGCAATAATACAGTTAATACAATTTTGCACCAAGGATTTTTTTCATAGATTATTGTGAGTTCGGCAACCTCAGAATTAAATTGTAGGTACACTAAACGTCACGTTATATTAATAGTAATATACCTAATGAAATCGTCCTGGGATTCTTGAAATGGACCACCCAGTATAGCATTTTTGATAAGTAAATGAGCTATATAGATATCAAAAGATAACGTTTTTTTGTAATTTACTATACGAAGTGCCCCAATCATCTCTAACATTATTGTAAACAAAGGATCCTCAATGTTGTCGATATCGACCCCTGAGTGAAAAGTTAAAAAAATAGGGCCTTTAAACACAAAGAAAACTGGTGTTAGCTAAACAAAGAAAACCGGTGTTAATTAATTTCATGACCTTTCAAAATTAACCGACAACAGCGATAATTATTTTGACGCATCATAATTATAGAACTGATGAAGAAACGTAGACGAATTAATGTACGTTTTGAGGGAGTTATTACTATTTTTTCGTCATCGAGTGGCTATACAGGCGTCGAAAGTCCCTGGCCTGCCTCAGCAACCCAGTCCCCCACTGGACGCTGTCCTGCACGGCGTGAATGGAAATTCCGGCTTGTTGAAGGCACATTGTCCTCCCTCCCACCTCATCCGTGGTCTTTCCTTGGGCCCACTCCGTCCGACGTTGCTTTTCTCACTGTCCGGTTCTCGGAAAGATGTAGGTGACTGAACCATCTCACCTGCTGGTGGAAGGAGATTCTCTTAGTAGATGTCGTAGAGGATCGTTCACCACATCCCCAGGACCCTCACAGTGAACAGTTAGGATAGACATTTTAAATAATAATGCATTAATGGTCTATTTGATGATTTGTGACTGAAATTAAAAGTTCAACGGTGAGAAAGAACGGAGGTTAAGATCTTTTATATGGGACTGAAGATTTGATACATTCGACAAGTTATTTCCAGAGCCTATTTTAACATAAAAAAAAAAGACTTATTATTCGCTTAGGACATATTTGAATAGGTTCCCGAGCACAAGAATTATATCGTAACGTCCTAACTCATTTTTTCAAAAATTTGCATTTACGACATTCTGCTTTATACTACGATATAAAAATAAGATGATTTTACCTATCCTATGGAGGTCGGTCTCGCTGGCTTGCATAAAGTCTACAGAATGCCTAATAGATTTGGCTAGACAAATTCGCATATCGAACGTATCCACAATGGGCTGACGGAAATACTCTTTAGTCGCTGCATCTCGCATTGAACTCAGATCTACACCATGAAAGCAGGATTGAACCCTAAAACAAAAAAAAAAAGACAATTTTTAAAAACATATCAAATTAATGTGTTGTCAATAAAGTTCTGTCCGATTTATAAATTGGCATAATAAAATAACTGTTTACATCCCTGTGTTTGTTTATGTTAATTTTCAAATGACATGGATTTGTTGGCTTCAGTTCTGAGTCCTGTCAATTAAATAATCCTGTTTACAAAACAAAATTATCTCAAACAGTAATTCAGTACTCAACATGGAAGTGACAAAAGAACATTTGAGGCATTGCTTGCTTTTTTAATTTAATCGCGTTAACAATGCAAGTACTGCAGCTCGAAGCATTTGTGCGGTGTACCCTGGTGCGGTAGAGGAGCGCTCGTGCCGTAGGTGGTTCGAAAAATTTCGCAACGGTGATTACAGCCTTTCAGATTCATCTCGTTCAGGTAGACCGAAGGGGAAAGAAGTAGTGGAGAGCGATCCGCGTCAAACTTTGAGGGAATTAGCAGAAAAGTTCGAATGTTCCCATGGAACAATTGGAAATCGCCTCCAAGCGCTTGGAGAAACGATTAGAGAAGGATCATGGGTTCATCATACACTCTCATTCAAGAACAAAAATGGACTTTCCACCTGTACATCATTGCTTTCTCGACAGACGCAAACCCCTTTTTTGGATCGTATAATTACTGGGGACGAAAAATGGGTTCTCTATGAAAACCCAGAGAAGAGGAAACAATGACTGAGTGCTGGAGAAAAACCAGTTCCTACCCCAAAAGCTGTGTTGCACACAAAAAATGTGCTGCTTTGCGTCTGGTGGAGTAGGCAAGGTATGGTCCACTTTGAGCTGTTAAAACCGAACCAAATGGTTACTGGAGAAGTCTATTGTCAACAATTAGATAGATTGAGTGGGGCCTTACGGATTAAAAACCCCGCATTGATGATCAGAAAAGGTGTTATTCTGCATCATGACAACGCCAGACCTCACACATTCAAACTCACTCAGCAAAAAATCATGAGTCTAGGTTGGGAAGTCCTCCCTCAGCCCCCTTATTCACCTGACTTAGCCCCATCAGATTAACACCTTTTTCGGTCACTTGATCATTTTGTAAGGGGGAAGAATTTCAAAACAACTGAAGAGGTGAAATCAGCATTACAAGCTTTCTTCGGTCAAAAAAATCCATGCTTTTTTGTATCTGGGATTGATAAGATGCCCGAACGTTGGTTGAAGGTAGTGGAACTTGATGGAGAATACATTGTAGATTAAATATTTTTAATAATGTAAATATATTTTTTTTTTAATTTTTACCGAAATTCCGACAGAACCTTTTCTACAACCCGATATATTTGACAGATTTGGATTATTTCAGCCAAATCTTCCTTGGAATGTCGATACCCATCATGAAGTATTGTCAGTCATTGGGCTTCTTAAAGTTCACATAAAAAATCAACCAATGAGAAAGTCAATTTTAAAGTATTCATTGGAACATTTGAAAATAGACAAGAAATAGTTTTGGTCATATCCATTCTTGCCCGTACAATCTCACCTTTGATTTAAGCCATTTCAGACGTATATACCTTATTTAGAAGACAAGTTATCAATTACTTTCATATTCTGTAATTTAGAAGGTCCATAAACCCCGAAATATTGAAGATATATCAAAACCGCTCTGAGATAGTTTCTTGGTGGGCCTCAACCAAATAACGATATTTGAACTGATTATGAGAGGGTGACATATTTCTGTTTAGTTTAATTAACAATAAACAGAAGTAAATAGCATTTTTCGAATACTCACCAAAAACTAGCTTTACTAGTTTGTTCCATATATAATGCGTCGTCCATGAAGGGGGCTACGTGTAAATCACCTTTGCTGGGGAACATAATACCTAAAAAATAAAAAAAAATTAAAGCATTTATTTTATTCTTACAATAACTATAATTTAATTATATATAGGAGCCTATATTATATATAGGCCAACCTCGAAAGTGAGCAAGCCAACCAAGTCTTCGAAAAATTTGGAGTATGTATGAGTATATATACGGGTTCCTTCAGGACCGTAGCGCCGCAGGAAGAAGTAGAAGTTACTGTGTAGCAATAGTATCATCATATATATATATATATGATACTATTGCTACACAGTAACTTCTACTTCTTCCTGCGGCGCTACGGTCCAGAAGGAACCCGGGCCTCCGTCACAATCCTTCATTCGACTCGATCTAAAACCTCCTTGGAAAGCAGTCATGAACTCAACCTACAACTTCGTCACGTAAGCCCGTCAACTGATCTTCATCAAGAAGCTGTGGAACTGGCCCAACAATCCATCCTACTGTCACCAATAGCCCAATTTTCTCATTTAATCTTAACCATAACATTAATAATTTGTCTGTTACTTGTGTTATTCAGATACCGACATCGACTACATGATCTGTTCTGCAAACCTAGAACAACCATCATGGTGCGCCCAGCAGACGACCAAGAAACTGGACCCCCCCATGGTGAACTGCCAAAATTCGAACGGGCCGTTCGAAAAACTTAGGAGGGAAGAGTTAAGTGACACCTCACAACAAAAACCATAGATTCAGCATCAACACTTCTAGAATATAACGGCGTTCAACTGCCACGCGCTCAGTCCGTTGAGTCCCGTCTTGCTGTCCACAACACTTTTAATTTGTAATTTTTCTGTATTTTAATAAAAGTTATTTTCAACTTCTAAGTTGAGGAACGCGGACATATTGTGGAAACTTGTAATAAACGAATAAAACAAACTTATTTTTGAAATATTGTCTATTCCACTAAAGATATATATATATATAACTACCGGTTTCGGCTTTATACCATCGTCAGGTCTAGTTATGAACTGTTATTATGAAAAGTTATTTTTTTAAAACTACTTTGTTGAAATCAGAACTTAGTTATATGAAAAACTTCACAAAAGACGACCCACAATAGTTTATAACTATTGACTTCTATCCTTACCCCTGCTACAGGAAAATTATGGAAATTAGGACGCGCCCTACGTCGTATCTAGATCAGTTTTCAATGATTTTGTTTCTGTACATACCCCTGTCACACTTTTTGGCTAGAAAAATCTATTTAAAAATGAAAACTTTTTATGCCATACCATGAGATGGAATCAATGATGTGTGAAATGGGCTTAAGAAACAAAGTTCAAGGAGAAAAAAAAATAGGCCGAGAACATAAGGTTTTTTTTTTTTTTCTTTTACATACAACATCCTAAAAAACGTGACATTTTCATCTTGAATAATTTATGTTCTCGGCCTGTCTGGGCAGCCTTTCGCACCCACACAAAAAATCATAGTAACTTAAATTCGGAATGCATTTGTAACTTTGTGTCAGCTGCAAAACGAACAAAATCAAAATGGTTGGCGGCTCCAGTTGCCGCAAGGCGTAAAAAAATAAGATGTTTTGGTACAATTTTATGGAAACCCGTCAGAGTTTGAATGGCTATGTGTACATCAGACCCAAAAATATTAACGAATTTCGACAAAAGGTAAATAAACTTTAAAGTTGGAGTTTTTCCCTCATTCCAGGCAGAAGACCTTATTTATTACTCACCATTAGGGTTCAACCATTTTTTGGAATGGAGGTAGGTCTCAAGCATTCGCTCGTTGTATAACATGTAGCCCATAGGTTCGGAAATTATTACATCCACCTTCTCTGGTAGTTCAATCTCCTCGATCTTACCAGCGATCACACAGATCTTATCTCGTAAGCCGTTGGCAGCAACAAGGGTCTGAAACGAAACAAAATGCCTTTACTCACGGAAATACAGAAAACGAAATCAGCGCATGCATAAATTCGACTAACCTAATATTAATTTGCCAAGTATTGGAACCAAAACATTATTTTTAATCCTATTTTTGAGTTTTTTTGAAGTTTTAGTCAAATCCCGTAATTTTTCAACATTCTTCCCTTAATTATTTCACCAATTTAGACATTATTTTTAGCAAAATGGGGTTTTCATATAGAACTCCTCGTGGGCAATACTTTTTTCTTGATCTCTTTGAAGAGAGTGGCCCGGTGCTGTTGCTTGCTCCCTGGCCTGGCCTGCCTGTTCGTTGGGTGCCCCTCGGTCCCATGCTTTACCCTTTCCCGGTCCTCCTGGCCTCCTGTGGGATCCCACACTATGGACTTTGTCGACTCATGGTCCCTTTATTCATAGTTTGTATAAAGAGTTTTCTGACTCAGTAAAGACAAGAAATATAACGCGGTAGGGCGATAATAACCTAAGAAGTTGTTCGCTCCAAATAAACCAACCAACTCCCCGCGAAACCAAAAATGGTAGAATAAACTAGATATTGTCATTTTAGAGGCCTCAAAATGGAAAAAAGTGGGTTCTATGTGTTTTTTTTAAATTCACTATTCTTGTTTTGGGGCCTTTAAAACAGCAATATCTAATCTGTTCGGATTTCGCAAGAAATTCTTGTTAAAACAAGTATGATAAAAATAATTAATAGAAAAGAAATGTATACCGTGAATAATTTATTACCTCAGCATGTTGCGCCATTGAACTTGCTTCAACAGCGTAAACTCTGCGAGCTCCAGCCTGCACAGCGAAAAATGACAATATACCACTCCCAGCGCCCACGTCCAACACAACCTTGTCCCTGAAGTCGTCCGTGTTCGCAAGCACTGCCTTCTGGTAGGTACTCGTTCGAACATAATCTTGTAGCATGTTCTGTTGTTGTGATAAATAACCGTAAAACTGAAAACATGAATGAGGATGTTAACTCAGCTCATAAGGGCACCAGGTATGTAAACTATTAATCTTTATTATTAAACATCTATATCAGATCTACCATTAAATAGCAATGTTAGTTAGTTATTATTACTCATGCCCGGGCTTTAACTACGAGGTCATATCGCCTACTACCAGAGCGCTCTGATGGACATGAGCCCGACTGTACTCTAGGAGTCCGAAATTTGTATTCACCTCGGGCAGGGGTCTTCAACGAGTCCCTGACATCATACAGGCTCGGGACCATCGCTTAACGTCCCATCCGAAGGACGGCCTGCTTAAGTTTATTTTACCTCCCAGATAAAATAAACTAAGGGCCTCGGCCGGGTTTGGAATCCACGACCTTGAGCTCAGAAGGCAAACACGCATACCACTAAGCTACCGGCGCCCTCAAACAGCAATGTTGGAGTAAAGTTTGTGCTTCAATCGTGGAAACGTTTGAACAATTATCAGATGAAGAAAAAAGTAAGTACCTTTCTACAATCAATTATATTTTAATAAGTATGCAATAAAATACAATACTTTAAGCAATATTAAAGTAGAAATAATATAAACATATTGTCATATGCATGAAAATGAGTCACAATTAAATCGGCTTTATTTCTCCCAACTTTTTGATTTTTTTTCTCAAATAATTTTTAAGTTAACATGAGGCACTAAAAAAACAAACATCCCACATTAATTCTTAATAATAATTATTTCAAACGATATCCTGTTGTTATATTGCCTTCATCTATAAAGTAATCAGCGAATGAGTCTCTGTTTTCCTTTGACATTATTAGCTTCTTCAATGACAATGAATCCTTCACATGTTAGAGTATCGTCGAAGTTAATTCCATCTCTTGCACGTACAAAATTGTATAAAATAATGTAAGCTTTTATTATGTCTTTAGAAAATTCAATTCCAACGTTTAGTGGCCTGTGTAAAATTCGCCATTGGTCGGAAAGTATTCCGAATGCACATTCAATATATCTCCTGGCTCGACTCAAACGATAATTAAAATTTCTCGTCCAACAAAAGCTCCTAATAAAGGGTATAAAATGTCCCACTTCCCAGTCTATTTGCACATATCGCATGCACCCACTTTGTCCTCTTCCTTTTCTTTTCTTTATCTTGCTAGTAAATTTTGAAATTAATATGACAACAATCAACTCCTCTGGCTCCAGCATTTTATATAAATCCTTAAAAAGTTAGATATTAAATAGGCTAAATGTACCTCTCTTGTCTAAAAGACATCCGCCACCACGTAGCGCATCAAAATTAACTACCTAATTATCTCCCAAAAGAATAATCCTACCTGGCGGGGGATAGATCGTGGGAGGGAGGACGGGTGGGACTGTGTCTCTGACGTCAGGGACACACTAGTGGCTCTTGAGTGGCCTTCTCAAATTCCGGTGGCTAGTGTCGAGAGACACGGTGGACCGTACACTGAGTGTCTCGTGTGAAAGGGGCCTAAATGTTCATTATATACAGGTATAGTTTCTCCCGGCCAACACCTGGTTGTCTTAATTATTTGCTACGTTATATTATTATAGGAGTAATGAGGTGTGACATGTTCTTCCCAAGAATCCATCTTAAATTTTAGATAAATAGAAAAACCAATAGATCATTAAGATAATTACCTGAAAATATTGAATCGCTGATGAGTCTTCTGTCCTATCCGAAAATACTGAACTCCTGTTTCCAAACTTGACTTCATTAACGATGGCATGAAATTTTCTCTGATCTGAAAACAATAATTAATTTTTTTAAGAGTAGTATTCAAAAAGTATTGGTATTAGATTGCGGAAAACATTTTTGTATAACTTAATATTGAAACTGGTAATAATTGTTCACCAACAAAATTACGGAAAAAAAAGTCTAAGAAGTTGTTTTTTTCCCATGTTATATATAAGCAAGAGAATGTTACGTTTTGGGTTGAGAAATCTTAGTTGGATTGAAAAACTGGAAAAGAAATTCTGTATCCTAAGGTACAAGTCTATTCAAAGACAGAGTTGACTCAGGGCCTTTTTATTTTTTTGTTTGTATCGCAATATTTGCAACAAGAGAGTTTACACACTAATTATATGAGGCAAATAATTGCGACAACTTAAAATTTCGTTTTAAAGATTTTTCAAAATGTAATCACTTAACTGGAACGTGTAAATTGAATTTAAATCTAGGGGTACCAATGATCATCAGGTCAAATCAGGGTATCGACGATCAGTCCAGGTAAAAATGCACCAATATTCAAATCGTCACTTACCGTTTAGTATAGAATAATAACTTGTTATTGATTATTATTACGTCTTTAGTTATTAATTTATATTTATTTTTTTACACTTTGCGTATACATGCACAATTTTATTTATTTATTTATACGTTTATGTTTTTTTTGTTGCTGACTTTAAATTAATGTATTGACAATTTTCAACACCGAATCCAGCTAATTTAATAATTTTTATCAACTATCGAGATGTAATTTTCGTTCTTCAAAAATGTCTGTCGACTGGAGATCTCAGTGCAATGTAGAACTCTACACCGTCTATATGCTTTCTCCTCGACCCTCTGTATTCTAAATAATTGTTTATTAATGTTTTAATATATTATTAATGTTTTTAATATAGTATTTAATCAACATTTGTACTTATATACTTATTTAGAATATCTGAATGAAGTGATTTTCACTTCCCAGTATTGGGACATTCTTGAGATTAGAGAAATTATATACCCCTCTCAAAAATTGTATTATACACCCCTTACAAAACTATTCTATTGATTTCACCCGAAATACTTTTATTCTAAAGCTTCCCCAGAGAGACAATTCATAGAATTGTATCAGATTTTTATCTTCAGAATTGGACCATCGCTTAACGTCCCATCCGAAGGACGGCGTGCTTAATTTTTTTACCTCCCAGATAAAATGAACTAAGGGTCTTAATCGGGTTTCGAACCCACGATCTTGAGCTCAGAAGGAAAGCACGCATACCACTAAGCTACCAGCGCCCTCATCTGGTTATTATTAAGTCTAAAAATAGAAAGTGTGCCAAGTATACACTATTTTCAAGTGAAATTTCCATGTTTCAAAAAACAAACAATACACCTTTTGGTAGTTTGAATTTTTGATTTTATGGGGCGCTCAACTACGAGGGTTATCAGCGCCGAGGATTGCTACTATGTAGCCACTTATCCTTATATAAAATTATTACACTTAAACATTGGGTTTAACTGAGAGTAAGATTAACTTCAAAAGTGTTTATACCCTGGATATTAATACAAGAATAAATAATTTTCATCAATCATTATAAAGTGAAAAATCATGTGTATGTAACAGATAAGTGCCCATTTTTCATCTGGACTGATCCTCGGTTGGCCCCTAAAATTAGAATTCTACAGTCACGACCTGTATATTGAATAAGAATATGGTAAAAATACGTATAAATGCACTTACCGCAATCATCCTTAAATCGAAGAAACGTTGCATCGGTATCAATAGAGATAATATACCCGTCCTTGCCCACTCGAGAGCTTTCAGTGAACCTGTCTAAGGGAAACTCCGTCAAAGGTTTGCAGCTATCACCTAAAATTCACATCAAAATCAAAACTCTTTTCAATAAAGGCAGATAGAAATTTCAAGAAATTTTTTTTCAGCATCCCCCTAAACCCAGCTTATATACATAGGCTCAACCAATAAGCTATGTGAATTCTCAAAATGATGAACGGAAGGGCCCGAAACAAAATTAATGGTAGCTCTTCAACCGTGGACTTTTTGAGGTTGAAGTGTAGAACCAAAAATATAGAAAAACAAACGTTCAACATGTTTGACCATATCCATATATTTTTGTTGCATCAACGGTAACGGTGCTACTATTTGAGAAAAAAAACTTCATAAATAAGATCGAGTATTTGTTCCTGCATGGCATTTTCTCAGTTTGATCAGTATTCAAATATTTAAAGCTGAGGCTTCGTGTATATTATACAGAACCGATTCTACGTAGTACACTGGTAAACTATACAGAATATTCTACTGACCCAACCATGTGTTATGTTGCAATTTTCTCTGAATTATTATTAAATATAAAATTGGGCGATGATAAACCAACAGGTGTATTCCTCTAAAACCTCAAGCAAACAAATTAAATATAACATTTGAGAATGTCAACTCACTACGTTTTGTGTAGTTTCAATAATTCTTTCAAATGGTTCCAGGTCCTGAACTCAACCCGAGGAAAGACAGAGAAAGGAAGTCTCCTCGGTGGCGGAATTTCTCCATCTTTCCAAAAAACCTCACACAAATCTTCGTTCAGGACCTGTGGACAAAAATCAAATTTTTGAAACCACTTGTAACTTTGTGAATGACTTTATGAAAATGTATGCTTAAGGCAGAGAAAATTGCAACGCTATACTATTTCATATCCAGGTCAATATCGTCGGTGAATCACTCAATGCCTCTAAAAATTGTTTGTATTTTTTTATTTGCGGAACATCCATCCTCAATTACCGCAGACAATCGGAAACCCACTGTATGTATATCCTTTCACTGTGGGTCAGACCTTTGTTACATCATTTTTCCAAAAATCCTGGAGATAAAAAGGGGAAATGTTTAATTCCTTGAACTTCGTAGTTTTTCCCTAACGGCTTGTTAATTCCCTGGTTTTTCCCTGACATGGTATAAATAAAATATTCTCTGACATTTTCCGGTTTTCTCTGAGAGTAGATACCTTAAGCTGTTTTCCCAACCATAGTGTTTCTAAGTTCAACACATGATTTAATAGGAGTTATAACTAGGCCTACCATACGTCCGGTTTTCGCCTGGACAGTCCGGGTTTTGAGTCTTGATCCGGGGTTCCTGTCCGGATTCAAAAAATGTCCGGGTTTACTAACATTTTTAATACTAAACTTACGAAAATTATAGTCATACAAACAAAATAAAGGTATTATAAATCTATAAATCCGCATAGCGCGAGTACAAGCAGCGATGGCGGGCTTGGTGAAGGAGTAGGGGGGCAGGTGGTAGGAGTAGTCTTGCTCGCTCATCACTTGCGTCAGTCAGTAATTATTCCAATAGGTAAATTATCGGCACAGTGATAGAGTGCGACTGCGCATTTTATTTATTTTAACTTTGTTGTGTTTGTAAACAATTTTTTTATTTACAAAAAAATCTTTTTTGTGCAATATTAATATATTTTGACAGATTGTAAATATACATAATAAAAAAGTATTTGGCAAAAAAAAAAAAAAAAATCTCGGATCAATTACAATCTGAATTTAAATTCTTGAAAAACGACAAGATGACGTTTTTTTTTTTTTTTCGTTTAGAAATCTTCCTGATAGAGCTGTGTAGTGTTCGGGGTTAACTTTTAAAAATTATGATAGGCCTATTTATAACAGATACAGTTAGTCCGGGGCAACGCTGAGCAAACCTGAATGTCAAATTTTAAATAGATATATTCATCCCTCTGAAAATTAATATAGTTTTGGAGTTTAGCCTATCTTTAACCGTCTCATTCGGCAATTAGGGTCAAAATCGAATGTCACCTTACATAATATTATGGTCTCCTGGATACACATATACAATTTCAAATAGATATTTTCATTCCTCCGAACATTCAAGATTTGAAATAAACCCCCTCCCCCTCCTCTTTGGCTAAAGATCAACAAGGGTCGTATAAATGGTCATATGGATATACACATATCGCAGCTCCGGAAGAACAATGACGTAAGTGTAAAAACTGTTATTCCGAGTTAAAAATGCGTATAAGATTTAAAGAAATTCATTTCGGAAAATTAAATATAGCGGCACCAAGGAATGAATGTCTTAGTCTTAAATTAAATTTGGTGAAATAATAGCTAATGCCTAGTCTTACAAGGTTCTGTAGCCTTTCCATTTTATTTCTTAAATGCTGGGCTACAGAAGAGGGCATAAATAAGTGATCTTCCAGTTATGTCATTGTTCTTACGGAGGTGCGATATATTTGCGAGACAATAGATTAAATCTACCGGGAGATACTGAGTCCGTCACACGAAGAGGATTAAAGGGGACTGAAAATGTTAAATCACGGTGAAAATAGTTTATTAAACATTGAATTTTTGTTCGATTACATAACTTCCTCGATTTTGAAGTTACATCATCACATGAAACTATTATTATAGGATGTATTATGTATTATATTTTGGAAAAATAATCAAACTGGAAATGTAAAAAAACTAAAAAAAACTCAGACGTCCTAATATTTTAAGGAACAATAAACTATAAAATGAGAGTTATATTAGAAAAATATACGTGGGTGCACACTTGATATGAAAAGCAATGTCATCTAGCCCACCTCCCACTTTTGTACAAATCACTTTCTCTCTCGGGGGCGCCGCACAGTGGGACGACTCAGGTAAATTCCCCGACATGGATGAAAAATTCAAAATTTTTTTTTCCAGTAAGCGAGCTCATAGAATCGTTTTCTAGCCTTTCTGGAATAAGAAAATGTGGTGACAATCCAGAGACATGCAGTGATACAGTCTTGTTTCCGGCATATGTATCTCAAATCGAGAGCTCTAGACTTGAATTTGCATGAAACCGTATCTTTCTATTTAATTGTTCCTAAGAGTTTCGTTCTTTTTTTTGGTAATGTTGTTGTATAATTTTTTCCTACTTATGAGGTGTATTCAAGCTGAGAAAAATATAAATTAAATAAAAAATGGCTGTATTAATGTTTAACACTTGATATTTAGTAACGTTGTGGGCATTTTGCGTACATTTTCTCGCGTTACAAAAAAGTTCCGAGTTGTTCCGAAAAACGGACTCCACAGGTGTTTACCTTAGGTATCTAGTGAGAGAAATTCGCAAAAATCATATCCCACTTCGTCCCATTTTTTCCGGAAATCATGTTTGAACAAGTGGTTTTTAGGTTCAAAGTCCAGCAAAACCCAGTGTTTGTTGTCTATGGTATTCTTAATTCTACTCTTATCGTTCAGTATCCGTTCTCGGTCCTGGCACACCACCATGTTCGCGACAAACCGTGAGTTCCCACTCCCGACAAATCGCGACGATCCCAAAGCTACAGCGAAAATCACTGAACTTAATGAGGAGGTCATCAGAAGATTTGCAGTTATTTTACAAGCGATTTCTTCAGGTAAACCGGTTTGCCCCAAAAAATTTGGATTATTTGCCCGAGAAACCGCAGAGATTTACGTCAAACACTACGGGTGGTATCACATGCCACCAACTGTCCTTAAAGTGCTGATCCATGGGGAGAAAATAATCGAAAGTTTCATTCTTCCAATTGGAAAATTCTCGGAAGAGACTCAAAAAGCTCTTAATAAAGTTTTTCGCCACTGCAGAGAGTTTAGAGCCAGAAAAATGTTGCAAAAATCAACAAACGAGGATATCCTGAATAATCTTCTCGTCAGCTCTGAACCCAGGATTTCAACATTGAGACCACGCTGTTTTTTTCAAAATTCAAAGACCAAGAAGTTATTCCCAGAAACCCAAACGTTGCTTCTTGTTGCTGATGAGGTCCCAGAAGAAGATGATCTTGGTTCAGATCTTATGGGCGCTTCGCTAAGATTTGGTGAGGTAGAACAAGATTACTTGCTGGACTTTGTTGAAGGACCCGAATTGCTAGAACATACCGATAATAAGATGGAAGTTAACTGAAGGTACCTTATTTTACTTATTTCATTGCTTAAGTTTTTTCAGTTGCTGAGTACAGATTTTATTTAATTTTTTTTTATATGTTCCTATTTGCGCTTTTGTTTTGTATTTTATATTGGTTTACAAAATTAAACAAATCATATAAAAAATTAAACAAAAGTAAAAAATCAAAAATCATTTTTTTTTTTTTCAACGCATCGGCTACTATGGTCATTAGCGTTTTTATTAATTCTTAGGTACCTACCTATTTAAGTAAACATAAATCTATTTATGTAAAAATCAAAAATCAAAGATTATTGTTCTATTTATGTGCTCTAGCTTCTTTTGTATCATTTCTATCGCCAAACGGACTTCACCATTCGATTCAGCACGAAAAACTACATTGGATATGACCCACATTAAAATTTTTATAAAGGAATAACTGGGTGAAAAAGCCATGTCCAGTGAATCACCCGTTTCGTCCCACTGTGCGCCGGTAGCTCAGTGGTATGCGTGCTTGACTTCTGAGCTCAAGAACGTGGGTTCGTAACCCGACCGAGCCCGAGCCTCTACGTTGTCAGGTACTCGTTAGAGACCCCTACCCTAGGTGAAAAAAAATTTAGGGTAGGCAAAATTTAGGACTCCCACAGTAGAGTCGGGCTCATGTCCACCAGAGTGACGAAAGAGCGCTCTGGTAGTCGGCGATATGACCTCGTAGTTAAAGCCCGGGCATGAGTCACAAAACCTAACCTAACTTTCTCTCCCCCTCTTAGAAACATTTCATACTGGCATTACTGGGTATAAGAAAGTCACTCATAATTACGAGATACAATGAAACAAACGAAACGACAGAACCCGAGGCATTACTTTCGTACACCCATTAAAGCCAGTGAGAAATGATTTTGGGAGGGGGAGAGAGCGTGGTTGTTATAAGAAAGTACTGTTATGGCCACATCACATATTTATTTTTGTATGTATATTATGTGTACTTATTTTTATTTTTCATGATCCAAATTGAATCAATTAAATGAAAACCTCAGTGGGTATAATACATTTTTTGGTCAACACGATTCAAAGTAGATAGACATCCTCTCAGGCCAGCCCTTGATTAGCCCTATTTTAACGTTTTCGTTACCAACATTTTATTCGCACAATTCACAAAAAACTAAATAATAATAAAAATTGACTTACTATCAAGTTGATGACAAAGTGAAATAAAACTGTTTAAATGCTAATGCAATGGAAAATGAAGCTATCCATCGGATGGGAAGTTAAGCGATGACCCCGAGCCTGTACGGTGTCATGCAGTCTTTAAGACTCCAACCCTTGGTGAATAAACCTGTATAGGCAAAATTTAGGATTCCCACTGTAGAGTCGCGCTCATGACCACCAGAGTACGAAAGAGTGCTCCGGTAGTTGACGATATGACCTCGTAGTCAAAGCCCGGGCATGAGTCACAATAACTAAGTTTCTATTAGATCTTATTCCATAACTCTGTGAGATATCTCTATTTAAAAGCAATTAAGTTTAAGTTCCTATAAACTAGTTTTTTTTTAACTTCATTTTCCGTTGTATTAAGCCTTTAAACATGTTTGATGTAGAAAAAATGTCTACTACTTCAATGAATCTTTCATAACTTTGTACTTTAATTACTTCGCCCAAGGCTTAAAAAGAACATACACTAATTATCCGACTAGACCTTGTCACATTTAGTTCAAATAATTCTAAGAAAATAAATAAAGATGAAAGTTTGAATAGAAACAGTGACTTCTACATATGTAGTTTTGTTGAATGTGGGGTAGGAATCCAAGTTAAAACATCTTGAAAAAAAACAAATCATTTGGGGGCTTCAAGTTTAAAAAACTAAGCTAAAATTAATGTCCAACTACAAACTGTCATTGAATATTATTGACAGTACCTAATATTAAAAATGTGCCCCCAAAAAAAAATATATTGAAAAAAAAATAAATCTATACTGCAACCAAAAAAACACATACCCTTTGTCATTTTAATGTTGATTCCTTGTGGATCATATTCGATGTGAATTGTAACAGGATGGTCCCATCTTGGAACCAATTCACCACTTTTGTATAATTTTGACACAAAAACTGGATAGAATACATTTGCCACACTTGCCATATTAAATTTTAAATATTTAAAAAAAACATAAAAACAAATGCTAACTTTAAACTTGGGATAACAGCCTGAACATAGCAACCGCCATCAGCTTCACACTGCACTGAAACAACAAGCGTACCATCAGGTTTGCCAAATAAATATATTACAAACGATATGACGATATGGTATTGTCATGATAAAATAAAAATTTTCCATATTTAACCTCAGTTTAACTTTGAAAATTACAAATTTTAAAAGAGAACGAAGATTAAGGTACACATTAAAACAGATAATATGAATAACAAACTTTTTTTTTTTCAAGTATGAATTGTTACTAAACTAGAATTATTTTCAAGTACCATCTAATATTAGTTTTCTGCTAAAAAGATAAGTAATTGGCAAATCTAAGATGATATTTATAAAAATTATTTTTACATTGGAATTTTGGATAATGGAAAGACGGAGAAAATACAAGTATACACTGAACTAGCTCCTCCCCCTCCCCTATATTTTTTTCTTCGTTCTCCTGGTCGCCAAATTGCATTCGTTGTGTGCAATGTAATACTTAATTCTGAAAATTGACATTTCATTGCACAAAAATTAATAATTAGCGAAAGGCAAAAATGGTCTTGTAGCTGAATGGACTTGACGCTATAATAATGTGTAGGTTCAAAACAATTGGCAACTGCGATTAATTATAGATATATGATATTATAGTATTTTCATAGCTAGACTTATTTTGTAAAAATACCTAACAAAATTAGAAAGGGAAAAAAGGCTCAATTTTTTGGCTGGTGGAGCTATCTTCTATCTCTGCTCTGTAGCTAAAATTATTCCCTGGGGGGGGGGGGGCGCGGCCGGTCAACACGACCTAGATAATAAAACAATAGTTTACATCTCACAATCATATTTTTAGTTTAAGTTTAATTAAACTTGATAATTAACAATCAGGTACCATACACAAAGTATCAGTATGTTATAACAAAATAATCAACACAAATTTAAATCAACAATGAAAAGTGTCATCCAGTCTTATTCAATAAGTTGTAGTGAGTAAGTATCCTCAATTTTTAGTTACTTTTTATTTAAATTAAACATTGCACCGCCGTGCGGAGTTTTTGGGAGAGATTTTAAAATTGCCGTGCGTTTTGTTGTGACACGTGTTCACTAAACTCTCATACTTCGCCAATTGGCAGCATTCGTTGGAGTTTAAGAAAGCGTAATTTGAATCCGAATAATATTTGACTGAGAACTGAAGCTTTCTATATCCTTCTAATGTCTTGACTGTAGTGTTTGTCTGTGGTGGGATTGTCTTTATATATTACAGGCTACAGTACTTATAGTCATAAGTCTGTATCCTGTACACTTGAGAATGCTCTAACAAGCGAAAATATAAAAAAAATATATTATGTTAATCATATAAATAAAGTGGAATTTTTTGAAAAAATGCCTTTTTTCTTCTTAGAAATGTTTTTTCTCTACATTCGGGACTGAAGATTTTTTTTTTGTTAATGAGTTACAATCAAGACATTTAACTAAATGTTTAAAAACTTGTGGTTATTCGGCTTTAGTTCTTGAAGAAAACATTTGCGAACCTTTGTTCATGAGTTTTTTTAAAATTATTTTCCACGGAGAGGATAGGATTCATGTAGAGACAAATATTATACGATACCGCTTCACAAGATTTAACTGTAGAGCCCATCGGTGAATTCTGGAACTCGGTTTCTCTGCAAATCTAGCAATCGATCATAGGGGCAATGTATGATAAAACCTTTCTTTGGTTACTTGTGTTGTAAACAACAAAGGGTAATTTTGAAATTAATTTTGTGTGACATCTATCTTGAACTACTTCCAGTGTCCGACTGGATACAAATGAAAGTTGACTATCTTTTTTGCGCCCAGCTCCACATAACTTAAGTCAGGCATATCTATATTTCAACATGTTCAGTAAAAAGCCCCATGCAGATATTAAAAAATCTACTCAAAAACTCCAAGATCCGAGGAAAGACTGCGCCACTCGATTCAAACATCTGAAAATCATTATAGGTAATTATATTTTCTTCTCTACTTACTTTATTTATTGTTTTTATTTTCTGGTAGTATATGTTTTTCTGCACTTACTATATTTATTGTTTTTATTTTCTGGTAGTACCATAGTCCTGTTCTCCTCACCGTTGGTCTAACCCCGTTATGTGTCCCACCAAAGCCTTCCTTAACTCCCGGCCCAGTGAATTGGGATCTCTTCAGAACCTCCTTAGAAAACCAAATTGACTTAAATGTAATCCTTAAAACTCCTGAGGACTTAGATGAAGCCGTACAAAAATTCACTAAAGCCATACAGGACTGTGCTTGGAACGCTTCATTTATTCCTACTCCTCCTACAGTTTCAAACCCGAACCCTCCTCTTCCTCGCCACATCCAACTTCTCCTTTCAGAAAAACGCCGCGCTCGTGCCCTATGGCAACGAACATGGTATCCTTCCGACGAAACTGCCTTCAATAACCTTTCCCGAAACCTCAAAATCCAACTTTCACAATTCCGCTCCGAAAATTATAATGAATACCTAGCTTCCCTTTCCACCAAAGATAATTCCCTGTGGTTTGCAACCCGAAAAATTCTAAAATATAGTCCTTTATCCTATCCCATCAAGCAAAATGGCTCCTGGGTCAGATCCGACGAGGAGAAGGCTCAGCTCTTTGCCTCTCACCTCAAAAATACGTTCACACCCCATCCTGATTATAACGCCCTTCATACTTCAGAAGTTGAAGAGTTCCTTACCAGTCCTTTGCCTCTCTCTCCTCCGCCAAAGGCCTTTCATCCCTCTGATGTACAACACATTCTAAATAAAATTCCAATCCGTAAGTCTCCTGGATTTGACCTGATCACAGGGAAAATCCTACGAAACCTTCCTCGCAAAGCTGTCCTTTTCCTCACCCTTATATACAACTCAGTCCTCAGAACTACCTACTTTCCTGTCCAATGGAAGTATTCCATCCTTACTGTTATTTCCAAACCCAACAAACCTCTCTCTGATGTCTCTTCCTACCGTCCTATTAGCTTGCTCCCAATCTTCTCTAAAATCCTTGAAAAACTCTTGTTGAAACGTTTTATCCCAATCCTTGAATCTCAATCCATTTTAGCTAAACACCAGTTTGGATTTCGTCCTGAACATTCCACTACCCAACAGTGTTTTCGGGTTGTCGATTGCATATCTAATGCATTAGAATGCAAGGAGTATTGCACGGGCGCCTTTCTCGACGTGGCGCAAGCCTTTGATCGAGTCTGGCACCCGGGGCTGCTCTTCAAACTGAAACACTTCCTTCCCAGTACCTACTACCTCATCCTGAAATCTTACCTTAGTGATCGCCATTTCAAGGTCCGAGTAGGCTCTGAGTACTCAGAACTCATACCTATTCGGGCCGGTGTCCCACAGGGTAGCATCCTAGGTCCCATCCTTTACAATACATATACTGCCGACATTCCTATCCATCCTCAGACATTACTGACGACTTACGCTGACGACACAGCAATCCTTTCCACCAATCCTGATCCTGCTGTAGCCTCACTCATCCTCCAGGAGCACCTCACTGAAATAGAGAGGTGGTGCAACCTCTGGAGAATTAAATTAAATGAGCAGAAATGTGTTCAAGTCACATTTACCCTACGCCGTCAATCCTGTCCTCCCGTCATCATTAACAACATCCTGATTCCCTCTTCAAACCAAGTCCGCTATCTCGGGTTTTACCTAGACAGTAGACTTACGTGGAACCCACATACACGACTTAAACGACAAGAACTGAATCGAAGATACGGACTGTTACGTCGACTACTTGGACCAAAATCGAAACTGACGACTAACAACAAACTTACGATTTACAAGACCATTATACGTCCAATTTGGATTTACGGACTCGAACTTTGGGGTACAGCTAAACAATCCAACATCAATCGTATCCAAGCATTCCAGTCCAAACTCCTCCGACGAATTGTCAACGCTCCTTTCTATGTCACCAATAAAGTCCTATACAGAGATCTCAGTATTCCCACTGTAAATGAATTAATCAAATCCCGATTCCAATCATTCCATAGAAACCTTTCTTCCCATTCAAATCCTCTCGCACAAGACCTTTCCTCTCATTGCCATCCTGACAATCCTCCCCGCCGCTTGAACAGGAGGTGGCCTCGCGATCTTCTCTCGGAGGATAGTGAATAATGACAATTAACTTTCGAGGGAGTGTCAGCGCTGGCTGGCTTCTCCCATCAAGTGACGTTATATTTTTCTTTTACCACATATTTGCTTATTATGTATATATTGTATATAGATTGCAAATAGAATAAAATAAAATAAAAAAAATAAAAAAAAAAAATTTCTGGTAGTATGTATATGTTTTTCTGCACTTACTTTATTTATTGTTTTTATTTTCTGGTAGTATATGTTTTTCTGCACTTACTATATTTATTGTTTTCATTTTCTGGTAGTATATGTTTTTCTGCACTTACTTTATTTATTGTTTTTATTTTCTGATAGTATATATGTTTTTCTCAGGGTTAGTTCTGCGTTAGTTATATTAACTTCGAATTATATTACCTTTTTTTTATTTTTATTACCTTCATTAATGCCTGCCATCATTGATTGACAAAAGTTTTGATTTGAGGTATTTTTTTTGCCTGTTCTAGGTAGGATTTTGAATCTGATTTTTTTTTTTACACTAGCATCCCATGTGGATATGAGAAAATGTACAGTACATTTAATTAGTATAGACGACTTTTTTTTTAAATCAGAATTTAATGGTTGACAAAACGGAATGAAACTTACATAACACGCTCAAGTAAAGTATATCTCTGGAAGTTGGGAAGAAAATCGTATAATTACTATCATTTTACATAATTTTATTTCGAAAGGTTCCGACAGTTAGGAAGAAACACATGGGTAGAAATAAAGTCGTATCCTGAGGATGATACAATTTCATAAACTACAAGACCTATCTTGGCACTATATGTCTACTACTGTACCATAAATTGTTTCTAATTAAGTCGAAAAAATCCGGGCTTATATTATTGACCAACAAAATCTACAATTTTTACCAAGACTTTTCTCCCCAACAGCCAGATATACTCTGATGATACTTTACTATATTTTGATCGTTACTTGGGTGAGAATATATCCATTACTATACGTAAGTTTCATTCCGTTTTGTCAACTATTAAGATTTTTATGAAATAAATTTTGTGTAATATATATATGTATTGTTTTCAGAGCATATTGAAATTGAAGAGGCTAAATCATTCTTCGAGGCAAATTACAGTCATATTTACTTTGTTTTATACGACTGTTTCACGAACGTTGACGCCAATCTCAAACAAAAAGGTAGTACACTTTTCTGTTATGAAACAATCTCCATTTCAGTCTCAATGTTATACACTGTTGCATATCAATTAAGTGGGGGCCGAACTGTCCTGAAGGACATATTATGTTGTTAATTTTGAGTATAGTAATACCTTATCCATTGACCATCACTTTTACGACCAACTTTTGAGTTAACCAAATTTTATTGAAAGTAGTTCGTTGAGAATACTACAAATATTCCTGTTTATATATTTTTTTCTATGAAATTACTGACTTATTTCTTGTTTCGTTCGTGTTTGTGTGTTTGTAATGACGATATTTTAAATTATACATTTAATATATGGTCAATCGGGAAATATATGAAACATAAAGTGCAAATTTCACTCCTAAACTTGGTGTCCTAAATATTAAAAACATACCCAATTGTTTCAGAGGGACCCGATAGCTCAGAGGTAGCGTGTTTGAAACCCGGCCGAATCCCTTAGGTTTTTTTATCTGGGAGGTATAAGCTTGCCATTCTTCGGATAGGACGTTAAGTGATATTCTCGAGCGTGTACGATGTCAGGTACTAGTTAAAGACCTCTACTCTAGGTGAATAAACCTGGGTAGGCGAAATTTCGTACTCCTAGAGTACAGTCGGGCTCATGTCCATCAGAGCGATCTGGTAGTAGGCGATACGGCCTCGTAGTTAAAGCCCGGATATGAGTCATAATAACTAACTAACCTAGGTGTTTCAGGTTTAATCTTTTATCGGGGCCGTGAGCGCTAGAGCGTAGTGCTTGGACCCGCCACGGTCATGTTTTCGGATCCCGTATGGGGGAGAGTTTATTTTTTAGATAAAACTTCTCTCCCAGGGCCCTAGATGATTGTAAGGGCTCCGGTAACATAGCCCGTCCTGTGGTGTCAAAATAAAAAACTACATCCCCCGCCTTCTAACAGCCCAAAGGACGAAGTGTCCTTAAGGATGGGCGTGCGATAAAATAATAAAAAAATCTTTTTATGTTACATGAGGAAAACAATAATTTCTGATTTAGTAAAAAAAAACATTCACTCCATGGTTTGCAATAAATATGATACAGCAACGGGAAAAAGTGATACTTCATTGTAACTCAGCGAATAAATGGCCGAGCGGTGGTTGTAATATAAAATAGGGTGATGTGTATCTACTGCGACATTTTTTATCACTGGTGGTTTTGTTGATCGAGGTCATGTCAAATAATAAGAAATTTTGATTTAGCTTCCAGCTACATTAGGGTCATATTTTCACCGAGTTAAATTAATATTGAAACCTTGCTACAGAAGTTAGGTCCTCCTAAAGGTCCCACATCTCTGTTAGATAATGTTGTTAGATTTGTATAAAATTTAGTACCTGTGAGGTTCTGGGTGAGCTTTAAAGTCGTTTTTTAAGGAATTTAGTTTATTTTAGTTCCCTAAGGAATTCCAGAATTTTGGGATGTCAACCCGTCCTATTCTCCATCTTGATTTTCCCTATAACATAATATAATATAATATTCACCTCAAATTGTCTTCTGTTTCATATTCACCCCGACTGATCCTATTCCTCATTTCCATATATTATTTTCAATCCAAACATGCTGATAAGGGTTTTTTTTTTGTTTTCGATTACAGAGCTCCCTTTCAACCTAGGTAAGTAATTAATAATTTTCCTCAAGGTATTTTGATGTTATGAAAGTAAATAACTTGTTATTCCAGTAGTTGGGTGCATGCTTGAACCTATTGTTTTCTCATAGTCTTGGCTGATATGTAACAATTATGAATGGAGTGTTCTTTTAACAGAATGGTATTGCCAAGTATTATGTAGGTGTTCTTTAAAAAGTATTAAGCATTTTTTTAAAATTATTATTATTTTTAAGCTTTCAATATAGCAATATTTAGTTTATTTAAGAATTTTAGGATTCCGCGGAGAGTCCTATATAAAAACCATGTATTACTAAATATATGTCTGAAATTGATTTTATGTATATAATGATTATAAATTCTATGACATTATATATATATAATGATTATAAATTCTATAGAATGCAAACTTTTTTTTTGGTTCCCAATACTTGCTTGGCACATTCGATTAGACGAATTAAAAATACATTTAAATTGGAAGGAATCAGATGGAATGAGTCTATGAATTCGTATGGAATAACCCGTAGTTCTGTTTAGGGATTCATATTAATGGTGTGTACATATTATTTGCTAGTGCATTTTTATTTTATTTAGTTATTAACATGAGGAATTTTAAATTATTTTATTTTAATTAAGCAGAAATATAGATAGAATCTATTCTCTTGAGAATATTTGATAAGTATTTTTAAAAATGATTTTAAGTCATAGAAGTATCAGTCAGAAGTTCTACAAAGTATATGATACGATTTCTGTGTACGAACTCAAGAGGCCTCTGATACTATAACTCAACGAGAGGGAGATGAATTCTATAGAATATGTATGTTCAGGGTTGTTTCAGTAAAACATTTGGTGTAGTTTCCGCATAATTTACGGTAAAATCCTAAATCATTTGTTTGGTTGAACTTACCTCAAAATTAAAGGTAGCAGAGAGTGTAGGTGAAAGTATGAATAAATGAAATTGGCGAGAAGGTAACTGCGAACAAACCTATTTTTTTTTTTAAACATGAATAGTTTACTATTTATTGATCTTTTAATCTATCGTACATCGAAAAAATTGCCAACAAATATTCTCAGAGGAGGGGGCCGTGCGGGCAAGAGCGTAGGGCTTTGGTCGCATGGTCTTACCATGGTTGAGGGTTCGAATCCTGTCCGAGAGAGAGTTTTATTTCATTGATAGAACTCCCTCCCGGGGCCGTGGATGTTGTGTAAATAACCAATAACACCGTTATAGAAGCATGTCTAATATGCATCGTACATATTCGTACACGGGCCAATGAAAATATTTTTAAAAATACTCAGAGATATAATTTCAATAAAGCATGTCTTTTCGAGAGCGTGCGCAAAATTTTTCGAAACATTATTGGATGTGTTATTGTATTTTTAATTCATTATTTTGAATATTTACAATCGGCATAATACACCAAAAGTAAATATGATGCGAAATAAATAGACCATGTACAAAATGATAAATAAAATGTGTTTCAAGTTAAATGCGGAAAATTGTTAAATGAAGTGTTCCCGTGCCGCAAGAGACAAACAAATCCAACAGGTCTGGGAGTTCATTACGATAAGTAGGAGAATCGGGAGAGCAATTATTATCATTTCTGGAGGAGAGAACTCGAATTGGCCATTCTCCTGCCATTTATGATGTTTCGCATTGTAGTCACCACCAGACAGGAATCGTGAACCGAGTGTTCGGAAGAATGCTTGGAGCTGGTCGGGAGATATTGCATTTTGAGGATGACAGTACATTGCAGATTTGGAGACAGGAAAGGGAAACGTAACAATTGAAATAGGGGTTGCTTGAAGATAACCGGTGGAATAGGGAGGCAGGATATGGAAGGAGAGGACCGCAATGTCACCAATCATGTGGGGTCTCCCTCTTCTATTGTGGCGTATTCCGGTGTGGACCAGCCTCGTGTGGTTGAATATCTGGTGGTTCACCTCCTGGGGGTCAAGTCGACAAAAAAGAATATGGGAAAGTCCTTGGTCTGGGGGCTCTTCACCCCGACGAAATTCCTAACTGCAAACCCGATCTCTTCGATCTCTCCGTATTGATGAGATCGGTGGGGGTGGTCGGGTGGAGGTGCCCATACGGAAGGGCCTGCCTTCTTTGAGTTGGATGACAGTGGTAGGTGTAGGTACTGTCTGTAGGTGCTGTATTATAGCACGGTAACCCTCTGGTGTGCCGAATGCTTGTTTTAATGCAGTAATAACCCAGTCTCCCCAGTAGATTGAGCGGGTAGGGAGAGGCGGCGCCATAGCCTCCGCAGCCACCAGGTTTGCTGGAGCGAATTGGGCGAAAATTAGCATGATTAAAAAATATATATATATATATAATCAGCGTTTATATCAACTAGAAATCATAATCAAAACTGAAAAGAAAACAAAAAAAAATTAACGAATGAAAACAAAAATGTTGGAGTCGCTTAGGTGGGACCTTTCTCTCTGATCCCAACCTTCTCGTGTGCGTCTAACCAACAAAATATAAGTTTCAAATTTAATTAGTTTCTCTTATTTCAATGAATACCATCTCATTATGGATGAATAATTACTTATTGTCTATGATGTTTTCTACGTGTATTTAGAGACAGAATACCGCAGGCGTAATGAGCCAGCCCTGCCTGTCTGTATTGAATGACCCTAAATAATTTCCAAATGGTCTAATTTGAGAATATTGTGTCTGAAAACCCAATTAATTACATTAGTTTATGCATATTTTGTTTTGCATGGTTGCTTCTTGCTATGAATATTTGTATATTTTTGAAATGTATTTATTTTGTATTTTATATATGGGTTCATACCATGTCAAAAGTGGACCACCATAAAAAAAGAATTTGGATTTCATTGCCATCATTTTAATTAATATATTCTTCGTCTCAATTATATACTGGAATATAAGGGGTTTAATTTTCTAACTATAGCAAAAATGTATATATATTTTTCTTTCCATTATTCCCCTTAACTATTTATCACTTTTTGAAATTGGAGATATGCTTTTTAAATTACTCCTATCAGTAATCGTTTAGAATGCATGCTTTACATCCATAATAATATTCACTAGCATAAATTTGGATGAGTTTTTAAACAATTCGTAATTTTTTGCTAAACTTTGGAAGTCATCATTGTCTAACAGGAACATATTATATAAAGTGTTTTCTTTGATTTGAGCTATAAAGCGTTCGTCGGCGTTCATTAGAAGCCGAGATATCTCGTTCAGACTAGTAGCGCCTTGACCCTAAGTGAGCAGCTTCTGTTAATTAGTAAATACATATCTACTGAGTATTGCATTTCTCCTCTTTGTATCTAGCTAGCATGACGTCATATAGAATAAAAAAATGTGAATTCTCAGTTCGAAAAACCGCTTTGAGCAGATTCTGTATGCACGGATTTTTCTTTTTTTCCTTAATATATTTATTTTTCTCTGGGTTAATAGTGTTTTGTTGCAATGTTATTTTATTGTTGTAGTACACAAAGCGCACAAGGA
This sequence comes from Aradus depressus, assembly GCA_963662175.1. Lineage (NCBI taxonomy): Eukaryota > Metazoa > Arthropoda > Insecta > Hemiptera > Aradidae > Aradus > Aradus depressus. The sequence goes on from OY759218.1 coordinate 33,328,720, forward strand.
AGAACTGGAGTCGGTGCTGAGTGTGCTTGAGAAGCTACTGATTCTTCTCCCGGAGCTACTCTCCAAGAGATGGCAGTGCCACAGTATCTCCAGGATACTCACAAAGCTCCTCCATCCTGGCAACTCTCATAAACTTCGAAGGGAAGCTGTCAGGTTGGCACCACATTACTCTGTCCTAGTTTAGAAGGCGTGGCTGCCCCTACCTATTTCGGGATCTTGCAATTTTCACTTCCGTAATTTGAATTGCAAATACGAGACCCGTAAATGTTTTTATACTATATATTTATTGATATTTAAGTATACTTCGTTCTACCTAATCATAACTAAAAAAAAAAGAAAAGCGTATGTTTAAAAAAAAAAATTGTCTAAATATATATAATATAACAAATACTTATTTGTTATGTCGTGGCTGAAGATGGTAGTTTAGCGGTTATGAAAGCTAATAAACTTCAGTTTTTAAAATATTTTTAATTAACGAGAAGCAACTCAAACTAACTACATAACACGTATATTGATTGTCTTTTTCATAAAACATGTTTTTAAATTACATTGAAATAAATGTTTGCCCCTCGAGCCAATGTTTGAAATGGCGCACAGCTGTATAAGCTGCTAATAATTCTCTGTCATATACGCTGCACCGTTTCTCTGTGGTTGTAAATTTTCTAGAGAAGAATCCTAAGGGTTGCCAGTCTCCATGTAGGCGCTGCTGAAGAACGGCACTCATGGCGGACTCGGAGGCGTCGACAGCTAGGGACAAATGTGCGTTTTGTTGCGGATGTGCTAATAAAGTGGCGCCAGCCAGAACGTGTTTGCAGCTCTCGAAGGCTTGCTGCGTCTCCGCAGTCCAAACTAGAGGTGGACAGTCTGTCTTCTTGCAGTTGCCTGCTAACTGTGATAATGATATCTGGTACTCTGCTGCCTTGGGCATAAACCTCCGATAAAAATTTAACATTCCCAGGAACTTTCGCAACTCTCCTGCCGTCTTCGGAACAGGAAACGTCCTTATGGCGTCAACTTTTGCGGGTAGCGGCTGTATTCCCTGTGCGGAAACTCGATGGCCCAAGAAATCAACTTCTTTCTTTCCGAAATTGCACTTACTTCCATTCACTATGATTCCAAAGTGCTGCAACCTAATGAACAGAGCTCGGAGGTTCTCCTTGTGCATTTCCTCGTTTGTCGATGCCACTAGGACGTCATCGATGTAGGGAAAACAACAATCCAGACCCTTGGTAACCTCGTTTATGAATCATTGAAACGTTTGGGCCGCGTTTCTTAACCTGAAGGTCATGACTGGGAATTCAAATAACCCGAAGGGGGTTGTGATAGCTGTCTTCTCCACATCGTCTGGATGCACAGGAATCTGATGGTAGGCCTTCATGAGGTCAATCATCGTACTGAAAATGTTCTTGCCTGCCAAGCTATGAGCGAAATCCTGTACATGGGGGATGGGGTACCTATCGGGCCGCGTTATGGCGTTGAGTCGTCTATAGTCGCCGCAAGGTCTCCAGTCTCCCATTTTCTTAGAAACCATGTGCAGTGGGCTCGCCCAGGGGCTGTCCGAGGGTCGGCAGAGGCCTCGCTGCAACATGTTATCGAACTCCTGCTTGGCTGCTCTAAGCTTGTCTGGAGGCAGGCGCCGAGGCCTGGCGAACACTGGAGGTCCGTCCGTATGGATGAAATGCCTTACCTTGTGCTTAGCCTCCTCTCTCGGAACCAAGTTCGGGCGGATGATGTCAGGAAACTCGTTGAGGATGACGTGGTACTCGTCGTTCCTCGCGTTTGTGACCGCTATGAATACTTCCTCAGCTTGCCCTAAAGATCCAGTAATGGGCTGGCTACTGCTGGGGCCTCTTAAACAACACGCGGCCAGATCTACATTCAACCTCAAATGGCGCAGTAAGTCCGCCCCTATTATAGGTTTTGAGACATCACCAAGCGTGAACAGCCACGTTATCGTCTGTCCTGGTGCTACCTCCAGGCTGAGCGTCTTCTGCCCGTAAGTCGCGATGGTTGTACCGTTCGCAGCATACAAGCATGCCTCTGCTTTTCGCAGCTGGTCTGCGGGAGTTGGATGCAAAACCGAAATTTCTGCCCCCGTGTCAACTAAAAACCGCAATCCAGATTTGCGATCCAAGATGAAAAGGCTGTTTTTATCTGCATTACTACCAGCACCCGCCGCCTCTGGTGCCGGTCTCACTAGTTTTTTTTGTATGTACATGGGGGGCGACAGCGGCTAGCGTGAGCGCCGAACCTTTCATGATACCAACACAGGTCTGATTTCTGCGACCTACCGACCAGCGTTTTAAGCCTCTGGAAGCCGTTTTGTTGTATCAAGGCCTCCACTGCAGACTCGAGTGCCCTGAGATGCTCGCTGACCCCCAGTACTGCCCATGCTCCGTCGTGGCTACCTGTGGAGAACGTGGTAGACAGTCGAACATGCGATCTGCCATTTGGGCCATGTGCTGGATGTCTCCGCCGGCGGCTAATACTGCTGGCCTTATACACTCAGGCAGCTGCTGCAACCAAATGGACTGCAATGCCTGTGATTGTAGCAACTCATCCCCTAGTTTTGTTACCTCTCGAAGCAGCGCTGACGGTCTCTGGTCGCCCAGGCTGAGTCCACTTATGAGGCGGCTGATTCTCGTTTCAGTTGACATGCTGTAAGTCTGTATGAGGCGGTCCTTCAACGCCGACTATGACCTATTTTTAGGGGTTGATAATATTAAGTCACGTACCTGAGCTAAGGTCCCGCCGTCCAATGCCGCAACTACCAGATGATACCGAGCCATCTCGTCTTCCAAGTGGGCAGTATAAAAATGCGCCTCCACACCCGCGAACCATACCTCCACATCCGCCGACCAGAACGGTGGTAACTTTACCCCTCTCATTGGTTGGCTCTCCTCCGTCAGGCTGGCTTCTGGTTCCTGCCGCTTACGTCTTGTCATCATGTTCGGGGTCACCCATTTGGTGGTTATGAAAGCTAATAAACTTCAGTTTTTAAAATATTTTTAATTGACAAGAATCAACTCAAACTAACTACATAACACGTATATTGATTGTCTTTCTCATAAAACATATGTTTTTAAATTACATTGAAATAAATGTTATCGATTATTAATTAATTCAAAATAATAAAACGAATATATAAAACAAATAAATAAGACATGTGGGGGACACCACAGTAGCAATACCGAAAGTACTCCCATATTATATTTATTTTGTGAAATAGACAATTTTTTTTTTTTTAAACGTACGTTTTTCTTTATTTTTATTAAGTGTTTCACAACATCTCTGCAAAAAAAATGTTAAGTATCATTAATCATAACTAATTTATTTCTTTATTTATTCATGGTAAAACATTTTTCATGGATTATAGCTTTCCATGTCCCTAGAGACGCTCATATTTCTTCCTGATACTCCGAGTTGAAATGGCTAGAACCCCCCTACCGCCGAAGCTATCTCCTAGGCTCCTTCCTCTTCCTAAAGCTTAAATTCAAAGAACCTCTACCAAATGTTTCAATTCCAGTCCTCTCTTCACCAGAGGCACACTAGATCCCGTCTTTCAGACCCCTCCCATCGTTCCTCGGCCTTCCACAATTCATTCCTTGTCCAGGCCTCCTCTCTTTGGAACTCCCTGCCTCCCTCAATCCGTCACTTTTCCTATTTACTTATCCCATTTTTTTTCTTTTGTTATTCCCTATTTTTGTTTTATTTCTTTTATCATATTTCCTAAATTATTCGATCATAATCAATTTAATTAATTTCATTTTAAACCTTGTCTGGGCATCCTTCCTTCTCTTTTATAATCAACCATCATAGGTACTATGCTCTGTCGATTTTTATTATCTATTTTATTTTTTTCTTAGTTATATAGATTTTCTTTGTTTTTTACATATTCTCTTTTATTTATATAGATACTTTTATTTATTTTTTTCATCATAATGAAGCTGTTAATTTTATGTTTTTTCATGTTAATCTTTTGTTTATCTATATTTATAATTGTCTAGTTTTTCTCCAATGTAGCACTAATTTATTTATCTATTTATTTATTTATTTATGTTTACGTCATACTGATACTATATTTCATTGTTCCTGTTCTTTACTCTATATGTATTTATTCTTAAGGGACCTGGGTCCCAGAATAACAAAATTTCTTTTCATTTCATTTTCATTACAGACCGAAGGGTACATAGAAAACCATTACCTACTTATTAAGACGAACTTTGTTAGGCCTTGAGAACGTAAGACTTCTTCTTTTAGGATTGAAGATCTGGAAAAAGAAATATAATAAAACCAAAATGTAAATTTACTTCTATCGAAAATCAGATATCTGAAATGTTTTTGCAAGGGGCTTTTCGTGAAACCAAGATATGCTATAATAAAATTTGTTTAATTTATTACAGTGAACACTTTTATGTTATAATTTTGGCTCTGATGGCTGTTTTAGACCGCCAAATTATTATTTATATATAATTTTTCTAACTTACTAGAAGGGCGTTGTCGTCAGTTGTTAAAACAATGGAATCTTCAAAAAGAAAAAACATTTGAAAGATATTGGAGGACGCCTTGTATTTCTCCCTCCCCGTCCTTTCAAGTTTTTTTTTTTTTAATCAAAAAGGTTAACAAATTTTTGTTTTGCTTTCAGAAAACATTAGAAAACTCATTTGTAGTATTTTATAATTAAGATAAGTGAAACAGTTTTGAGAAACCTAACTTTTTATTTATAAAAAGAACGGTTGAGGGTAGTCGATATTATGATGTCGTTTGAAAAGGCAGATGACTTTCCAACGAGCTCTCTTTCAAAACCCTACTATCAGTAGAACAAGAGATATTGAAGTGTCCAAACTTTTTTAACAATTGGTACAAATCCGCTTGCAGGTACTTCCTGATGTGGTACCAGATTTTGGGAGAGAACGCTCCAGAAGAGGTCCACGCCCTCTTTGCTACCATTGTACCTGGCTTTCTTAGTCCTTTCCCGGAACACCAAGGTCTCAGTAATTTGAGCCAAAGTGCATCAGCGACAGTTTTTCATGATGTTCACCATGGTTTGTATTTAGATCATCCTCGCCTAAATCACTCATCCTACTTTGAAATTTGTTACCACTTACATTTTTTTTACATAATTTTATTCACATGGAAATTTAAAATGATAATTTTGCGAAATGGTCACATTAAAAAAAAAAAAATGTAATATATAATGTTGTTAATTGAGAATTCAATTTTTTTGAGACCTTCTCCTTTAATTTTGTTATGTATAGGTGTTATATATTATAAATACACACTTTTTGGCCATATGGTTTCCCTTTCTACATTTATTTTTATTTTTTCATCAGAATTTCAACAATATTTCGTCCCTTGGGACATTCTCAAGTATTCTTCTTTAAACATTTATATTATTATTCATTAAGAGTTTTTTAAATTTTCTCTTAGAAAGTAGCATTGTTGTTTTTAATTTACTGATTATTTTTGATTGTATTCGTATAAAGGTAATGGTGAAGGAACCTTTCTGTAAAATTGTATTTTCTACAAAAAATAAAATAAAATATTTAAAAAAAAATAAAAAATAAATTTATATTATTATTTGTTTATTTCCAGTTATAAAATCTTCGTCATATATTATCACACCTCACTCGTTCCTCCATTCTACTCCCCTATAATCAAACATGATAAGATTATAACTGGAAATAAACAAATAATAATATAAATGTTTAAAGAAGAATACTTGAGAATGTGCCAAGGGACGAAATATTGTTGAAATTCTGATGAAAAAATAAAAATAAATGTAGAAAGGGAGACCATATGGCCAAAAAGTGTGTATTTATAATATATAACACCTATACATAACGTAATATATAATTTTATAAATATATTTCATAGATGCAAGGTGGTGTAGTGCACGATCTGAGACTGCATAGTCCCTCGTATCATGTAATATAATAGTCGTGTCGAGGTTTAGAAGACTGAACTATTGCGCGTTATTACGGAATAATGAGGGAGAGTACGAGAAGAGTAAAACTATTTTTATTTATTATATTGACCGTTCTAGGTTAATAATTAACAACAAAGAAAAATCATAGATGTTTCGAAACCAGGACAATAATATTTTGAGCAGTTTTAGATTAGAGTAATATTAAAGAAACATATCGAAAAAGCTTGATGATAACAGAAGTGGAGAGGTCTGCTACCATGATATAATGTAATGTTCTATGGGAAATTCTGTTACGTGAAAACCACCTGGGAATGAAAATAATAGAGAAGAGTAATACGTGCTCTTTTAACGCTGTTGTAAACACCCTTGATGATAGTACAGGAAAGAGAGTACTTTCCTGTACTATCATCAAGGGTATATCACTTCAAGTGACATGATAGAATAAAATCTCTCTACGTATAAACACCACAGTTGTTAAACGACTTTTCCATAAAACTATAATCGTGTATCCCATTTTTATTCTTATTTTTTTATTCTAATCCAGATACTGCTTTTCAAGTACAAAAGGAAATACTCTGTGTTAATCATTATGCAGTAAAGTTGCAAGGGATCGGTTTAGCTTTGCCATTGCCAATATTGATGTCACTCGGTTGCTTTAAGTCGGTTGATGGCAGTTTTGGCGTGGATTGACCCATTTATTCTGCTAGTATTTGATTTATTGCCTTTTTGTGTTATCTTGAATTGCTAATGAATGTTTTTATTTTCTCATTAATGTTATTTTTTTTATGTGACACATTTCATATATTGGGTTATTCCAGGTCCGATTTGTGCTGTAGACGTTCACTCAGTGTATCCGACCCCCAGTGGTGAAAAACAGCCAGATGATACTTCCAGATATTTCCTGGATGCTCTACTCGAATTCATAGTTACGCAAGTATGTTTATTTTTTGTTGATAATTAACAAGTAATTATTGACAATTATTAGGAATTAGAATAATCAATTATGTGTCAATTATTGGGTCATTTCATACCATTCAGATTTCATTGTAAATATTTTTAAAATTCATCTAACCGAATGATGTTGACCCCCAATAAATGTATAATTTTTTTTTAAGTTTTCATTTTTCAACACGGGCGATGGTCCGGAGCCTGTGCGATGTCAGGTACTACTTAAAGACCCCTTCCCTAATTAAACCTGGAGAGACAAAATTTAGGACTCACACGGTATAGTCGGGCTCATGTCCGCAGGACCGACGTCCAACCACCTCGTAGCCAAAGCCCGGGGATGTCACAAAAACAAACAACCTATTGTGATTAATTATTAGTGTGATTTTATTAAATATTTTAATTCTATAAATAAATATTTTATGAAGTTAGGACTAGTGGCTGTGGTATAATTTTAATTTTGTCGTCTTGTTTCGCAGGTGTCCAGGATCGAATGGAAGGATAAGTTTTATAAGCATCATAAATGTTTTACGTTTCTATTCGAGAGATTTAAAGAATATTACTTACCTCATATATTTCCATCGTTTTCTTCCACCACGAACCTGTTCAAACCTCACCTAGGTTGGTACTCTGAGTATCGCTCTTTTTAACATTATCAAATTAAGATTATTACTCCTTATGGATGCATTGTCCCAAAATTACACAATTCATATCAAGCCTCAATAGTGTTTAAACTTAATCATAAACATAAAAAAACCTCGGGTGGTACTTTTTATTCATTTCATAAATTAAAAAAGTTGAAAGAATTTTGATCGAAGCGTTAAGTGGAATAATATATAATATTTTTACGTCAATGGATACGTTTGTCGACATTTAAGAAAAGACAGAGGTAAAAGCAATATCTCAAAAATATTAAACGTTTATCTAACAATCATTTTAAATTGATTAAAACATTACCAACATCTAAGGCGCACAAATCACCTGTGAATAGTGTTGGGAATCATATTTTCTAATATATTTATTTTAATCAAAGTTGTGATTATATTGTCAATTAAGACTAGAATTAGTCACTTGTAATCGCAAAGAAATATTCCTGGGAATAATTGACCAAAAAATAAATTGAAATAAAATAAAAATCAGATTTAGTCGTCAATAATGAGCTGTGTTTGACCATTTATGTTTAAACTTGCTTTTTAGATATTTTCTCAGTTTTTATAAATTTTTTTGACACAGTACATCGGCGTTATTTATTTTATGGAGTGAGGGACTATTCCTAGTCCTTAGTTCCAAAATTTCAATAACACATAGAGAAAAATTACAGTACATTAGAAATACTCATTCAAACATTAGTTTAGTGGTGCCTAAAGTGGATTTGGAAGAAGGCTCATTGTGAAGGGATGAGTTAGCCTTATGCCTCACCCTCCCATTCCCCATGTGTATCTCACAGATACCGCGCATCAAGGCTTAATGTCAAACAAATTCGGTGCAAAATCTCCAAAACTATTTACTACTTTTTATGTATTTATATTTTTAGAAATACCATCTCTTAGAGTTCAACCATTTAATGAAGTTTTTATAAACTGCAAAGTTGCTGTTATAAAATGGGTTGCAAACTTTACACATCTCACCAAAAATCACCCTTCCCATATTGGAATGTTTTCTAGGTATACATACATATTTCTTCATTATTAAATAATAATAATTGAATGATAACTATTCACAATAATGGTCACTATTTTCATCCAAAATATTATATATATATAATTATATTTAATTTTTTTTTTTTTTTTTTCAGCGATAATCCCAACTATGCATCATTTCAAATAGTTCGAGATGTTCTATATATGAACAGGGACAATGTGAACTTAATTCATGAAGTTTACCGGCAAGCATTTCTCCTCAACTTTTCAAATTCTGCTGCCATTCGACGCGTCATTTCTGTTTACAAGGATTGGATTCAGATGAATGTGTGTATCTTGTCTGCAGTTTTTGTATTTCTATTGTACCAGTGTGCATATTACAGTGTACATGTACAGTATATATCGAGGGCGCCGGTTGCTCAGAGGTAGCGTGGTTGCCTTCTGAGCTCTAGATCGCGGGTTCGAAACGCTGCCGACGCCCTTAAGTTTTTTGACCTTGAGAATGCCATCCTTTGGACGACTCGTTAAAGACTCCCACCCTTGGTGAATAAACCTGAGTAGGCAAAATTTAGGACTACCATAGTAGAGTCGGGCTCATGCCCACCAGAGCGGCGAAAGTGCTACGAGTAGGCGTTTTATCAACAGAAGAAAAATAGAGAATTGTATATTGGATATTATGATTGACAATTTAATAATTATTTAGGCACGGAAAGTTTTGAGAATGGGGGGAACGTTAATCGATGTGTACAAGATAAATATATTTGGGAGACCATAAGGACAATCAAGTGTTGTTTATCAACTCCCTTTTACTATTGAAGTTACAACATTCGTATAAAGATTTCAACTTTATTTTTTGCTTGATTGTGACGAGGTTGCATCTTGTTGTCCAGGTGGCGGAGCTGCCTCCGTTCATGTTGGAGCCTGCCGACCCTCATCGTAGTTCCGGACCCTCTTCCACCGAGTACTCCACAGGTGAAGTAAGTCCACATTAGATATATTTCAATAAAACCTGACTTCAGAAAGGTTAATTTTTCAGAGAAACAAGAAAATTATTATGGTGTGAAGGAGACTTCCTATAGCGATATTTTTTAAATTTATTTAAGGGGTGTCTCCACACTAACTCTACATTATGGAGGGAAAACTTTCAAACAGTAACACTTTTGAAAACTGACATTATTGCAGAGATATTGTGAAATAATTCAAATGAACTTGAATGAAATAAACTTATGCATAAATAAACTTAATAAACTCTTATGCTTTCGGCTGAGGATGGTAGAAATACCGAAAGTACTCCCATGTATACATATTATGTGAAATTAGACAATACCATAAATAAACTAGTTTTATTTCATTCAAGTTCAGTACCACTTTTGTTGCACAGATAACAGCATCTGTTTTGAGACAAAACTTTGAGAAACTACTGACTGATCCAAGGTACAACATTTTCCCCTGTATGGAATTTACAAAAAATGTACAATGGTGTCAAAATCGAAAAATATAGCGTTTTTTTAACGGATTTAACATCGTTACCGTGGCCCATCCTCTGAATTAAATATTATCGTTTGTTCCAGGGTTCTGATGAGAGCTGTCGGTTAGCCCGAACAAGAAGTGATTCATATTTCGTTGCTATTAATAAAGAAAATGCTTTTGTTCGTGCTGGCTTACAGGTTGGTTTTTTATTTATTTTTTTTGTTAGGTGATATATTATTTCTCTATTGATGGGGTATGTTTAATGTAAACCCTGTTACCGAGTGTATGCTATCTATATACAAGATGAAAACGAGTGAAATTCAAAGATATTAGGTAGCATTAAGTTTTGTAGCATCAGCTGAAATGCAGTCATCATTTATAATCTTCACTAAGAAAGTAAATTCATGTTTAATAATGAAGAAATCAATAAACAATCGATAAAGATTGATTAACATCCAACAATTAAGCCCACATACGACTTCTTTCCGTGACCTTCGATATGGAAGGAACCTGCATGCAAATTTTCGGATTTTAAAGCTATATGGAAGTGCCTCAAAATTATCAGTGGGTATGTAGGTGACTTGTAATTTTTATAGGTAAAGATTTGGTTAATTTTTCTGTCTTCGCTTTTATAGTCCGGTTTAATGTTTTTATTAAAGATAACATTTTCAAAAGACGGATCTTCAAATGTTCTTGTTAGTGTCGTAGACAGAATCTATATTAGAGTACTTAATATTTAATTAATATGTAGTTGGAATTTTTCGCGCTCCCCCCTCATACCCATGTGGTTTTGGAGGTTTTCTAAATTTATTGCATTTTCTTTTTTCAATGCATTCTTCACCTAAGGAACCATTCAGTGTATGACCTGAGAGTTCCCTTTGATATATGTATATTTTTTAAATGAAATTCAATAATTTTTTTTATTTCAGAACATATTGCAAGTGTTTGTGACTGATGCTGCTAATGTGTTTTTGTTGGATGTGGGAGCGGAGGGGTCAGGATTATTGGATGAACAAGTGGACATTTGTAAGAGAGTACTCAATATCTATCGGTACATGGTCATGCATACGCACATGGAACCTCGCACATGGTAAAAATTCTACTTACTTGCTACTAATTTGTTTAAAATAGAACTAAGGGCTCTACGCCTAAGGCCTTCCTCCGTCCTTTGCTCGCATCATTCAAGCGTCGGTTCCTAGAAGCTGATTGGCTGAGTGGATTAGAAAAGCAACAAGCTCTTGTAAAAAGCTAAGCATTACAGTAGCGAGACTGGGGGTACCGAGGGCACCGACAGCCGGAGTGTGCGAGCGAAGCTAGTGATAAATTGCATGAATTAAGGGAAAATTGCCTTTGCAATCAAGTAGATTTTAGAACTAAAAGGCAGTCAAGCATTAGAAAGTTTTTCCTTTCTGCCCGACTGGGAGTAACCAATGGCGCTAAGCCAAATAAACAAACCGTAATTTTGCAGTTCTTACAGTTTGACTCTGGTCAAATAATGATCACCATTAGCATCAGGGGATTTGGGTGACCTTTGTGACGGTGTTCATGATCGGAAGATCTAGGTCTGTAGATGTTTTCAAAGGTAGTACCATTCGTAGTTCAAATTTCATGAAAGCGAGATGGAGGAGTGTTACAGTGTTTATCTCTCTTGTTTTTATCATTCATGTGTTATGTCTTGCTCATTCATTTTTTATTTTCATTGTCTAAGCCTCAAAAATAGCACTTCGCCACCCTCTAAAATAAGTTTAATGTGCTAATTTTTACGGAAATTTAACGCTGTACATCTTTTGTCTCTATGATTTAATGAAATGTGGCTGAATTATTTAGAAAAATGTACTGAACAATTTTGTTTCTAAGGTTTTTGGTCTTTATTTTTTAATAAAAAACTTGTTGACCTATGTTTACATGAATTTTTTTTTTCAAAATTAAATTTTCTATTAGGTCCCAATATTTCTCTACTAGAAATGGCCCCACCCTGTCTAGAGTTAGACCAATGACTAATTGGAATAATGTTATTTATATTTCTTGTATTGGTAATGGTTAAATAGGGAACAGCTCCTGATGGTCCTTCTTCACGTGACCTCTTTGATTTTAAATCCTTCACCGCCGAAGAAAAAAGAAGAGACACTTGGAGGTCGTCTTGCCCCGGCTATATTCCAGGTAGGTTGCCTTCACATTTGTGAATATCCTTTTTATCCTTCGTATTAGTCAATATTTATATGTAATGATTTGGTGTGTTGTCTAGACATTGATAGTCACATGGATCAAAGCAAATCTAAATGTCGTCATATCTCAGAATCTTTGGGACCAGTTTTTGATAGTATTGAGTTCACTCACCGAATGGGAAGAACTAATCAAGGAATGGGCTGTAAGTACTTTGGTTCATTTATTTATTTTTATTTGAAATCAGGGTCTATGCTCTGTACAAGGAAGATCATCAAAATTGTTAAGGTACTTCTCGGGTTCCAAGCTGGGGGTGCCGGTCGCATAGAGGTAGCGTGCTTGCCTACTGTACTCAAGGTCGCGGGTTCGATACATGATTAGAATTCAACTTGAACCATACCTAGTGAATCCTTGATAATAAAACCATAGGATGAGCAAATGAGTATTTACAGACATGAAAATAATCAAACTACTATACTAACTAACTAATAGAAAGAGAAAAGTGAAAAAAAAAAATGATAATGGATAAATAAGAAAGTTAATAGCCGTAAGTAATAATAAAACAAAATACTAGCAAACGTTTACATAAATATCGAATCTGGGGACTCTGGTAATATAGAGGTAGCTTGCTTGCCTACTGTGCTCAAGATCGAGGGTTCAAAACCCGGCCAAGGTCCTTAAGTTTTTTATCTTGTGAGGTAAATAACCTTGAGCTCGCCGTCCTTCGAATGGGGATGTTAAGCAATGGTCACGTGCCTGTGCGAAGAGGGAGCACTCTGGAGCTCGGATGTGTCCTAGCGTCATGACGACTCTACCGAGTGGACCTCACCAAGATAAGTTGTATATTCACTTATAAAAAGAAACACGGTTTAACTATTTTTTTTATTTAATACAATTTTTAGACACACTCATATTTTTTTTTTATATTTTTTTGCAAAGTTGTGATTATTAATTATACTTTTTTAGAAAACATTGGAGACACTGACTCGAGTGTTAGCACGACATGTATACGAGCTGGAGCTGACAGACTTGCCTTTGGATCGTCTCAGTGAACAAAAGGCGAAAAAACAGCGGGGAGGGGTGAAGACGGACAAGGGAGAGACTAGTCAGTCCCACGATCATGAAGATATGTCCAAATCACCTCCTGCCAATGGTAATTAACATTTTCCCTAAATAAATTATAAATTGTAGAAAGAGGAAGCGGGCAGTATTTTGGGGTGAATGGCTCAGTCAGTGCTGTTCTGGAATACCTCTTTGCAGTACTAATGGGTGGTGCTGGTCCAGTAAAAGAGGTTTCAGGTTTCAGAGGCCCATTTGGCCAGCTGGTCAGCTATTTCGCTACCAAGAATGACCATGTGTCTACCCCACAGACGGATCAAAAACCTAGAAAGGAGTTGGAGCTGGAATACATGGGAGGACAGTCAAGGGAGATACTAGTATATCCTAGGTGTGTATCCCACTGTGTTCCAAGCGGAAGTATATGCCATCCTCGGGTGTGCCTGGCTCATTAAGAGGGGGTCCCGGAACATCATGGGAGGGCGAATCTTAATATTGTCTGACAGCCAAGCAGCGCTGCAAGCGTTGCGAGCTGTCATCATAGATTCCAAAATCGTCCTGGAATGCCTTCAAGCACTGGAGTCCCTGACGGACCAAAATAGAGTGGACTTGAGATGGGTGCCAGGGCACCGGGGTTTGAGGGCAACGAAAGGGCTGATCAACTGGCCCGGTCAGGAGCTGACAGAAAACATATAGGACCGGAACCCTTCTGCGGGATCCCTAAGAGCACCGCAAGGGCGGCAATACATGGTTGGCTGACCAGGAATCACATCCAGTTCTGGAGAGGGGTCCCAAAGCAAAGACATTCAAAACTCTTTATCGCGGAACCCTCAGAGAAAAGGAGCCGAGAGCTCCTGAATATGAGCAGAATGGATCTAAGAGCTATGACAGGGCTGATTACAGGACACTGTTATATGAACAAACAGCTGCACAATATGGGCATCGCTAGTAGCCCTTTAGGAAATGTGGCGAGGAAAATGAGACTCCGGTTCATATTCTAAGCCGGTGCGGGGCACTAGACAGCAGACTCTTTTAGCAACAGGGGAAGTACTTAGCCGGTGATTTACTGACTACTTTTTAAATATGAATGAGGTTCTGTTATTTCACAAGTATAACGTCATATATTCCGTTGCAGATATGAGCGTGCCAACAGAGAGAAACGCCCCTGGCTTCGTACTCCGTCGCAGCGTCAGTGAAACCCATATCAGTCGGCTCACCTCACGTCAGTCAACAAACAATACCATCAATATCTCTGGTATTTATCCCTCAAATATTCTTTTAGATTTACATTTATTAAATTTGTATTCAATAGTATTTTATCATTTACATTAGGTATATCTGCTGAATTGGACGTTTATGAACCAGTCGATTCTCCGGCGTTTAATTATGAAATTAGGGGAAGACTTAACAGAAATTGGAGGTCCTTAGATTCTTTCAAAGGTAATATTCCAAGTCAAATCAACCAATGTTTCGACCTCTCAGATTTTCATGTTTTTTTTGTGCATAAGTTGTCTTAATGAAAAGACAAAGTATATTTTTCCAGATTTTTTTGAGCAATCCTTTCACGGATTCAGTATTGTAGAAAGTAGGCGGAAAACGCTCAAACTTTTACGTGTTGTGGACGTAAAAGACTCAGATTGCAGCTAAGAGGGTAGGGGTGGTTGATGCGAACAAGCGAAGGCATAAAGAAATATTCATGAAATGTTTGAGATAGCGTATTTTTTTCAAACTGAAATACGATTAACAGGGTAGAAGCTATGGATGTCGTGCTAAAGTAAAAGAATGATATGCACAGAACAGTTAATAATTTAGCATCAACAAACAAATTATTTTTGTTACATGAATCAATTTTTATCCCATTTTGATACTTTGCCAGTCTTGAGAGGATAGATGTTAGTTACTGCAACATATATTTTTTACAAAACAGAAAATATAATTTTTTTTCTAAAGCTGATCATATCATATCTCGAATGATCGCTGAAAAAAATCTGGAAATTTGTATTTTTTCATTCTCTGAGTCTGAATGAAGGGTTCAGACATTATCTGATTTGTCATGGAATTACTTATAGTTGTAATCATCAATTTATTTAGTAATTACTAATATTAATTATATTTAATAAAATAACATTAATCTGAGTTGAGAAATTTTTCAGTTACTTCTTATGTGTCTGGGTATGACTCTGAGTGCGTAACAAGGACCCCCTCCCCTGCTCCTTCCAGTGGCGTTGAAAGCAATTCCTTTAAAGAATCTCCCATGCAGATAGAAGTATTGAGTAGCGAAGGAGCTAACTTGGGTGAGTACATTTACTTCATTTACATTTTTTTTTTTTTGCTTATTTCTTTCCTATTTGTTTACACTATGGGGGAAGTTATGTAAACGGTGAATGCAAAATAGATTCTGACTCCAGGGAGATGTCCGCGTAACTGATTTCCAATTTGGATTGATCGAAACATCTGAAATGTAGGTAGTATGGGGGCTGTCATGTCGGAGTGGTACTGAAGTGTCAGATGATTCCGAGTGATGTTTCCCAGTCAGTTATATAGAGGTTATGTTACCATTTGATAAAAAATAATTTCAACATTTTAATATATTCAGTATTATTCTTGGTGTCTTAAGTAGTATCGAAAAAATAAGCTGTATTCTTATTGGTTATATATATTTATTACTTTTGTCAATATGAACTTAATTTGCTTGAATACGAGATAAGCAGTTATTATTTACATATAAATTAGCAAAAAATGCAAATGAATGATGATAGAAATAACAACAGATACAATGTACAGAAGTCATTATGTTGTGTCGGATTTTTACTTGAAGTATGGAATATTGATAAGTTTTAACGTTTTATAGAAACTCGTAGAAAGCTATAATCCTGTCTTATCTATTTTTTTTATTTGTTAAAAGGATTTAAGTCGTTCTTCCGTAAAGCCACATTTTGTAGGGGGTGTTGTGTTTCAGATATGCAAGATGGTAAGTCTGTGATGAGCGGAGGATGTCTAAAGGGTTGGCTCCCGGATGTAGCTGCCGTCCTCTGGCTCAGGATGCTCGGCTCTATCGGGGACATAAACAAAATATCAAATCCTACTCTCCACAATCATGTCTTTCATTTTTTGATTGAATTATTTGAAACATTAATGAAAGTAAGTTTTTACTATTTTTTATGTTCTATCACTATATAGAGCTTTATTATAGTTGTTGTAGTGTGAAGAGCGAACTGTATCTCTCATTGATTGTTGGCTTTGCTCGTAGAAATCTAAAGCCGGCTCCGACATGCGGTGTTTGTCACATACCGAACATTCGTCTAGGTGCTTGATGTTCTCCGTATGCCGAGCACCTTGAAACAGATATGCGAGCTTTGCCGAATGTTCGCCACGCACCAATCATTAGCGGAACATTCAATATGAATACTTCTCTTGATAACAAGTGACTTGTTGTTAAACAAACTTATTTTTGAAATATTGTCTATTCCACCAAAGATTAGTTAAAATAATTTGTTTTATTTATTAATTACAAGTTCCACAATATGTCCGCGTTCCTCAACTTAAGACTTGTTGTTGTCTGGATATAAATACAATTATCCATTAATAATCCAAACAATATGGATACTTGTGACATACAAAGTAAATTGGTTGAGTTTGTTCTATTAAGTTGTAGGTATTTCATTGAAAATAAAAAGAAAAAAATACGAAATAGAATGAAAAATGTAAGTATTCAATTTTTATTAGAAGATAGATAAATAGATTCACTATTTATTTTATACACAAGAATAGTAATGTTTACTTACTGTCAGCTATCGCTTCAGTTTGGGCTGACATTGTTGGCTTGATGTGACAAACTAAATCAAAAGTAGCGTTTCTGGCATTTAGGACTAAAGGTAAAACTGAAAAAATTAGGACTGCCATTGTACTTATTTAGAACACTCTGTTCTTTTATGGATGATAGGACATTTTCTGTGCGGATCAACAATGATAGGTCGTCTTACAAGAAGATAACAGGAGGTACGCCACAAGGCTCTGTGCTATCTCCGACTTTGTTCAATGTTTACCTTCATGACATCCCCACAAATGAGCCGTCAGTAATCGGTATGTTTGCGGATGACACTATTGTTAGCTCACAGGATTCCGATATACATAAAGCCCGAGATGATCTTCCTTATCCTCAAAACACACAAATCTTAATTACCTATAATTCAAAAGGAAGTTCTTGAGTCGTTTTTTATTTGTAAGTTATTATTGTGTACGTTGTGTAATGATGATATTAATGTATTTGCGTGCTGTGTTTAGATTCGTCTGAACCAAGGGATCCCTAGCGATGTGCAGAGCCTCACTCCTCCCCACCCTCACTTAGTCCCACCGCTCACACTCTTTGCTCCATGGTGTTTTCAGGTATAATATAAAAAAAAGTTGGTGATTCCCTGGCAATGTACTTCCTCAGTTTGAATTATTTTTAATCTACTAAGTGTTCGCTCTCTCTCTAAACTCTCCTCCTCTTCGGCGGATCCTCAAGGGCTTCCGGATCCACATATAAATTTTCTTGTCGATATATTCATTTTATTAGGAGTCATCTTACCCTCTACTGAGATGGCTTTGCATATATACGGATGGTTCCGCGAAGGATGCCACTCAGAATGCGGGTGCTGGGGACTACTCAACTCGAGATTTCTGCTCCAGTAGAGAAAATGGCCTCTAACTTCTATGGAGATAAGGTTCATACTTATGGCTCTCTAAGCAGTTATGACAAGAGTCGACGAACGAGTAGTTCTCGTGGATTCACTGGCCGCAATCAAAGCCACGGAGAACCCACGCGTAGTGGGCTCACCCATCGTATTCGAATCCCAAAGTACGATGGACTGCCTCTTTAACACGAGTTGCTCTACATTGGATTCCTAGACATTGCGGTATCCAGCCATTTGAATTACGAAAAGCAAGTACCAAATGATAATGAAGGAAAATCATCATACCGTCCAAGCGACGGGAAAATGTTGGAGTCCTCATGGAAACGGGGAAGGTCTGATCCCCGGAAATCTAACGAGAAGGGAAGGAGGGGCCTGCTTCAGGCTTCTTACCGACCATGACTACCTGCAGAGCCACCTCCACCTTATCGGGGTAGCTTCAGGCCCACACTGTGTTCTGTCATCAGGGAAGGATGCGAGGAGACCACCTGGACGCATGTCCTGCATTGGTAATGGACATCAGGAATGCATTTAAAACTGACAACCTCAAGAGCCTGCTAATGTAAAGGGACAGCGAGAAGTCCTCTTTATTTCACATCAGACATATTCACTTTAACTTCAGTTAGGTTTCAGATCAGTTAAATGTAATTTGTCTTTTGTAGGCGCTTCACTTGCCCAGTGCCTACCAGACAGGGAAGCTGTGTGCCTACAAACTTCTCTGTAACATGACAATGATGGTTCACGACATCCTTCTCCACCCTAAACACATATCCCTCTTTTACTCAGCTCTTCATGAAGGTCTCCTTTCTTCTGATCAGGTATTTTGCATATCAGTCTTATGATTTTCTGGTGTACTGTAGGTAATGTGTACTACGTAACCCTTATATGTATGACTGTTTGATCTGTGTAATATAAACTTTGTTTTTCAGGCTGTTGTTAATACCCTTATTAAGAATTGTGGTTCACGTTTCTTCTCCTTACAATTGCCTGGATTTTCTTTGTTGACTTTGGATTTTATTCATGCAGCACAATCAATTCTTTCATCAACGGAAGTCAGAAATGTGAGTGTAAATTGTGGTCACTGGTCCAGTCTTGTTATTATTCTATTCTAGATATTCTTTGATTTTATATAATGTGATATTTTACTAGACTCCCCGTTCTGAAGCCATCTCAGTCCTTGGAGCAATACTTTCCATCCCTGATGAACTGCTGAAAATGTCTGTTTTGACTTCAGATCCAAAGAATTTGGTGTCATCCCATACCGTCGATATAAGGGTGAGTTTTTTTTTTAATGTTTGATTTTTGAACGAATTAAGTATGATCTTCATGTTGGGGCGGCTGCTCCTAGTTTGTTTGTGTGTATAATACTATATCTATCGCATCGCAAAATGTTGTATAAATATTTATTAGAACCATGTTTCCAATTTAACTAGAGGATATCATTTAAATACATTTAAAAAATAATATCAATTTATTAATAACCTGCTCATCTACATATTTTATTTAGTTTTTTAACTTTGATTTCATTTGAAGTGCTCATACGTTACTAATTCCTTGATTTTATTTACATTTTTTATTTCCAGGATCGTGTAATACATATTATACTGAAAGCAGGTAAAACGGAGGTGGCCGGTGTGGCCCGGTGTATCGCTCTCTCCAACCTCGGCATATTTCTCTACCAGGAACTTTGCAAAGGCACCAAACATCCTAAAATAAAAGAGGCCGTCAACACGCTTCTACTGGCTCTCAGGGTATCACATTTTTTTTTTTTTTAAATTATTTACGACATCCATGGCCCCCAGACCCGCAAACACCATGGTGAGATCATGCGCGACCAAAGCCCTACGCTCTGACCCCCTCCCCCCCCCCCCCTGCCACCATGGCTCCCAGGGTATCACTTTCACTATGTTATAATTTAATGTTTAAAAATGACTTTATGGTGTATATAACTAATAATACTTACCGGTATTATAAGCACATGTAGTTGAAGCATGTTCTATCTGATACTTTGTGTTCTGATTGACACTACTTCTTTATGTTACTATACTATGTTTTCCTATTGTTGTTGCAGTTCAATCACAAAACCGTTGCACAAACTTCTGCCGATAATTTGTTACTTCTGTGCGATCACTCCGAGGCTTTGTTCAAAGCTTATCCTGAGATCCCTTCCAGAATTGTTGAGGTACACAGCATTAATTTTTTGTTCCAATTTGTATACTTCCTCTTCTTCTTGTTGTTATTAGGCTATAGGTGTTCGCAAATATAAGGGTACGTGTTCAAATAAATAATAACACAATTTAAACAAAAATTTCAAGTGAGGAACTCAAATTGTTACTTGCAGATATATATTTGATTATCATGCATAGTTAAGAACTAAGACATTAATAAAGCAAAAAAAAAAAAAAAATATTGAATTATTTTTCAATTACAGTCCGTCACCAAATTCTATATAGCCAAAAATTATAACACGAGGAACTCTTTATTATTGGAATATATAAATATGAAAAGTTTGGAGTTAAAGTCTCCGTCACCTGGTAATATCTGGGACATCCAGTGGTCAGGCTGTACCCACGTCGAGTCGAGGCGTCATCCGGCCCTCCGCCATCGTGGACATCCGGAAAGTATGCATAAGTCGTTCGGCCATCCGAACTTCGTGACCAACGTTGTTGCCATTTTTCCACTATCCATTCCTGGACAATGTCCTTGCAACGTTCTGGTCTGGACTGTCCGCTCACCTCCTGCTCCAGGGCTAGGCGTAAGGGCTCATTAATATCTGCTCCTAAAGGTATATTGCGTCTACAGTAGTACGAGGCAACAGCACCATCCAAAACCAAGTCTATGGGTGGAGCTCCGTCCAGTACCTGCAGCGCAGCCATAGAGACAGTTTGATAACCTCTTTAACCCTTAAAAGGGCTTGCAACAGAATCAAGCGCCGCCGTTTCGTGTGGCGATGCTACCAACCAGCAGTAGCGTACCTTGCTACAGCCACGAATACTCCGGTATAGATTGACTTACACGCAGAGTAGCCGAGGCCCCGCTTCGCGCGGGCTATGCGGCTCAGGGCGTTGAAAGTGGCCGTTGTCCTTTCTTTAATGGCTACAACGTACGGCGTCACTTTCAGTCCAGTCTTAATTATAAAAACTAATACTTTAAATGTTGACAGTTTGAAAAGGGAGATTGTATATTTTGTTTTTCTATTAGATCTTGTGTTTTATTCAGGTGCTCGTGGGTACGCTCTCCTACCTCATGCCTCTGGGAGACAGCGACAAAAGACTGCTAACTTCTTTGTTATTTTGTCTGGGAGAGTGGACTATGAAATTACCCGTGAAAAAACTGATTTCCGTTCACAATGGAACTTCATTGCTGAGTAACATTTTTAAGGTATTTGTATCATTGTTTTTATTTATTTTAATATATATATATATATTTATTTATTTAATATATATATATATATATATATATATATATATATATATATATATATATGGTGGGCTGGTGTATTACACCTAGGGACCTAAGCATTCAGTGCTTTTATCCCTTCCCTGGAAGCGCTTGGCTTCCCCCTTATTATATTAACTATATGCCTATATTTATACTATACTTATACTACCTAACCCAAGTCCTTCATGGAGTGCTCAGTCTCCCAGTTTCCTTGATGAACCTAAGAATGCTCTCATAGTCCAATCTTCTAAAGTCTTCCTCTGCTATTGCATCTCTACCAAAGATGTGGAATCTCATTCGCGCATATCCCGAGCAGATACCCAGGAAGTGTGCCGCCGTTTCATCTTCTTCCCCACATCTATCGCAGGTAGGACTGTCCCTGACTCCCACAGTGTGTAGGTGTCTATTGAACGGACCATGTTCTGTGAGAACTCCAGTCAGTTGCCTGAGCTCGTTCCTTTTGAGGTTCAGGATCCCGTCTTTCAGAACCCTGGACTCCCCTCCCAGGAACATCTTCGACTGCCTGCATGTGGTCTTTTCTCTCCAAGTACGCTCCAAAAGGTCCTTACTTAGTCCATTCTTTGATTCGGGTTCGGTATGTCTCCCGAGATACTCCCAGCACCGGTTCTGGCCCCATGAAAGGTTTACTTGAACCTTCCTTGGCTAGTCGGTCCGCCTCTTCGTTTCCCTGGATCCCCGAATGTCCGGGAACCCAGGAGAGTCCAACCTTCTTGCAGATTCCTAGGATGTTTAACTGATTTGCGCACTCTCTTACCAGCTTTGATTTGATTTCTGCGCTGGCAAGTGCTTGGAGTGCTGCTTGACTATCGGAGAAGATTTTCACCTCCTCCATGTCGCTGTTCAATACCTCTCTTCTAGACGCACATTCCAGGATGGCCATCACCTCCGCTTGAAACACCGTAGCATGGGATCCCAGCGGGATGACGGCCTCCACCTCCAGACTCGGGATCCATACACCCCCTCCCGGGAGTCCTGTGTCCTTCTGTCTAGAACCGTCTGTAAAGTATCGTATATGCTTCCCAGTGACTTCTGTCGCTTCTTGCTGTGCTCTCTCTCTACTCCTGATAGTTACTGCATACTTCCTATTTAGGTTGGTGCGCTGTACCATCTCATCTTTTCTCCATTTAAATATGGGATCTATTTCGCTTAATACTTCCTTGATTCTGGAGTGTCCCCCTCTGAACGTCGTCCACCACCAGGCTCGTCCACCACCAGGCACCAAAGATGAGGTGACAGACACCCTCCTTGCGGACTGCCCTTGGTGGCGTTTACCTCCGCTATGGCGCTTCCATGTTTGGCAATCACTCTTCTTGTTGCTAACAGGTTACTGATCCATCTAATGATGGTCGGTTTTACCTGACTTTTCTGTAGGGCCTCTTCAATACTATGAAAGAATATGCTGTCAAATGCCCCCTCGATATCGAAGAAGCATCCGAGAGCGTACTCTTTGTGCTCGATCCTACCTACTAGGCTGTGAAGGGCTGTAGTTGTCTACCCTTCAGATACGCATGTTGGTTTCTGTGTAGGGTTTTTCCTACCTTGTCCTCTTCCATGATGTACTTATCAACCAGCTTCTCCGTCCCTTTTAAAAGAAATGACGATAGGCTGATCATCCTGTATGATTTTGGCTGCATGTAGTCTGCCTTCCCTGGTTTGGGTATAAACACTGCTCTGACTTCTCTCCATTTCTTAGGTATATATCCAGTAGAAATGCTCATTCTCATTAACTCACTCCATAGTTGTCCTAGTCTTCCCCAACTTCTTTGAAGAATTATGGGTATAAGTCCATCTGGTCCTGCTGATTTGAACGGTCCAAATGAGCTTATAGCCCATTTAGCCGCTCGTTCACTAATTATTACCCTAGCCATTGTTTGGTCTTGCCTATTGCTCGACCCCTCTGTATCCTCCTCTCTTTGTCTCTCCCAGGTCGCACCTGGTAGGTGTGACCTTAGCATTATTTCTAGCGTTTCCTCATTATTGAGGGTTCCAGTTCCGTCGTTTCTTTTCACCGTCCCAAGCCTTGCTTCACCGCACTTGCTCAGGATCTTCATTATTCTCGACGATTCTCTTGCCCCTTCAACTTTCTCGCAAAACCGTTTCCAGTTTTCCCATTTGGCTTTTCTTATTTCCTTGCTATATTCTTGCTTTGCTTCTTTGTAGAGGACCCACTGTGGTTCCTCTTTAGATCTCCTTGCTTTCTTCTTTAGTTTTCTGCATCGTTTTTGTAGGGAGCTTAGTGTGGCTCCCCACCACGGTGCCCTCTTTGTTTCTCTGCGTATTTGCGGACAGGCAGCCTCAAAGGCGTCCAGCGCAATCCTTCTGAGTGTCTCTTCCATCTGGTCTATGTTTGAGAATGTGGTTTCCCCCAGATTTTCTACTGCTGTGTTTATCTCCCTATCGAAGATTCTCCAGTTTACCTTTCGTGGATTTCTCCAGCTTTCTGTTTCTCCGATTTTAGCTTTAATTTTAAAACTTATCGGTCTGTGGTCTGATTGTGTCAGTATGTCTGAGACCTTCCAGTCTAGAATTTTATCTAACATATCCTCCGAGACTATAGTAATATCTATAACCTACTACTTTTAACATTTTTTTTTTATTATTTCATTAATCCCCCCATACATTTTTATTATTATACATATATAAGGGCGCCGGTAGCTCAGTGGTATGCGTGCTTGCCTTCTGAACTCAAGAACGTGGGTTCGAAACCCGACCGAGCCCCTTAGTTTATTTTATCTGGGAGGTAAAATAAACTTAAGCACACCGTCCTTCGGATGGGACGTTTTAAGCGATGGTCCTGAACGATGTCAGGTACTCGTTAAAGACCCCTGTCCTAGATGAATAAAAATTTAGGATAGGCAAAATTTAGGACTCCCACAGTAGAGTCGGGTTCATGCCCACCAGAGTGACGAAAGAGCGCTCTGGTAGTAGGCGATATGACGTCGTAGTTAAAGCCCGGGCATGAGTCATAAAACCTAACCTATACATATGCTATATTCGACGAGGCGCTTGGGTTTTTTTTATTTGGGAAGTAAAAAAAACGAGCGTGGACTCAGGAACATAGCTCAACGTCCTGGGCCTATGCGATTTCAGGTGCTTGTTAAAGGCCCTACTCTAATTAACTAAACCTGGGTATGTAATATTCACACAGTAAAGTCGGGCTCATGTCAACGAAAGAATAGGCGATATGACCTTGTAGTTATAGCTCGGGCCACAAAAATAAAGAAACAAATTATGAAAGCGCCTTGAATTAACCAAAATTAAGAAACCCGCATCAGTCCGCATGTGTTCTAAAATGTTTGTGTCTAAATGTTTCGGTTTTCGAACTTCCCCACCTTACAAGTGACCTAAGGGCCAATTTGTGTTTTGTTGGTAGGTGCTGGACGAGCTGAGTGAAGGTGGTGGGGGTGGTAAGGGGATCCAGGTGGGCTCTTTCCACCCAGACCTCGTCCAGGAGTTCGATGCGAGCATCCTCTACGACGACCTCAAACAGACAGAATTCCCAGGACGAAGAGCTGTCTTCATGTCGAGCTCTTCCTCTCCCGTCCATCTCATCTCGACCACACACTCTGTACAGCTGGCTGCCAAAATGGTAACACGAATACACCACTGCACAATGGTCCTTCATTTTAAAAAAATAACAGAAAATCTGTATATCATTTGTATTTTAGATAGAGACATATAAACAACGGGGATTGTCGATTAATGTTAGGACTCTGCTTTTTGAGATGATGGTGGCCTCGGCCTCTCGAAGTTTTAAGTAAAAAAGGAGGCCGAGTAACCTGCGTAAGATGTTATAAACCAAGAAAATGTCTGATTTTTATTTTTAACCTCATGTTTTTAAAGTGGCAACCGTATGAAATTAGTCGTTTTAAAAATCAAGGTTTCACTTCAAGCTAATTCTTAATATATGTCTCTATGCACAATTTTCAATGGTGTTCCTCTCTGTTTTGCTTTTTATAACTTTTGAAGGGGTCTCACTCACTTGGGTGAAAATTTAGACAAGTATAGATGTTCTCACTGAAAGACAGCGAAGATCAGCTGTTTCTGCATTAAAGTTTTTTTTTTAATCCAACGCCACAATAGGTGTATTTTTATTAGTTTGAATTTCCTTTTGATGTAAACTACACCTTTGCGGAAGTTGTCACGAAATGTGTGCGATCCTAAAAGGGTGACGCTAAACATATATGATTTTTAAATTAATTTAAGCATATGGTATATTAAACAATGGGGTCCCCCTGTTGCCCGGCCAATACTACCTGAGGTGCCTGCTGACGCCTCGTACATACTAGCTGAGGTGCCGGATTTTATCCTAATGAAATGTATTTAATTAATTATTCAAATTTAGTTTGAATTGTTTTATTTATCATCAGGGGCTATTTATGAAGCAGTCTTTTTGTAAACATAAATTTAACTCTAGTCGATTGGCTTTGGAGGGAGAGCGAAAACGTAATTGATTATTTCTTGCTAGGGAAGTACATAGCCGGTGATTCACCGACGACGTTTTTTTTAGATGTTTTTCGAAATGGCGGCGTGAGAGGAGGCAATGCGAGGGAAAAATTTTCCTCCCTCGAACTCGAACAATTTTGATTCTTAAAAATATGAAAAAAATCATAAGTTATCCCATATGGGACATTTGGGAATAAAATTGTTTCGGACGAAATCGGAACAG
Organism: Aradus depressus; assembly: GCA_963662175.1. Taxonomy (NCBI): domain Eukaryota; kingdom Metazoa; phylum Arthropoda; class Insecta; order Hemiptera; family Aradidae; genus Aradus; species Aradus depressus. Next base: position 33,354,727 of record OY759218.1, read on the forward strand.
TGGTTTTATTGGGAGAGGGAGGAATTCTTTTTAACTTTTCGTTCAAAGCTTTATTTTACTGTTCAATATTAGTGTTGGTCTGAGTTTGAATCTGTTTTTCATATAATACAAACTGCAACACCAACTTATGAGAATCTTGACCTATGGAACCCTTCAATGCCTGATCAGATCTTTCTATTATATTCACTGACTATCGTGCATCTTAGGGAAGCTTATGACTGTAATATTTGATGTTTATTTGTTAAGATCACGTCACATCTGTTGAACAACATTGGCCACTTCCCTCTGACAGGAGGTGGAGCCAATCTTGGATCCATGGTGGTGGAGCAGGATGACGTCATCGGTCTCGAGGCTGACCACCTCTCTTCACAGCTCTTCACTGCTCCCAACATTCAGGTATTTCTCCTCAGCAAAGCAATTTCCATTCCAAGCAGTGAAGGTATGGTCCATTCAGTGAGGATTCCGCGGGGAGTTCTATATAAATAATAATAATTTTTATTATTTAAAGGGATCATCCCTATACAATGGAGTCAGTGACCATTACATTTACAATATTGACGTAATAATGACACGTATAAAAGAATACACATATAAAACAATAATGACAGTATATCGGACAGGATATTAATTAAGAGGTGATATAAGTCTTCCAATTCATTTTTATTGCAGATTGTACAAAGGAATACATTATTTTTGTAACTGATTTTAAGATAGTACTTGCCAGATAGACGGAGTTGAGCAAGTGCTTTGATGTGTAAGAAGTATTCAGGTATAGGTATGGTTGGAGTTGATCTGGGTTTTAAATATTGGGATAAAAGGTGTTGTATCGGCATTCTAAAAGGCAATATTTATCTTTATTCTTATGATGGTTCACATATGCGTCGGAAACCCTGAGTTCTATATAAAACTTATTTATGAAAATAATGTCTGAAATAGGTGAAACAATTAAGAAAAAAAATGATTTAAAATGACAGAAATCTGTGAAAACTTAAAAAAATGTATAGACGGTACAAAACTTTTTTTGGCGCCCTAATGCTTAACAAATCAGTATTATTGGTTAGACCAATTGAAGAACTCGGGCAAAGAATCAGGTTTGTCATCAGATGTTGAAATTGAGAAAACTGAAATTTAATGTTTGAAAGTCCGTATCGTATCAATTCCCCGCACGTCATATTTTCAGCTTCCGTTTTCGTAGTGACAAACCATCTTTTTGAAGCCCGTAACGATGGTGAATCGTAAAATATGTTTAATATATTAATACTGTAGTGGTGATATCTCCCATTCGAGAAAAAAGTGACAAACCTGGTTCTTTCCCCGTGCTCTTCAATTACAAAAAAAAAAAATATAATATATCCGAAAGAGGGGGGGGGGGGGGGGGGGGCTCACGCGGGTCGGTATGGAGTGACTGGTATAGTATGATATATGCATTTATAGTGTGGCTTGCTATATGGTCTGTTAGGTGTTGGTGACCAGCCTGGAGCAGGTGGTCTCCCTAGTCGAGGTGCCTGCTCTGGAGACCCCCGGCACTGGAGCAGTGGACGGTCTCGTTTCCGCTCCTTCTCAGGTCAGAATCATCATACGGGACCTCAACGGGAAGGCTTCCTGGGACGCCTCCCTTCTCTATGGAACCCCCGAGCAGTGTTCCAGACTTGGTCAGTATACATTTACATTTCTTTTCTTGTATTGTGAATTTTCATAAAACTAGTGTAATAGTAAAAGTCTAAATATTGTAACAGAATTTAAATATTTAGGCTTGATTATTGATCATATTTTTTTTATGGGATTCCCATGTTGCAGTTTTATGTATGAAATTAAAAGTATTGGTGGCCGAACTGTACTATTTAAAAAGGATATTACTATTTACGATGAGAGAGGGCACTGGTAGCTCAGTGGTATGCCTGCTTGCTTTCTGAACTCAAGATCACGGGTTCGAAACCCGGCCGTGGCCCTTAGTTTATTTTATCTGGGAGGTAAAACAAATTGAAGCATGTCGTCCTTCGGATGGGACGTTAAGGGATGGTCCCGAGCCTGTACATTGTCAGATACTCGTTAAGCTCATGTCCAGAGTGAAGAAAGAGCGCTCTGGTAGTAGGCGATATGACTTTGTATTTAAAGCCATGAGTCATAATAACTAATTAACATAAAAAAACTAACTATTTACGATTTCAAAGTGCTGCTTAATGCTCTAGGAGACACCAATTCGCAATGATTTGCAGCCATGAGGTACCTACTGCCTCTAAACATGTTCCAGTTTAAATTCTCTGAATTCCTCTTCTAACAGTATTTTTAATGTTACGAAATTTTTATTAGTTAAAGATCTAATCTACTTTGTACGGGTCATTAAACGCATCAAAAGGGCCACCTAGAAAAAAAAATCCAATTTGACTTGAAAACTTGCATGAAGTATTTTTTTCTTCTCAATTATGAATATAAGGGATTCAATTGTTGAACAATAGCAAAAGTGATATCTTTCCAATATTGTACTTAATGACTACTTTTTGAAATTTGGGGTGTCGTTTCTATTAGTGAATTGAATGCCCTTTCATTTGCGGATGGTTAGCCTATTTTCAAAATAAATTGATTTTTGGAGATCTTAAATGTAAAAATTTATATTCCCAAAATAAGCCTAAAACCATAACAGGAACACGAAAAATTCTCGCCTTTATTCCAATTCCAAGGAGGAGAAAGTGTCCTCCAGTTGTGAAAAAAATGCTATTATCATTGTATCTTACCAACCCAAGCATGGCTCTGAATACCACAAAGCCAACCCCCTCTCCCTCAGTGCATTGTTTTTTTATATCGATAGTTGTATGATCAAAACACTAGTGATACTTTTTAAAAAGATTTATTTTCAACAACCGACATAGATCCTAGCTACATACAGAGTAAGTGACTGCAGAGCACCTGAGTCAACAATGAAGGGTTGAATGCACCTATAACTGATGAATTAATACTATTTTTTATTTATTTTCAATTATTTTACTTTTTCCTCTTAATTGTTATTTCTTGAGATTTTGAAGTGAATTACTTCCATCTAAACTATTTACTCTTTGGCCTTTATCTATGATTCACTTAATTAATTACTACACATATATTTATGTTTTCCAGTTACATACTCAATTTAAATTCAAAGTATATGTATATATTTTTGCAGATATTCCTGTACCGTCGGAAACCATTGACAAGAATGTAGCAAACTCTTTTTTGACTTCGTTATGTTTCCATAATTTGCCTCAAGACACTCTGAGACACCGACCTCCTAACCTTCTTCCAACTGTGGTCAATTCTGCCGACGATTTAGACAATCTTGATGATGTAAGGAAGTTCATTTAGATTCTGTTGTATGTTGCGTTATCTGTTCTATAAAACTGAATTAAGTTATGTATTACAGTTGGAAGATTTAGAAGGGTATTGGATGCTGTATGTTTTCCTTGTGTTGTGTAGTTGCTTCAATATCTGGGACACACTTCCCCGGAGATTTTGGAGAACCTGGACGTATCTAGGAACGTTCCTCCGGCCTCTCTCAGCCTGGAACTGGAAGAGGAGGCCATGGGTTCCATCCTCAGCATGAGGATCGTCAATCAGGAGAGCATTAACTGTTCTTCAGCTTCCCAAATGTGAATTTTACTATATCTCATTATTTACCATTATAATGCATGTTTCAGCCCATGTGGGTTGCCAAGGTCTTATCTAACTAACTCATTTGCAGTTTCCTAAAACATTTGTTTTTGACATAATTAGACCTGATTATATAGATTGTAGTTAAAACAAAACTAGTTTTTGTTTTGTGGCTCCTGTCATATTGAGGCTCCAAGCTCGCGCTTTGTGCATCTTTGTGATGAACTGCCACTGTCCGTAGGCTTGTCTGAGCGACTGTTTTATGCAGATAGAACTTTGCCTACTTCAATGAACCTTTGTTCTTCCAAATATTTCTGCTGGAACTTGAAAGATTGGTCCAAAATTTTCAAATCCGATAGAAAAGGCATGTTCAAGACATTCAAAATGCTGTATTTCTTTAAAAATTAAGATGTAACCAGATTTCGTTATTTTCAAAACTTCAGCTTGTTTTTCTTATTTAGAATCTTCACTTCTTTCCATCTAGATGTTATTATAATGTTCAATCACAATTTATATTTTTTTAGTGGAAGGACGTTAAGAAGTAATCAAGAAGGGCACCATGAGCCGGCTCCCTTCCAGTATTGTAGACACTTATTTTCTCATTTTGGGATGCATGGGTGGGACCTACGATCGCAGCTGCATCTCATCGATAAAAATGAAAAGTTTTTACGAGAGATGAGAAACCTTGATTCACAGGTATTCATGTAATTTATATATAAAAATTATTGGAATTAGAATAAATATGAAAATTATTGTATTTTAAAAGTGGGTGCGTCCCAAAAACTGCTTAAAAGTAGCGAATTTCCATTGAAGGAACTTTTTTTAGCTTGTTACTGATCAGCGGTTTGTCGCTTTCATGTCTGACATGAAGCACTCTAGTAAAATAAAGAACAAAAAGATATCCCGATGGAGACTGGAGCTGTCCCCTTTCAAATTTGACATTATATGTCTCATATACCGCCTGGGAAAAGATAACGTGGCAGCGGATGCTTTCTCTAGGGTACGCTCTTCACTAGAGGGATCATGCGGCAAGAATTTGCACAATCTACATGTGGATTGTGTCACCCGGGGGTCACCCGATTTTACCATTGGGTGGGAACTAAGAATTTACCATATTCATTGTACGACGTAAAAAGGATAACAGCTACATGCCCTCAATGTGCGGAGCTGAAGCCTCAATTCTACAAGAATGAAGGCAAGCTTATCAAGGCCACCGCTCCATTCGAGCGCCTCAACATAGACTTCAAGGGCCCTCTCCCATCTACTTCGCGAAACCGTGACATCCTGACGGTGATAGATGAGTTTTCACGGTTCCCGTTTGTCTTCGCCTATGGTGATATGACAGCTTCCACTGTAATCAAAAACTTGCAACAACTGTTTTCCATCTTTGGTTTCCCATCTTATGCGCACACTCCACCGCCAAGGAATAGTCACCAGCCGTACAACACCCTACAACCCAGGCACCGGCCAGGTCGAAAGGTATAACGGTGTAATTTGAAGACAATGACCCTAGCTCTCCGTTCCAAAAGGCTGAATGTAGACCAGTGGGAATCAATCCTATCAGAGTCGCTTCATTCTATTCGCTCCCTCCTCTGCACAGCGACTAATGAAACCCCTCATGAGCGAATGTTCAGGCATCAGCGTAAATCTTACTACGGGGTATCTCTATCCTCCTGGCTAACCTCTCCTGGTCCCATACTTGTAAGAAGGCATGCTAGAGCTAGCAAGTACGAACCTCTGGTTGAAGAAGCATATCAATCCGGGACTTGGCTCCAGCTGGACCGATGGAAGCATTCCCCCAGAACTCCAAACAAGCACTGAGCGAGCTGGAGGCTGCGGGGAGTCATGTTGAAGTCACATGGAGGCAGCCCCCAAGTTCGCTCTCTGAGGCTAACCAGCCTCTCCTCAGGCACTCTACCAAGGCCCGCCGGCCTCCCAGCTACCTGGCTGATTACGTCTGATGCTCCCAGCGGGGAAGAATGAGATGATTTAATTTAAACTATCACAAGCTCGGCACTATATCATATGATACTCTTTATATCTATTCAGTTTGGTTCTAGTCTCAATATGTCAAATAAAGCCTTCGTTCACAAAAGGTTTTTCATTTAAAAGTTAAACAAGTTCTTTGTTTTATTTATTTTATTAGCTTTGCACTATATCGACACAGATCGCAGAATTGTATTCTCACATTATCTAAAGTATATACAAAGTATGAATTCGAACGACCCCCAAATTGTGTTCAGGGGAGCATGTTCGATGAAAATATGATGGTAGTTTACAAAACGAATGAGCGCATATCTTATTCCCGCAGAAAACCGCTAAAAAGCTTGGAGTTTATTGTTTCTCACAATTCCTTTGCCTAATTCTATCTATGTTTTATTAAATTATAAAAAAGACACGAATGTTTTTTTAATATTGACTATTTCACAAGATATATCTATGTATATCTTGTGAAATAGACAATATTTAAAAAACATTCGTGTTTTCTTTATAATTTATTAAGTGTTTCACAATCTCTCTGCAAAAATGTTAAGTATCATTATGTTTTATTAGTTGTTAGGGTTGATGGATGACTGTTTTCGTTGCAGAGGTGCCGGCAGACACACAAAGTGGCCATCATCTATGTAGCTCTGGGACAGGAAGACAAGAACTCCATCCTGTCCAACTCAGGCGGGAGTCAGCCCTACGAAGACTTCATCGCAGGCCTCGCCTGGGAGGTGCGCCACTGTTACACTGGTTGAGGGGCTTACACGACGTATAGATTAACTAACATTTTCTACATTCTGCATTTCACTTTAAAGTTTAAAAAAAACCTTGTGAAAATTACTAAATTTGTTATTTAAATAGAAATAAATATTGCCGTTATGTAGGTTCGTGTCATTAAGGTTTGTTCTGAAAGTCTAGTAACTCTCTTCAATATTCGTTACGTTCTTGTAATTTCCCGCGAATATCATAAGTCGCAAATGTTGCGACTATATAATAGGATGAGAAAATGAGGGTTTGGCTCTCCAGGAAAAACCAAAGAAAACAGCGAGAAAAGTAATTTAGATTCGATTTTAGATACATATGTATATGCTTATTAGAGAATTAAGCTAAAATAAAAATCGTATAGAATACGAAATTTGTAAAATATAAAATGAAATAACTTTCAATTAATTTCCATTGTCTCATTCATTATCTAATGAAAATAAAATGTCTTCAAAAGCGTCAGAGGTAGAGGGCGCTGGCTTAAAAACAATTATGGTTCTTAGTTTTGCAGACAGCCTCAGTTCTCTCGAAAATTTCATTGCAGGCTCTATCTCTCTCCTAAAAATGTTTTAATTCCTCCATATGTCATTTCCTTTATGAACAATGCCCGATGCAGTTTTAATAAGTTTCCAGAAACTTTAAAACTGAAATCTCATGTCATCTTTTTCATTCTCTTTCTAAATTTCATCTTCTTTTTTACGTAACTTCTCTAAAAAAACAAGAGTATTCAAGTCGCAAATGCTAAGTTGTTGTTAGGAAAAATAGTTGTAGTGATGCGGACTACATTTGAAACTTTAAATTATGAATTTTGATTTTACTTTGACCAATTTTTCAATGCTAATATGACTATCCAGTTCCATATTATGCTTCATTTAATTTGTTTTCCTTCAAAACCACTTAACCGAGTTTTCGTATATCCCCCTCAGTTATTTATCTTGCATTTGTCAATTTCCATTTGACAACCCATAACTATCTATATTTACATACTAATATACTATTTATTCCCGTTATACAAAAATTGTTTGAGTAACGAAACACACAAGAGAGAAACAATTGTTTTTTGTTGCAACATTGCACTCAAATAAAGAATTATGTGTCAAATGATTTGATATTGTTTGAAGGTTGAACTAGAGACTCACATGGGTTTTATGGGAGGTCTACAAAGAAACAAAATGGCTGGTGTGACGACCCCTTACTACGCCACTTCCTTCATGGAGGTCATATTCCACGTCGCAACACGGATGCCATCTGCTAACTCAGAAGCTTTACTTCAGAAGGTAAAATAACTTTTTTTCCCCCTTTTTATTTATTAATGGGATGTGTATGATCAGGTACCGAAACAATTATAGAACTATTTAATTCTGAACAATTTTCTGTTTATCTTTCTTTATATTTTTTGCTAAAAACTCCCATCACAAATGGTACAAATAAGTTCTTACATTTTAAGACCTGTATAATTTTAATTTAAAATAGGTCACATGTATAAAACGTATATTCTTATCATCCTCAAACTTGGGTTTAATTTATTTCATACATCTATGTAATACAGTTTCTGATCATAACGTTTTCAGTGGAACTTTTAAAATAATGTTCCTAAAGTTATAAAAGTTTTATAATAGAAACAGTTACATTAAAGGGAAAAAAATAAAATTTTAAAAAAGGTTTTTAAAAAAAAAATTTCAGTTTCATTCAGTTTCTGGAATAATGACTGAGTTCCCACCTCCTATAAATCTGTCAACATATCCGTATGTGAATTGGAGAATATTAGAAGTGTATAAAAAGAAGAAGATACATATTCTCTTCGACAGTCAGGCAGCGCTAAAAGCGCTCCTCTCCTACCAAAATACCGTGAGTGCCTTGTTGTCATCAACTACCAAGGTACCTGAACACAAGGGCATTCATGACAACGAAATGGCTGATCAGCTGGCCAAGAGGGGCTCTGAATCCCCTTTTAATGAACTAGAACCGTTTTTCGGCACCACAAGGTGGTACTTTAGGATCGCTGTGAGTGACTGGAGTAGCAGGAGCCATGCGCGGAACTGGAAGATGACCCAGAGACACAGTAAGCGTAGAACGAATGGGGTGGGGCAATAAGCCCTAAGGTTGCTGTGCGCATGGCTGGTTAGCTACCCCAATTATAATGTAATCTTGTACTTGTTGTTACTACCTCATTGGTCCTCAGATGTTGAAAGAAGGTTCTGTTTTGTGTTCTAGACTCGACACTTAGGGAACGACGAAGTGCACATAGTCTGGTCGGAACACAACCGAGACTACCGTCGAGGTATCATTCCCACCGAATTCTGTGATGTACTTATTGTCATCTACCCACTACCCCACAACCTCTTCAGAATTCAAGTTTCAAGGAAAGCTGATGTAAGTTATTATTTAGTTAGTAACGAGGATGGGAGGGGGGGTGGCTTAGCTCGCTAATCTCGTCACCTCCAACCTCGCTTGTGTGATTCTGAACTTTTTAAGATGTTAGTTTCCTGACTCATTTGACGAATCTTATGACGCTTTACTTTTATTAATTTTCACATCAGAAGTGTCAAAATGTTTTTTGAAAGGACGCTCATTTAGGCCTTACCAGAGTTGGGCAAAAATCAGCTATAACTAATAGCTAAAAACTATAGCTAAATTAGCTGTAGTTTTAATGGACTAAGAGCTAAATATCAGTTGTTATCTGTTTGCCCATAGTTGATTCTTGTAACTAAATTAGCTATTAGCTGAAATAGGTATCTTTACAAATACAAACTAATAAATAACATTGTTAATTGTATATTTTGAAGTAATAACTAAGCATTAAATATCAAATAGGAAGATAAAATATAATTACTGTTTACTTTATGGTTTTATATTCGGTTTGTGGACAGTTTAATTTGTCAGAATATCGTATTAATTAAGAAGTGGTTAAATGACCGATTTTTTAAAATAGAATTTTTGACGCTGAATAAAATGAAAACACTCTCAACTTGCCACTTCAAATTTTAAGCAATATAAGCGTTTCTAATTTTATTAAGCGAAAGAAATAACGAGTTATTTTTGAGTTAAATTTTTTCCCTCAACAATAATTATTATTATGAGGTGATCTTTAATCTATTGTCAAGTAAATCAGAGATATTTCTTGACAAAAATCACAAAATTATTTTCAAATTATAAAAATAAAAATGTATGATATGATTTTTTCCCCCAAAGCAAATAATTCTCACATTCAACTCCGTTTAAGCTCATACCAGTAGTTACACCTTAGCTAACTAAAAATTAGCTAGCTAATGCCCCACTCTGGGTCTAACTAGCTCAGCAATCCCCTCATAATTTTCGTAAGAAATACTATTAGTAATGATATTGTACCCTTGGACGAATTGCTTGCGTTTAATTCTGTCAAAAGTCTATAAAATGAGGGATTCTTGAAGAGTAAGCTACACCATTCATATGTAGGCTTCGGAACGATGTACCTCAGATCTCAGGAAAAAATGCTAGTTGGCAATTTTATGAAGAATAATTTTTGTAATAACTCATTTTTTTATAGGACTCAGCGTTTTCGCGTCATTTAGGCAAATTTGCATAAAAAAAATGTTTGCGCCAAAATAACTCAAATAGTTTTATTGTCCCCTAGATGGGGTACATGCCCCCGAGCCCGTCTGGACCCGCGCTCTTACAGTATATTGCCAACAGGTGGCTGTTTACCTGGCTTATTCCAACTCTACTTTATCTTTATTATCGAATATATTTGTTCTTTCGTCGAACAGCTGTTTTGGCTATAAAGTGCTTAACAAGCTTTAAAGTTTGTTAACATTTATTATTAATATTGTGACGGTGTTATAAGTTTTTATATTACTAAACAGTGACAAAGACACTTAGAAGTTCTCCCTCTGTTTGGGTGAGAATGAAACCCGGCGTTTCGAAACGAGAACAGCCTAATAATTTTAATATTCTAAATTCTAACCTTGCCGATATCAAGCAAATAAACAATGTAGCTGGAACAGGTGAGATGATATCCACTTTTTTACCTGCTAAGAGGCAGCTCTCTTCAAGCTGTGAGGACCCTGGGATATCAATGGCAGTAGATGGCGGCCAAGTAGGCCCTGATAACAGAGTCATTTCCCAGGAGCCTCAGCTGAAGAGGAACCGATATACTCTACATATCACACCCACACCAACACCAACACAGAACAGATATGAGCCACTTCTCACTCTCCAAGACGGACAGGAGACAACCCAAGCGACAAAGCCAGACGGACAGCCTACCCCTAACAGACAGACCAAGATCCCTCCAATCTTTCTTTGTGAGGCTGATAATTATCAGCTGGTCATTACCGAGTTAAAAAGTTTAATTTGTTCGCCGTTTGAAACAAAACAGTGCAACAAAAAAATAAAGATCAGCCTCACAACGACTGATGACTATCGCAAAGTGACGAAATTTTATGACGACAATAAGGTGAAATACTACACCTTTGTCAATCCCGAAGACAGGAAACTCTCCGTAATTATACGGGGAGTTCCTTACTCACTGACCGACACAGAAATAACAGACGAACTGACCCCGGCATACCCTGTTATTAAAGTCACCCGGATTCTGAACCACGACAGACGTCCCACACCCCTCTGTGCAGTTGACCTGGAGAACACCCCATCTGGAGAGGCCATATTTCAACTGACGCGGCTCTACTATACAGTTGTTAAAGTGGAGCCACGCCGACGTTCCAGCCGAGTTGTACAGTGCACAAACTGCCAATCTTTTGGTCATACCAAAAACTTTTGCCGACTGGACCCCAAATGTGTGAAGTGCGGGGAGGACCACCACTTCACAGCATGCCCCTCCAGACAGAAGAAGTTAGACTCTCCCAAGTGTGCCAACTGCCAGGGCAACCATCCAGCCAGCTACAGAGGGTGTGCTTCCTACAAGACATACTACCAGACAGGACTACCAGACAGACCCAACCTAAACGACAAGATCCCCCCAATGCACCACCCAAAGGACAACCCCCAAGACAGACCCCGGACCGACCGAACTGCTGGTTCGACCAAGGTAGACCCCGACCCTTCCAACCTCGACCTCAACCTAACTTACCCAGCAGCCAAGACAACCAACCAGCTAACGACATGACTGACCTCACCAATACTCTAATCACCTTTCTCAAACCATTTATCCCTATCATAAAATCATTTTTATCTAATCTCCTCACCCAAGTATTTTCATTTAACAATGGTGGACCCTAAGTTAAATATTTTTCATAATTTATCCATTCTTAACTGGAACGCTGACGGAATAAAAAACAGACGAACGATACTCTCCGACTTTTTAACTCGCTACAACATCGACATCATTTGTATCACAGAAACTCACCTCCATAATACCGACAAATTCAAGCTAAAAGAGTACAGCATATACAGACAAGACAGACAAACCAGATTTGGAGGCGTCGCTGTTTGTATAAAAAGAAACCTCGCACACTCTCAGCTTCTCTTACCCACACTCCAACAGCTGGAAGCCGTTGGGGCCACACTCACACTCAACAACAGAACACTTAACATAATCTCAGCATACCACCGACCAGGCATCAGAATTCACCAGACGGATTTTGAACACATTTTCACTGGGGGGCCGACTATACTACTAGGTGACCTCAATAGTAAAAATACAATTTGGGGATGTAGACGGACAAACAACAATGGTACAAGACTCTTAAACATGATTAAGAATTTAGGCGTACAGATATCAGCATCGGACGAACCGACATTTTATCCTACACAACAGAGATATCTCCCAGACATCCTGGACATTGGACTAGTACAAAATTTTACTTTGCCCCTTTATCACGAATCACTGACAGAACTCGACTCAGACCAACTTCCAGTCGTGTGTACCTTCGGAGTGAATCCGAAACAGGCAGAACATCTGCCAAGACTGATACAGTGGAAAATAGATTGGGACGCGTTTAGATGGGAGATGGACCAAAACATAGACATCCCTTTGCATTACGACAAAACTGAAGACATAGGACGACTCACTGAAAGATTTCACTCAAGCTATTTACACCTCGATACACAACTCAACATACAATCACTACAAGGACCAACGCAACATGCGACAAAATAAGACTCCTACACGCATACTTAACAGGATACACGACAAAAATACACTCCGCAAAACACTGGCAACGAACACGCGATCCACAAGAGAAACGAGAGCTGAACCGACTGACAAGACTAATACGATGGGAATTGGACAATGACAGAATCAACAGATACCGACAATACACCAGCGACTTTACGCCTGGAGACAGCAACCTTTGGAAGGAAACACGACGCCTCCTCAGACAAGACCCCGGCCTCCCGCCCCTGACAGACGGACAGAATACTGTAACAACGGACAAGGACAAGAGTGAGCTAGTGGCCCAGCACCTTGAACAGAAATTCAGAACTCATGACGCACAAGATCACGAAACACACCACACAATCCACGAATTTCTTTCCACCCCACTCCACACCGCAGAACCACATATACAGTACACAAACCCGTCAGAAATTACACTATACATCCGGAGACTCCCCAACAAGAAGGCCCTCGGTAAAGACCTCATCCCCAACATCGTCGTCAAGAACCTGCCTCCAAGAAGCATCGCTTATCTTACAGGGCTGTTCAATGGCTGCTTAAGGAGAGGATACTTTCCTGACACGTGGACGAATGCTATCGTTGTTGTCTTTCATAAGCACGGCAAGCCGAAACAAGACCCCAACAGCTACAGACCGATAAGCCTTCTAAATTCATTGTCTAAGATTTTTGAAAAGATTATATCCAAAAGGCTTACTGAATATCTAGAAGACACCATACCGTCCCACCAGTTTGGCTTCAAAGCCAAACACTCTGCGATTGTCCACGGCTTCGAGGCGAAGAATTACACCACCGCCGTATTCTTGGATGTAGCCGCAGCCTTTGACACCGTTTGGCATCAGGGGCTGTTGTACAAACTAAAGAAAAGCTTGGTACCCAAATACATCGTTGGTCTTATATCCTCTTTTATCCATGGCAGGACGTTCCAGGTGAGAGTCAGTAACGCACTGAGCACCAAGAGAAGGATTACAGCTGGGGTCCCTCAAGGTGCTATTCTGAGCCCCCTCCTTTTTAGTTTGTACACCCACGACATCCCCGAAACTCCCACGGCAACATTAGCCACCTATGCCGATGACACAATGATCGCCTGTCAGCATAGTGTCCTCTCCGTCGCCATTGAACAGCGCCAGGAAGCCCTGACAGAAGTTTCTCTCGGGTTCTCAAAATGGAGACTAAAACTGAACCTTGGGAAGACTGAAGCTAAAATCTTCGCTCTCCGCAGATTCAACATAGAAGAACAACGTCAGCTGCAAATTGATGACCTCCCATTCTCTGGAATCCTAAGGACCAGGGTGTGCGCTATCTTGGAGTACTTTTAGATACACGACTCACATGGAAACTACACATTAACAGAAAACTACAGCTAGCATATTCACGACTTAATACCCTCTACCCTCTCATAAACAGAAACACGCCACTTGAACATACGTGTACTATTCTCTTTTACAAAACACTCGTACTTCCACTTCTAACATACGCCTGTCCAGTCTTTATCGGTACCAGTAACACTAACATGAAACGACTACAAACATTTCAGAATAAAGTACTCCGAATAGCAACAAACGCACCCTGGTTTGTCAGGAATCACAAAATTCACGAAGAATTGGGTGTTCCTCTTTTTGCAGCTCACATCGAGAAACTAGTGAAGAACCACCACGAAGCCCTTGTGCATTGTTCCGGGGCTGTACACTACAGTCTAGGAGTGCCTACTCCTGGGAGGCGACTCAAACAAAGACTGTACCAGGACTTCCTATTTTAAACCCTTAATTTTCTTATATATTTGTGTATAGCACCTTTTTTTGCTGGTCCAAATAATTTTCTTTTTTTTTTTTGTTCTTTCGCCATTATTAATTATTATATTTATTTAAAGTGGTGAAGATTAATAGTATTTATATATGATCATGTTAATCCTGATTGGTCTTATTTGTACTCATGTTGTTTATTATTGGTTGTTTGTTGTTGTTGTTGTTGAGGTGCCGTACTTGGGGCCACTCTACAACGAGGCTATGGTCGGTCACCGGGAGTTGGCAGGACTGGTCAGAGCCACTGCTCTCAGCGCCTCCACAGCTAAGAGGAGCATTCTTCCATTTTATCAACAATAGTGAGTTATCTTTTATTGCTGTTAACATATGTGATTTATTTCAAAGTTTTGTATCCAGAAACGTCTGTTCGACTTCACGTGGAATGGTCGTATTGCATTTTACCATGTTCTTCGCATTTTAAATGAAAAATATGTATTTCCAGTTATGAAGAGCGAGGTAAATCCTTGGAAAGTCTAATCAAGAGCCACAAGAAGCGATCCACATTTGAAGAGTTCGCTGCAAACATTTACTCTCCCCAGCCTCACCCCTCTCTCCGCATTGCCTCCTCTACCAAAACCAACAGTCAGTACTTTATTTGCATTACTTTTTTCCAAATATGTAAAGCCGCTACACTACAATATTGGAGGAAGATCTTTTAGAAACAACTTCTTTATGAATCACTGTACAGTGTAACGGTGCAACTATTATGAAAGTTTTCTAATATAAAATCTCTTTTATAAAAATGAATCTTTTTCAGCAATAAACTTATTGTGACAATTCTTGCAGAACTATGACTAATTTGATAATAGCGTAATAACCTTAATTGATGAGTGAGTAAAATCGCATCAAATAAAGACATCAAAACATTTTATAAAAGTTGTCCAATTTATATTGTTCCGATTTTCAAACGGCTCCTATTCAGGGCCAGCATAACGTACGTTATTAATCTATTGAATATGTACGCAGCTATTCTCAAATATAACAACCTGTAACAACACATTTAGTGTAATTTTTCACATTGACCAGCCATTTGGACAATTCTACCTAAAAAACACGTTTTTCCTTAACCAAACTCCAAATTCATATGTAATAGTAAGTTGTGGGGTGAGATTTATCATAGATGTAGAAGAGGTAGTCTTCCCACTATCTTATTTGTCTCCATTAGAATCTTCCTTAGGGGTGGACAGGGCTACGTCATGAGGTCCACCATTTTTTAGGCGTGGTCGGTAGATACCGCTGGGTTGAGGTGATGACGTTATGGAAACACCCACGATCAGCTCTTCCATCCGTAAGAAGGACAGAATGTTTTTAAATTAATTTTTTTTTTTTTTGTTGTTCAGCAAGCGGTGGTTTCCGGAATCCGGAGGAGTGTTCCACCTCTTCGGCGGGCTCCAACGGGAGCTCCACCCTCGCCGCCCTCCTTGACTCTTCCACCTTCACCGTCAACCTTCATTCTCATCTCTCAGGTCAGGATTGCTCCATTAGCTATAGTACCCGCCATTGCCGAGGAAGTCACAATTCGTAATGCCGTTTTGAGTTGTATGCCAGCGAAAATGTATCACTAACATGTATTGGAGTATCATGATTATATTAATGTTGGTAATGCGTCGACAAGGAAAGAAAAGTTGTTTATTTTTCCCAGTCAAAGTCGGATCACGTAGCTAGTTCTCATATTTAAATTCAAGATATGTATTATATACATGTTGTGATGCCAAGACAGAGTAAGAGTTTTTCATCCCCCATTCACTGAATGTTTTGATATCCCACACTTTGTTGTTCAAAACACCCCTGACCTTCGTTCTAAAATGGGCACCTTGGGATAAGCTTGTAAGAGTAATTCCATGACAAATCAAACAATGTCTGAACATTGATCTATCAGATTTTCATGATTTTTTGAGCGTATGTTGTACCTAGTGAGAATACAAAAAATGCAGATTTTTATTTAGAAAAAAAATAAAATAAAATAGATACAAGCTTGTAAAAAGGCGGAAAAGGCTCAAAATTCAGCTATCAGGATGAGTGTAGACTCATTTTACATATTTATGGCCTTCATTTAATTTATTACACAATAACATTGCTTTAATAACAGTTTTAAAACTTTGTGTTTTCACCCCATTTCTATTATTTTATAAGAAGAAAATGTTGTCATTGTCATTAAAAATGGCAGTTTATTCAGTTCAATGGGATAAAAATTCGTTCATTAAAAAAAAAAAAAAAAATCGGAACTGTTTAGTGCAACTAATTTTCAACTTTAGAGCGCTATAGCTACTTCGTGTTGGTCGTACTCCAAATCTTATTGTAAAATACATCGATTATTAAAATTTGTTAACATATCCCACAAAACTGGGATCACGCTATCGATTTCCTCATCTGACGACATTCTAAAACATACTGGAAGCGAAGTGGGGTAGATATTAAACTTTGTTATGATTAAGTTCCAAGAATTTCTAAATGAATTAAAGGGCCCTTCGAAGTAATGTTTGGAAGTGTCTGCCCAAGTGTGCGGGGAGAATCAAGACAACCACTCATAACTGGTTGGGTCGCACACATTCTACAACAGCCCGCAAACGTTTTGTTTGCGATAGTGTGCGGCCGGCCTAACAAGTTCAGACATATAGTATTTTTATATGGAATGCCCTTCGGTTTTGTAAATACTTGTCCAGCTATTTTTTGCGTGTGGCCCATACAAACACACTCACAAACCTTTAGTTAGCTTTATTTATTATAGCTGCATTAGCCGGCGTTGCCCTTACGTTGCCTCTTACTATCCTTCATGCCATTTCTAGGCCATTCTTCGACAGTACATTCATGACGCTGCAACTTTCATTGATTTACATGGAAGTCATTCAATTTCAGAAAAAAAAACAGTTGTGCGTGAAGGCTAGGGCTGAGTGTGGGTAACACAATTTGATAACATAACCAGACATTGAAAGCAACAAACGGAGGTTACCTACCTCTTCATATCTACGCTATTTTGGTGAGCGGTGACCAGTTAGGTGTGATTCCACAAACAAACACCATTTCCGCTTTATTAATATAGACTAAGATGATTCACATGTTGTGTGCAGGTGAGGAGGCCGCGATGGGGGCGTGTTCTGGAGGTGACAGTGAGGAAGGTGCCAGCTGCGTAGTGTCTCCTCGACCTTTCAGGAAGCTCCCTGTCAAGCCCCAGCACACCCACAAGAAGGCTCTACCCACCCTCCACACTCCCCCAGACAGCCCCATCTCCCGTCGCTCCAAGTAGCTCACTCAACAGACGATTTACCCAAAATAGTTACTATTTTTCACCTGACCCATTTCATTTTGTTTCGTTCAATTATTCAAATAATGTTTCTAATTCTCATCTTAAACATATATATATATATATATATATATATATATATATATATATATATATATATATATATATATATATATATATATATATATATATATATATATATATATATATATATATATATATATATATATATATATATATATATATATATATATATATATATATATATATATATATATATATATATATATATGCCGGTGGCTCTCATCGGTGGGACTACAACTTGCGGACAAGAAGACTGAGGTCGTCCTGGTGACAGGAAGGAAGGTCAGGGAAACCATCACTCTGACAGTTGGAGGCTGCGACATCCAATCTCAACGTTCGCTGAGATACCTGGGTGTCCAGATAGATGCAAAGCTGCGATTCGACGACCACCTTCGAATCGTCAGTGAAAGGGCATCCCGAGTCGCCAACGCACTGGCGGGCATTATGCCCAACGTCGGGGGACCCAGGCAGAGCCGGAGACGTCTCCTTTCTACAGTAGTCAGCTCCATCATGCTGTACGCAGCCCCAGCCTGGTCGGCGGCTATGGACACAAAGTCCTACGCCCGCACGCTGACCAAGGTGTACCGGAGGATCGCATTGCGCGTCGCGTGCGCTTACCGCACGGTATCCTACGATGCCGTGTGCGTAATAGCAAACCTCCAGCCAATCGAAATGCTGGTGAAGGAGAGAGAGAGGATCTACCGACGCGGACAGGACGAACCTACAGCTGCCAGGTCCTCACTGAGCGAAGAAGAAAGAGAAAAAACGATGGAGAACTGGCAACGCCGCTGGGATACGTCGGAGAAAGGACGGTGGACGCACCGCCTCATCCCAGACTTATTGGCATGGACTTCGAGGGAGCACGGCGAGGTAGATTTCTACCTCACACAGTTCCTTACCGGACATGGTGGCTTTCTTGCCCACCTGGAGAGATTCGGGCTGACCGACGTGTCGTCCTGCCCAGTTTGCCCCGAGGTAGAAGAGACAGCGGAGCACGTGCTGTTTGAGTGCCCACGCTTGGCCACGGAAAGAGCAATTATGGCTAGTCAGCTGCAAACCCGAGCGACGCCAGAAAATCTGGTCAGCTTGATGCTGCTTGGCGAGGACAACTGGAAGGCGGTAGCGGACATGGCTAGACAAGCTGTGATGCACCTACGCGCAGAAGAGAGAGAGAGGAGAAGACCACCTGTGTGATGGCACCAATGACGTAGGCTGATGGCCATTCCGCCCCGAGCGAAGTAATGCCTGGCGGCAGTCCCGCGCGGGGTAAATTGGAGTACTCCAGGGTGAGGTTTTTAGTGGGTAGAGGTCCTCGGACAGAGTCCCACACTTGTGTGTAAAAGCATTTTCCAAACACCCTAATAAAAAAAAAAAAAAAAAAATAAAAAAAATATATATATATATATATATATATATATATATATATATATATATATATATATATATATATATATATATATATATATATATATATATGTAAGGTGAAATGTGCCTTTCAATTTTCTCTACAACCATAATCTGAATAGATTTCTATATCTATAGTTATATCTTGTTAAAATGTGCTTACTTAGACCCAGAAGTTAAGTGGTCGGAATTTTCATCCTATTTCGGTCAAAATCTAATCAGATCCTAGGTTTGGTGACACCTTTATCTCAAATTTCAAGTTCATTGCTACAATCGTTTTCGAGTTAGAGCGCTCACAAAGTTCTAATCAGTTACACACAGACAGATGCACACACAGATATCGGGAAAATGGTCAAATCGGTTTAAGGAAACCTTGAAACGTGAAATTCCGTTGAAAACTCCATCTCGAATGTTTACTAAGGTATAAGGGAGTAAAACGCGGAAATAATTGTAATGAAAGCTAATTTAATCGTAACAATGGAATTGCCCCTCGCCTAAATCAACATTGGTTTATTGTTAAGTGAACATTTGATTTTTCGGGGCATAAGTGTACTTTTGTTTTGGTGGTATTTAGTTTTAATTTTCTTTTTCTTTTTATGGTTGTATTTATAAATATATTCAACTAATTGTTTATGTATATAAAGTTATTATTACTTTTTTAATGTATTCTTATTTATTTCTTAGAGATTATTATATTTTGAAGTCAGCTGTTGTTTATACGGGTGATTTGTGATTTAGGGTGAAGCATTAGCGAAGTGCACTGTAGTTTTCTGTTACAATATTGATTACTGTTGTAAGTTGTGGTTATGTATTGTATTAACATTTTTTTTTTTTTTGTAACAAGGAAAATGTATTAGTCTTCTGACTCAGATAATTACTAGTATGCATTATTTTATTCGAAATATTAGTATTCTGCCTTTTGTTTATATCGTCATACTATCATTTGTCTTCACGAATATTTAAATAAAAATCAACTGCATTTATTTGATAATAATATACTTTTAAATGATTGTAATATTGTCATCTTCACTAAGACATGGTTAAGTCCAGCTGTGAATAACTGAAAAATATTTCAAATATTTGTTTACATGTGAATTAAACATATTCAAATTCAAGATCACCACACATGTTGAGGACTACAGGAGAGCCAACCATAATGGCACCAATAATCTCTTTTCCTCAGTTCATTGGAACTCTCTTCTCAGTAGCACTCATATTAATATGATTCTACAAAAATATATACAATGTTATTGACGCTGCGATCGACTTGTATATCTCCAATGCAAGGACCGGGAACAATAGATATCCAATTCACTACCACCATCATAGCCCTACCCTAGTTCGTACAAAAATATATTATTTGTGGCATTTCATTTAAGTACAACTACGCAAGTGGTAGTTAGTCTTCTTGGTTGACCCATTCTCAGATCTGATAGATCTCTCTCTGTTCATTCTATTCTATTTATTTATTTACTTTTTATTTTTCTGAATGTGTTACGTTTTGTCTTGTATGAAGTATATATATATAGTATACGTATATAAATGCCAAATTATAGATCCGTAAAAATTCAAAGGAAGATGGATGTTTATACTGTGACGCATTTGTTAAGTTTGCTTTATATTATAATAAATATTTTGTGATAAATAAATACGTTTCATTTTTATTAACTTTCCCTTATAGTTCAACGCCCTTTCACTATAACGGTAGAAACTTACCAAATTTTCTATACTCTTTACATGAAGCAGTGTGTGTCTAGTAAACAAAAGAAACATATGAAATGGAATGAATGACATGATACCGCGACAACCGAGTATCGAGCCGGCACTCACTCGGCAGCGGCGCCGCTTGAAGGTCCTGTGTGATGTACAGTGCGGGGACATGGGATGAAAAGTCCAATCGGTCCCCTCGACGTTCAAGTGGTTCCATTCAAAGTGCTTCATTCCATTTCGTGTGTTTCCATTGTTTTAATTGTCTGTCTCTTCTATCTTAAAACTTGAACGATCAAATCTCGATCTGTCCTGAACTCTTTTCTACACCGTTCCACCTATTTCCAGAAACTTTTCAGGGAATGACCACAGTGAACCGAGCGCATATATGGCGTACCAACATTACAGGAGACCCTACAGAAGTGGAGCCAAAATGTTTTTTTTTTGTGGAAAATATTGAGTGACATATACTTTTAAAGATCTTGACAAGGGCAGTTCAAAAATATTATATTCTTGAGTTCAAAAACTCTTTTAGGGAGAGAATAGACTGCTTTTACGTACCGTAATATATCGGCTACTAACTGCGGTATCCGATGTAACCCGGGAAAGTCACTTCTACCGAGACTTTTCAAAGATGTAAAACAATAAAATTTATTAAGCTATCGTAAATGGTAACAGCCTCATTGCATGAAAGTGACTTCCCCGAGCAATCCAGTTAGTAGTATAATTTCAGTATTAATTGCCAGTACAATATCATCAAAAGAATAAGTCATCCGATGCGAAATATCACGCACTCCTAAGAACTACCTAGAAGAATTTGAGTATATGTAGGGTCCTACCTGTATGAAAAATCCTTTTTTCATCAACGAATTCAGGCCTAAAATAAATGTTACATGGTGAAAAGTATTTCATTCTCTATTCGCCTTTATTTTTGTTCTAATCTCGTCTTTAAAAAAAGATAGTAAATAATTTGGGTGTTAATTAACACTCCAGGTAAGTCTTAAGGGGTAATACAAATAAATTTGTTTACATTTTTAAAAATTTTTCAAGGGAAGGAAGTCTTTAAAAAAACACTTTCACCCGAACCAAGTTGTTCCATTAAGGACACCTCCATGTGTTTGCCTTTGAATTTCCTGAGCAAGGAGACGTTACCCAAAGCAAAGGTTAAATTTGAATTGGAAGAAAAGCGATGTCATGAATAGGCAAAAGCGGACAAAATATCTGATGGGATCATAACATGGCTTTCTTATACACAGACTTCCCATATCCTGTGTGTGACAGGGGAAAGTGTTTTTTTATTTTAGATGCTTGTCATGCGAAATACTATGGCGAACAAAAAATTATTGTACAAGAATAATAAATTTAAAACTGCTGAACAAAGTGAAAGAGAATTTACGGAATAAATTAAGACAGCATAGTTTTCTATAGACAAAACCACCCATGAGACTTTCTCTTACAGCCCAGTTGCTTAGTAATTCAATAGCTTATGCATGTCAGTTTTGTTTAGAAAAACAAGTAGAGGGATTTGATAATTTTCTATAGTATTTCATTCTGTATGGGGAATGGGGAATTTAGTGTGTAACAAAAACAAACATTGATTCTGTTATTCAAGAATATATATATATATATTTTTTTTTAAACTCAAGGACAGTTTCACTTATACAAAGCTTTCTTTAACATTGTAAAAACATAGAAAATAACTAATGTTTCTTCATATTTGTGGTCGTAAAAAAACATAATGATTATTTCAATCATGCATGAAAATTTATCAATCCTTACAAATCAAAAGATGATATTCTTTTCAACAAAACAACAATATAAAATTGGTATACATATAAAAAATAAGTTTTGTTATATCTTAAAAGATAATTTTTATTCATTTGAATGAATTTAGTTAACATCAAACAGGAACATATACGTTTTTTTACAATCAAAATTGTAATAAATTATACATAATAATCGTTATAAAATTTAATATATATATATAAAAATAAAAATGGACGTAATAAATAACTAAGTAAAATCAATGGGCTTATCATCATACATATATGTATATATATATATAACTTCAAAAATATAATTTATTATGTTGTAGTACAAACTGGAATTGATGTTTTAGCAAGAGAGAGACCAGTATATTATGCCATGTTTTTCTTGAAACATCCTTCACTTACTAAAAACATGAGGAAGCTATCCAAATTGGTCGATAACATCCCTTTTTGGTAAGGCAGGAAACGGACGTCAAAACCAAAAAAAACACAGTAGGCTTCGTTAATAATTAACGCATTAATGGTTGTTTCTAGTCGACTCCGCTTAATAAGGACACCGGATAATTGGGACAACCGCTTTATTGGGACATTTCCAATAAAACGGAATCAAAAATAAGTAAAATTTCACCGTTTTATCGGGACAAAACATCGGATAATGGTTCTCGTTTTTTACATGCATATTTAATTACATATGTACATAAATATACATATCATATGTCTACCTACATAAAAAAATTCGCATTTTGTTTAATTGATTATGTATTGTTTTATTTAAATCCCAGTAATAATTGCACATGTTTGTGAGTAAACACCAGTCAATAGGTGCATTTAGATGTTATTCTTTGGGTTTATTCATGTTAATCAGTTTATGTGGACATCCGGGACAAAATATATTTCCCCGTTGTGTCCCAATTAACGGAGTCGACTGTATTATTACATTTTCGAAAATGTTTTTTCCATTCTATTGTATATATAGTTTTTTCATTTTTGTAATAAGAAGGATGATTGTATGCAGCAACTGTAGCAGACTACTACGAATAAACCCATATAATTTCCTTTGTTGTTATTACGACTATTTAACATGGGACCATTAAAAGTGAAGCTTTTTTTGCCTCCTATAAAAGTTAAAACTAATATTTTATTCCTTAATCTAATATACTAAATACAAAGATAAAATGCCCCGGGATTATTTTGTTTTAAAAAAACGCACCATTAAACGAATGTTACCTATATTCATTCACAAAAAAGAACTTGTTTTTGACTTAGAATACAATTAACACTAATTATTTGAATAGTAACTTGATTGCAGTCTTAAGTAACGATCAGTCTTACCTAGTTCATCACTGTTAAATTCACAAAAATATAATTACAATAAGAGTATTTATTGAAACTTCTATAATATATACTATATTTAATGTTAGATAATAATAAACAAGACCACATAGAGGTATGTCAGTCTCAAAATTCAGTCTTACATAATTCCTTCTAGGTACAAAAAGTATTCAAGTCATTATTCTCATAAAAAGTTTTTCATATTTATACGTCAGATATCTGGAGTGTTTGGTAAATAGGATATTAGTCAAAAATTGGTATAAGTCTGATAATCATAATAATAATCATTAAGTTAAATTAATGTGATGTTTAAAAAAAATTAGAATCAATAAAATGTGTCTACTGAAAATTTTGCATTTTTCACTTTTACTCAGATTACCAAACACTCCACTGATATATTATATATAATACTGAAGGTTATTTAAAAAATATATAATAAACGTTACAGTTCTTCAAGCTTTTGAAATCACACTTGAAACGTCAAATATAAACATTTAGATAATATAGTCGTTGATCCTGCTATAAGCCGGATGTAAAGAAAAAAAAGTTACTCATCGAGAAAGCAACAGGAAGGAGGTCATAAATATTTTGACTGTGTAGGCCGGCAGCGAAAGGCAATTTTTGGATTGGGTCCAAAGTTTCGTATTTTTTTTTTCCTGGATATGTTAAGATATTTGTTTAGTAACCAGAATCTGCATGATGACATTGTTTCAACATTTTGCAACTCGAAATACCCCTAATTAAAAGATAAATTAAGCATTTTGTTTTTACAGTTCTTCGTAAATATCTTATGATCTATTGGTCGTTCGAATAATTCGTACTTATGAAAATTAAAAAGACATAAAACTCTCTGTTGAAAAAGTGCTATTATTTTTTTTCAGTAACCATTCCGAAGTAAAGCCCCACTGACAGCCTCCAGGATTGGCTATGTTTTGCTATCTGCTACTACAGATATGATAAGGTCATATGACC
This sequence comes from Aradus depressus, assembly GCA_963662175.1. Taxonomy (NCBI): domain Eukaryota; kingdom Metazoa; phylum Arthropoda; class Insecta; order Hemiptera; family Aradidae; genus Aradus; species Aradus depressus. Next base: position 33,379,516 of record OY759218.1, read on the forward strand.
TTAATTGTAGATCACGAAATTTCTATCGACTGAGCCTCTTCTCCATCTTATGAGTCACGATTCTTGGGATATGAGCGGCATAGGAATTTTAGAAAAACGTGTTCCCCAATTAAGTAAAATTTCCTATGAAGTAAAAGTTGTTTTTAGCATTTCTAATTCAAGATTTACGAGGTCAAAACTTATGCTTTTTAAGAGTTTTTAGAGTTTAGTAGCTAAATGACTAAGTTTAAGAAGAAAAAGTGATAGAAAGTAAATTGTAATTTTGAGATCAGATGAGCCCATGTAGAATTTATTATGGCTCATGCATCACGAGATACTCTACAGAAGTTCGAGTTTTGTAAAAAAACAAGTCATGGTTTTCTCCATTTTACGCAAAACGGCTACTTTTGAGCAAAAAAAAAAATAAAGAGTTCCCTTGAAGAAGACTAGAACTTCCTTTCGGGTGAGCTTTCTTTTGAGTTTCTGCGCCAAGCCTGTCGCAAGAGGTGGACGGGGCTTCACCTGTGAACCTGCTCTACTGGTTCATGGCAACTCCCTACTATATTTCAAGTAAAAAATGGAAAAGTCTTAATCGATAGGAGATCTATCAAAAATCTAAGTTATCAGTAGTCGTTTCAGAATAAACAGCAAAACACAAAATAGCTAACCCTGTGTCATTCCAGTGAGGAAAGTTTGGAGTATCATAAGTAACCATAATTCGATTTTTTTCTTACGACAATAGATAATCAGATACAGCATAGATATATAGCAAATAGTTGCAAATAGGTATATCTCAAGTAGCCCAATTATGACAAAATGTCTTTAAGTGCCTTTGAATCTATTCAAGAAAAAAAAAAAAATTGGGTTCTTGGCTTTCGCGGTCGAACTAGTGTGTTTTCACTGTATAATCAGATTTTTATCAAATATAACCTTTACCAGCATCAACGACGATATGTAGTGGGGCTGTCTGATATGCCAACATTTTAGGCTCACATTTTTCGTAGACTGATTTCGTTTGGTTAGTTTTCTATATTATATACTATTGTAATCATTTCTTTCTTACCACAATAATTTATTAAATTATTTAAATAGTCGAAATCTAACTACCCAAAAACCACAACCTAAAATGTTGGCTTATTGCAATTACCCCAATTATAAAACTATATAAACTAGGTTAAACGAATTCAACGAACATTGTATTATTCAAAGTGGAATAATAATTCAGTGACCAGTGACCAATCAAACAGAGAAATAGGCAATGAGAATTTTATAGGAAAAACAAAAAACCATCTGAAACGGTGTTTGATTTAACACACGTGTAACTTTGGTTTTTCAATAGCAAGACAGTTACAGTCGATTGCGCGTTCATTCACAAAGTATGAAAAAACCTCGATATGATAGGTCACTCGTCAGTAATTGAATAAAATAAAAAAAAACACAAAAGCTAGAGTTTAAACTATTATGATATGAAAATGAGCAAAACAGAGTTATAACACTAGCCAGAACTCCATTCAAGGAATTTAAAAAACCTGAACTCTGTTATTACCAAAATCGACTACAACAATTTTACCCTCAGGGGTGAAAGCAACCCCACTGGGTCGGTCGAACTGACCTGGCCCAGTTCCTGCCGTTCCGAAATCATATACGAAATCTCCATTTGAATCGAAAACTTGGATCCGGTTGTTCCTTGAGTCTGCCACGATCATATTTCCAAAAGAGTCGACGGCTATCCCCTGAGGCCGCAAGAACTGTCTTCCTCCCGTCCTTCCCGAGCCAAAGTACCTGGAGGTCCGCAGCTCGCTATCCAGGATCACTATCCTGTGATTGTTGAAGTCCGTCATCAGGATACACCCTTTGGGGGAGAAGGTGACCCCTCGCGGTGAATCACAGTGTTTTGTAACGATCTGAGGATGGTCAAAGCCGAACATTGCCAAAAACTCCCCACGACAGTCGAACATTTGCAAACGATGGTTTCTCGTATCAGACACGAGGATCCTTCCCCTTGAATCTGTCGCTACATCCCACGGATAGTTGAACTGACACGGTCTTATCCCCTTTTCTCCAAAAGTTAGAAGAAACTTCCCACAAAAAGAAAAAACTTGTATTCTGTGGTTGTCTTTATCGGCTACGACGATTCGGTTCCAAATATCAGTGGTGATTCCAGCTGGTCGATTGAAGAGCCCTGGTGCGGTCCCATGCGCGCCGAACTTGTGTAGGAAGCTTCCGTCAGGGAGGAATATCTGGACCCTGTTGTTGCTTCGATCGCCTACGATGATATTCCCTTTAGAATCGCAGCAGACTCCCCAAGGCCGACACAGCTTCCCGTCCTCGTCTCCTTCCCCGCCTATCACAAACTGAGGTTCTCTGTGCCTCGAGTTTCCTAGCTGGCCACAAGGACGCACCGAACCTTCTGACACACTTTTATTTTTCATCAATTGACCAATTTCAAGAGATGTTTTCGGGATGTCATCAAAAAGTGTTCCATGATTCATGTTTGTAATAAACGAATTTTCAATAGTTGACACATCATCCATATAACTCTTATTGTTTAGAATTGACTTAGAATTGAAGTAAATATGTTTCATAAACTCTTCACTACTAGTAATTTCTGAGTTGGAGGTTACACTTTTGATATCGCCAAGATTACTTAAAGACAACAACAGGGCAGAATCCGGAGGAAAAAATGCAAATGAATCATCCAAAGTGGGGAAACAGTCTCGAATCTGTTTAGCCTTGTTGAATTGTGCGTCTGCCTGGTTCTTGGCAAGCCAGACCTTAGTAGGCTCGTTGCTGGTCAAAGCCTCCGTCAGCAGCTTGCAATTGTTGCTGTAGGAGGACAACATGGTCCTCAGCTCCGCCATTTGCTTCGCCAAAGCTTTTGCTTTAGATAAATGAATCCTCTCCAATTTTGACATCAGAAATATTTCTCTCTCTTGGAGTATTACCTGGAACTTGCTTATAGAATTTATGATCTGGGATGAAACAATTTGAGCCCGCTGATTCACAGCTTCCATCATTTTCTCAGTAATGGCCATGTACTCCTGCGTAGTGTGGCACTGAATTTTATTTTCTTGAATAGCTTTTTTTATAGAGTTTCTTGCGATTGACATGGCCTCCTCAACATTTACAAAATTATGATCTTTGTGTTCAGAGACAATACATTTGTCGCAAACAGGTTTGGCACAGGTATCACAGAAGAGTTTGATCACTTTAGTAATGTGAGATTTGCAAGAAAGGGGGCGATTCAGATTATTGTGTGGGCTGCTCGCCGCCACTGAAGAGTATGAAGAAGAATCAGATCTATAGTTTACAAAATGTACAAATGAATGATTTTTTTTAACTCTCTGTATGTGAACCCCTACACACCTGTTACACAACAGTTCGTCGCAGTTGATGCAACGACATACTGGTTTGGCACACTCGTCACAACTTTGACACGAGGCGTAAGAAGAGTTTGATGTGTCGTGGAGAGTTTCCGTGTTTTCCTCTGGCTTCCTCTTTTGCACCAAAAAGGAGTCCCCCACGTTCGAGTAGTTCGCTTCAACATTCGCCATTCTCTGAAAAATAATGCACAAAATTAAAATACAAAATATAAAAGAAAATTAACTCTTCAACTGCTATGGACGGATATACACGTAAAAGGGGAGGCGGGAGTGCTGCCGGAAGAATGGCCGGATATATATGATCTACCTCCCATACACCGAAAGTACAAATGGCCAGTAGAGGCGTTTATCTACTGGTATATCTCTACACGACCGAAATAATGTGACACTAGTTGTGTATCGGAATTTTCGGGTTGCATCGCTATAAATATTTTCAATAATTTCTTCATAATAAATATTCAACGAACATTTTGAAAATTCCCCGACTTTGAGACAAAATGGCAGTTCAGTCTGCTGTTTTTGTCCCGTCCATTGTGCAAGTAACTTATCGCTAGAATAAAGTTGTAGCTGAAGAGCTGTGATTTTTTTATGTTTTGTACAATAAAACAGTCCTGCGATTTGTGAAATATCATGAAAATTCTATGAACCATTAAAGAGCTAACACTCATTTCATATCATTTTTATAACAAGGTTATTTTATCATTTTTGAACAATGAGAAAAAAATTCTGTTTTCAATTAGAGGGTTTTCTCTAACATCAACATTTTAAAATTCTTTTTATTGCTTCTATTACCTTCAAGAAGTGAGGAGGACGATTAAAAAAATTAATTCCTTAAATATACTTTTTTCAAAAAGGTAGAAGCAATGTTTAGTTATTCGAAAATCTTCTTTTTTCCTGATAACATAATTATTGTTAAGAGAGAATATATTTTTACTTTCTCCTAATAACTATTAATGTTTCAAATATAAAAAGCGCAGTAATACTGATTAGTATTGTTTATTATTCCTAGTCTTTTAAAAATATTAATACTAGACCTACAAGCTCCCCGATAAATTGAACCACAATTGATCATAGAATGAAAATAGTAGTAATATAGAGTAGTTAATAGAATAATAATAGTTTATGTATCTAATTTATAAGCTATCTTGATATATACACAGAATCCTATTATCATGTTATGGTGTAACGGAATTATTATCACGTGGAATGGCTGGGAAAGCTAACATTTTATTTTTTGGAATGTGGAGGAAGGGCTTCAGGTAGGAGGTTGGAGGTTGGGGTCTGACTACCTGTCAGTCTCAGTTAGGGTTCGGTACCACTTGGCCTCCATACATACCCTAAAATCATACCTTTTCGTCCCTGCGTATGGGACACTTTGTCTCTTCCAGTTAGCCCTAATTCCAATTACATTGGCCTGTGAAAATAGTCGTTTGTTTTTTTAAATAGTTTAAAAGCACATCACCAAATCTTGAAAAATTTAGATATATATATATATATATATATATTTTTTTTTTTAAATTAATTTATTTCTTTTGAATGGTTCTACGGATTCTTTTGAAAACAAATGATGTTGCAAATACGTTTAAGAATCATTTAAAAAAATAAAAGCAATTATGAATGAGTTCTAATGAGATTAACCCTGAGAAAAAAATAATAATATTGTCTTCTAGAATTTTTTTTAGAGAAGGAACCCACATTTAGAGGAACTTGTGTAAACGGTAAGATGTAGTTGAGTTATATATTCGAATTTCATATTTTCCGACATCCTGTTCCAAAAAACAACTGTGATGTGTCTGTGCGATAACTCCCGATAGAATAAATGCACCCACACGAAATTCCATAAGTAAATTCACAACCCCATAAGGACGTCAGTCATTAATTTACAGCGGAATCGGCCAAAGGTAAAGAGAGGATCTGAGCGGGGTTGAACTCAAAAATCCCAATAACTGCTGATGTAATGAATGTATCAAAATGAAATTTCATAATTAAGGAAGTCAAACCCGATGAAGAGAATACCTGTTATTTTCAGGGAAATCGGCCCAAGGGAAGACGGTTTCAGGGAAGGGGGCTCAACTCACAAAACCATCACAGTAACAGAGCATTTTTTGTCCCCGAATATCTGGCGTTTTCCTGGATCGTATCTCCCGCGTTATACGAGGGAGAAGTGTACCATAAATATAGAACTTTTTTCTTTTCAAAATTACTTGTTAGTATATTAATTACCTATGTTGCAATTTAAAAATAAAAAATAAGAATTTAAAAATAATTGCCAATTTACACATAAATGAATTGACAGTACCGACCAGTCTGAGGATCGGGCACATCCGGCTGACTCACGGCCACCTGATGAGCAGCAGTCCGCCTACAGACTCATTGCAAAACTCGTAACTACTTGCACCCAGTAATCCATAGCTCATCCCAAAATCCTGTCCCAACCTAATAACCTCAATGATCGAAAGAATAGCTGATAACGCAGATTCATTACGTCTGGGATCCCTGGGAGTAACTTGATTGCGAACGGTGGCCGGGCTGCGGAGCTTCATCGGCTCCGCTGGGATCTATTTCCAAAGATTTGTGACGAGTGAAATCATGAAAATAACTTTTTTTTGGGTTACGTAAAATTTTTCAAGCCCCCCCCCCCCCCCCCCCCCCCCCCCCTCCCCCTGTGACGAAATAAGAACGATAAATGTTGTGACTCAAATGGAGAACAGGAATAACATATCTACCCCCATCCATGAAATTTTAAATTGTTGTTAGTTAGTTTTTCATATTTTTTTATATACGCGTGTTTTTTTTTTTTTTTTTGTTTTTCAACTCTTATTTATTAAAATATTTTTAATTATGTTGTTTTCAAAATTATTTTATCAGACAGGCAGTCTGGCAGATGATGAGGGCAGCCTCGAGAGCCGGCTAGCAAGAATTAATAAAATCTGTGAGAGGTCAGACTATAGTTAAATTTACAACCTGTGACAAACTGTCAACAAGTTTGACTTTTTTGATTGGTGAGTAATTTATGGACGGTCCCTCATTTTGTGCGATGCCTGGACAAAAAATAAAAGCTTATAAGGATGCTACTAAAGGTGAAATTTCACAAAAATCCTATCAACCAATAAGATCAACCAATAAGAGCCTAGCATTCATTTTATGTTAGAAGGGGGCGGGAGGAAATGGGGAAATCTGCTTTGCCCCAGGCTGCGATGCCGTGATTTTTACTTACATTAAGGATGGTGCTGGCGAAGCCGTCAGAGATGGAAGGCTGGCCCCAAAGGAAGGCGGCTCCAGCCGCTAGCCCTTCCTGGTCGGAGGCCGTAATGTGCTCGGTGGATCTGGAACAGAGGGCGCAAGTCAACAGGGGTGCCGCAAAAATAACCTTACACCAGTCCTCTCAAATAACAATGTTTGCAAACAATTTTTTTTGTTTTTCAACTAGACTAACTTTTTACTATGTGTGATTTTTTACTACGTTACAAAAAAGTTAAAAAAAAAAAAAAAAACATTGTTTTTCTGTGAACACGATAACTTCCAATAAAATTAATTTATGGACACAAAATTTTATATGTTTATTCAGAACTCCCTAGGACGACACCTACTAATTTTCAGCCAATCGGCCAAAGGGATGTGGAGGATTAGGGGGAGGCTTAACACAAAAACTGTAGAACGGTGTTGAAATGTATCTATGGACAAAACGTTTTATATGTATATTCAAAACGTCGTAAAGATGAGACATATTCAACGAGTTCTTTGTTTCTTCCCACATTACACTGAGTAAAACCAAAACAATGAAGGTAAATCCCACAAAAAAAACAAAACAGGAATTGTAGTAGCTGATACCATTTTTACGTAGACATTGTAAAAATACCCAGTTTGCAAGAAATGTTTTTGCACTAAATTAGGAGAAACTAGGGGTTTTAAAGAAGTAGTCATTAAACAAAAACAGCTCTCACCATGCTCACTCGTTGCTCCCGATAAACGAGGACGGAGTCCTTCTGGTAACCAGCGTTCCCAATCCGAAATTAAAGAGGTGAAACATCACACCACAAGTTTCCCCCTGAGCTAAGAAAGCCACTACTGTCGCCAAACGTTAGCAAAAAAAATACATTTTAATACTACGAAATGTTCGCCGAGACGAGATAAAATCCTGTTTCTATCAATTTTATGCAAATTGTTTCCACCAGCTAAATTTGTCCTATAAAAAACAAAAAAATGGTATATGCCACACTTGTGACCTATTTCAGGCTCAAATGAAAGCGCGACCACAGAAGATAAATGCTGCAATAAATGCAAAGAGAGACACACATCATGCAATGGCAGAGTTTGCTTATGCCACCAAAAAGGAAGACAAAGAAGAAGCGAAGTCCAATTCAAAAATTCGTGTTTTTTCTTTTGATTTGCAGCAGTGTCTGCCTACCCCATTCCTTAGAACGTCGGTGGCATTATATAAAAGACAATTTTGTACATTTAATCTCACTATTCATGATTTGGTAGACGATAGCAGTTACTGCTACATGTGGGACGAAAGCGTATCGGGGAGGGGGGCTAACCAAATAGCATCATGTATTTTTGAACAATTGAAAATGCTCTTCCCAGAGACAGAAGAAGTCACGTTCTACTCCGATACTTGCGGCGGGCAGAATAAGAACAATATCGTGGCATTTATGTTCCTATATGCTATGCAAAATTTAAAAATAAATTTGGTGAATCACAAATTTTTAGCCAGTGGGCACACTCACATGGAGTGCGACTCGGACTACGCCGCCATCGTAAGGGCAAAAAAAAAAAAATAATAATACGGGAATGAAAATTAACCACTAAAATGAATGGATTCAGCTGGTTAGGTGGTGCAAACAAACAAAAAAACTGAAATGGAATGAAACTGAAATTGAATGAAATTGAAAAAAAAATCAAATAGAGTTTAAATCTTAAATTAAGTATATCTTTTTAATGAGAAATAATTTTGTATTATGTTCTATAAATTTGTATTGTAATCAGAATTAATTTTGTAATAAATAAATAAATTCTTCTCTTTTTTTTCTAGTTTCTTTTCTCTAATACTTAACATTCATTTCAGTAAATTAGACTTAAGGTCTAAGACAAAATAAACAAAAAAACACGAAGAAAATACTTTTAGTATTTTAAAAAGTATGGTAAATAATTAGGTGTGTTTCCAAATTAGGTAAGTGTCGTAAATAATTAGGAAAGTGATGGGGAATGATTAGGTAACTAAGGGAAAATCCAAAAAAGGGTTAACAATATTCATTTCCTATAGATTTAAAAGATATGTAATTAATAATGAAGCAAGCATAATTTATTTATTCCAAAAACTGGATTTACACGATTAATGCAAAAACAAAAAAAGCGCTGCCCTGAAAAGTTATGCATTTAGACCTACCAACTTATTCCCTGTGACCACAGATATGTAACCGCATATTGGCCATGGTTTTCTTACAAAAATGTATTTTTAGGAAAAAACAAACTAAAGGAAATCGCAGTATTGTAGTTGTTTCTTAGTATTTTTTTGACAGACATTTTATTCTAAAAAAGTCAATATTGGTATTATTTCACAATAAACGAAATTCTCTGTCCAAACTATTAATGAAATATCGTTGGTTCAAGATTTGGATGTTATACCTGGGGGGCTAATTTATTTATTTTCGGCTAGCATTCCGAACCCCTAACCAGAGATATTTCTCAGTCTACATTTCTCAACTTTCCTCAGCCATATATTCAATATACCCCTTATTTAGAGGAAAGTTGTTATTATGTATCTTCTGTTCACTTCTTCACAATACTTCTTGTTATATGAAGTATAGGGGAGGTTATGTTCAAAAATTTGATACGGAGTTTTCAACGGAATTTCATGTTTTCCAATATCTAGGTTCCAAATATGAAAAAAAAAAAAAAAAAAAAATTTCTGTCTGTCTGTGAACACGATACCTCACGATAGAATGAATGTATCAACACGAAATCTTATACAGTCAGTGCAAAAAGTATTCGAACACTATAAAAACTATCCCAATTTTTAATGTTTTCCTTGATTTTTTTATTTTTATTTATAATTTAAATTTCGTATTATGCTTAGTTGAGCATGATGAGGTATAAAATGTGTCCATTGCTTAAAAAACAATTTAAAATAGGACAAGTAGAGTATAATTAAAGAAATTTGTCTGAGAAGGAAAAGCATAAAGTATTCGAACACTTGGGGTTTCTGTAATACGACCGATTTGTTTACCTCGTTAATCCCTTTCATATAACTAGTAAATACAGTGGCCCACAGTCAAAATGATGCAAGGGGTTTTTAAATAGAAACACACGTTTTGAATAATAAACTTTAATCAATTTCTAATGGAACTTGTATAACACTGAACTTTAACATTAAACTTATTTAAATAATATTCAAATTTAAAGAAATTATCATTTAGTTAAAACGTTAATTTGTCATAGAAAAAATTATAAATAATGATCTCACAGTGAAAATGATGCAAAAGAAAAAATACATAAGAAATCTATCTTTAAATATAATCAAGATTTGGTCGAAAGTCCTTTGTTATTTAATACCTGTTTCAAACGGTCTGCCATAGACGCCACTAGCTTTTCAGTGTAATTTGGCTGAATCTCCTCCCATTCTTCCTTAAGCGTTCTTTTCAGTCCTCCCTTATTTGTAATTTCATGTTTTCTCACCTCCATTTCTAATATAATCCACAGATTTTCTATAAGATTTATATCAGGAGATTCGGGGCGGTGTTTTTATAGTTTTTGGACAATTATACACCATTCTTTGGCCAAATATGAAGAATGCTTGGGATCGTTATTCTGATAAAATGTAAAATTGTTGCTAATTCCCAGTTTGTTTGAACTTTCTTTCAGATTCTTTTTAAGTACATCACAATGAATATATTTGTCCATCGTCCCCACAATAAAATGGAGATTTCCTACTCCAGAGGCAGGCATACACCCCCAAACCATGACATAGCCACCTCCACCGTGATGGCCATTCCACCTCCATGCTTGATTGTCGGGCGAAGATTTTTTTCCCTGAGCTCTTCGTTGGTCCGTCTCCATACAAAACTCTTCGGTCAGATCCAAATAAGTTGAATTTTGATTCATCTGAAAATATAACCCGTTTCCAGAAGTACGAATCTTTCTATTCTTTTTGTTTATCTATGACTTTTTTCTTGCCACTCTTCCATGAAATTGGTTCTTTCTAAGAACCCTACGAATGGTTTCAACACATACTTTTTGGTTTAAATGTTTTTCAACCATTATTGCCAACTTTGGAGCACTCAGTTTAGGATTTATTTTAATTTGGGGTGAAATCCATCGCTCATCAATACCAGTAAAACTTTTTTTTGCGCTTACCCTGGGTTTATGTATAAGCCGATGTTAGTTTTTATAACGTTCAATAATGTGCTCGACTGTTGAATAGCTCCTGTTAACGATGGAGGCAATTTCTTTATGTGTCTTCCCTTTTTTAAAATTTGCTATGACGATTTCTCGTTCGCGAATTGTTGTTTGAGCACCCATTTTTAAAACTAGATGGAAACACTCGGAGCGAAGCTCTTTACAAGAAGGAGTACTCCAATAAATGGAATTAGAAACAACAAAAACAAACACTGCATCATTTTCACTGTGAGCTGATTATTTGCAGTTTGTTCCAACATTCAAATCTACGTTTTAACATAATGATAATTATTTATATTCTAATATTATTTTAATGAATTTAATGTTTAGTTTAAATGTTATAAAAGTTACATTGGAAATTTATTATAGTTTTTTATTCAAAATCGCTATTTATAAATTAAAAATCCCTTGCATCTTTTTGACTGTGAGCCACATATATACAATAGCTTTATCTTTGAATCAGTCAGTGTCCGAAGCAGTTCATTCAAAATGGGGCGCAAATCATTTGAGACAACCGAAGAAGAACGAAAAATTATTATCTCTTTGCATAACCAGTGTAAATCTCTTCGGGAAATCGGGTGTCCGACATTATAAATCGGTATGGAAAGACCAAATCTTTTCGTTCTCAGCCTCGCAGTGGTCGGCCTAAGTTGTTAACAGAAAGGGACGAACGATCGATTCTTAGGAAAATTAAGGTAAATCCCTGTTAGAGTGCTTCAAATTTGGCCACGGACTTATCAAAAGCAAATAATAAAACTATTTCGGCTAGTACAGTGAGAAATTGTTTAAAAAAATTTGACTTTCATGGGAGGACAGCACGCAAAAAGTGTTTTATTTCCAAATTAATATGGTGAAGCGGCAAAACTATGCAAAAGAACAATGCCACCAAACCCCGGAATTCTGGAAAAGAGTCATGTTTACCGACGAATGTAAATTCGAAATATTTTCTAAAACAAATTACCAGAAAATATGGAGAAAAAAAAATTGTTCTATGGATACGAAAAATTGAATTCCAACTGTTAAGTATGGGGGAGGATCCCTTATGGTTTGGGGGTGTATGAGTGCCAGTGGAGTTGGGAAATTAGTTTTTATAGATGGCATAATGGACCTCGTAAAATATGTTCAAATTTTAAAGCAAAATTTATCACCAAGTGTAGGGAAAATTGGTTTGGGGGACAATTACATATTTACACAGGACAATGATCCCAAGCATACCGCTTGGAAAACCAAGATGTGGTTGCTCTATAATGTTCCAAAATATAAGGCAACACCTCCTCAAAGTCCTGATCTAAATGTGATTGAGCATTTGTGGGACTACTTAAAAAGGAAAATGCAAGAAAGGAAACCTTCCAGTTTAAAGGAGTTGAAAACAGCCCTTCAAGAGGAGTGGCACAGAATACCAAATTCGGTTCTTGAGAACCTGGTGTCATCTATGCCGAGACGTCTGCAAGCAGTTATTACGGCTAAAGGGGGGCCAACAAAATATTAGCTTCGTTAAAAGCAATAACTTTTTGAGTGTTCGAATACTTTTTGTGTGCAGTTTTTCTAATTTATTTCAAATTTTATATAAATTATTAAGTCAATGTGTTGTTCAAAAATTGTTATGTTGCTATTAAGAGCTAAATTGTTTGATTAAATGTTAATTACAGTCAGTTGTATTTTTTTCTCCAAATTTATCATTTCACATTCATTTTAACATATTTTTAAGCACTGTTCGAATACTTTTTGCACTGACTGTATGTGAATTCAGAACCCTCTAACAAGACACCTATTGTTTTTCAGCCAAATCGACCAAAGGGGAGGATAACATAAAAGCTCTTAATAACTACCGATAGAAAGAATGTATCGACACAACATTACATGTGTATGTTCAAAACTCTAATAACTGTCGTTGTAATGAATGTATTGACACAAAATTTCAAAAGTGAATTCAAAATCCCTTATGTACGACACTCATCAACCCCAATAATTGCCGATGTATCGACATTAAATTTTATATTTAAAGTCTAACCCAATTAAGATATCTCTGTTCATAGGGAATAAATTGATAAGTCTAAATTCGTAACTTTTCAGGGCAGCACTTTTTTACTTTTGCATTAATCGTGTGAATGCAGTTTTTGGAATAAATAAATTATGTTTGTATCATTATTAATCACATACCTCCTAAATCTATAGGAGTGAATGAAAATGAATATTGTTAATCCTTTCTTGGATTTTTCCTTTGTAACCTAACCATTCCCCATCACTTACGTAATTATTAACCATACTTTTTGAAATACTCTTGAATGATGCCTCTCTAAAGTTGATTTAACTTAAAACGCCCTCTTCACTTGGATTAGTCTGCTGTGGTGAATAAATGGTTAAATGCAGTTATCTCATGGAAGATTCCTCAAAGAAGTAGATTAAGTTCATTTAACCGAGAACATACACAATTTTACGAGATACCGAGCTCCCAACTTCTTCACAGTGCGCAGATGGCTTCGGAGATGATTACAACACACTTAACTCATTTTGGCCATTTTTCAACTTAACAACTTATTCCCTGTCAAACTTCAGCGATATCGGCTAAAGAAAAGAGGGGGGGGGGGGGGGGGGGGGGTGTCAGGGAGGTGGCTCAATTCAAAAACTCTAATAACTGCCGATGTAATGAATTTAATGACATAACATTTAGTATGAGGATTTAAGAGCTCCTATGTAAGTCAACTGTTGAATATTAGCGCAAATGTCCGACATTTTGGGGAGGAAACGAAAAGTTAATTATATCGTTCTGGGGAATACATTACCGGTCATTCATCGACGACTTTTTTGCCATATTTGGAATCTAGAGATCGAAAAACATGAAATTCCCTTGAAATCTCGGCATCGAATTTTTGACCGTTTATATAACTTCATCTATACTTCGTATAGCTCGGGAAGAAAATGTCAATATGTGTGTCTGTGAATAGAAAAACTCCCGACAGAATGAATACGAGTATATCGTCGAGTATAGTCGCATATCGACACAGAATTTTGTGTTTTCAGAACCTCATAAGGACGAAACCTAGCGATTTTCCGCCAGATCGGCGAAAAGGAAGTGGGGCATCAGAAGAGATCATGTTGGGGAAGTACGTTGCCGGTGAACACCGACGACTTTCTTCTTCAATATGCGAATATCAACTTTCCGACTTTCAAATAATGTTTCTTCAACTTAAGAGATATAATAAAGCTAAGTGCAAAATTTCTTGATAATAGATTCACTAGAAGTTATTATAAAGAACAAGTTCAACAAATCAGTTGAAACACGTGAACAGGTGTACCAAGTACAATAATATTTTTTTCAATATCCGAAGCAACTGTACTTTTTTCGAAATTCATGAAAATCGCCCAAGTAGAAGTAGAAGTCGAAAATTGAATTACGAAATCAGAATAGTTTCACTCTGATAGCGGGTGATATGATCTCATAGTTAAAAAGCCCGGGCATAAGTCACAAAAACAAACTACAAAAAAAAATCCTCGGTGAATCACTGGCAATGTGCTTCCCCAGCGTTCATTAATCAACTAAGTTTTTGCTCTCCTTCGAAAACTAATCAACTGAAGAAAAACCTGTCTTATTCAGAGACTTCTGGATCCTCGTACTAAATGTTTGTGTCGATACATTCATTATTACAACGACAGTTATTAAGGCACAATTTTTTTGCCACTCAACCTACCATTCGTTCTAAAAAACAAAAAAAAAACGCGACAAATCACCGACAACAACCCCGTTATTATATAATAAATCGTAATAAAGTTTCCGCTCTCCCTCTAAACCCTCTTCCTCTTTTGCGAAGTTTGAAATTCGAGCCCAAAATGTTCATTCTATCGAGAGTTATTGAGGTTTTTGAGTAAGCCCCCATCGTAATTCCACCCCTATCGCTATTTGGCTCAAGTCATTAGATGTCGTTATAGGGTTCTAGATCAACATATAAAATTCCGTATCGATACATTCATTACTTCGGCAATTATAAGGATTTTGGTGTCCATCCTCCTTAATCCTCATCGTCCCTTTCGCAGATTTGACTGAAAATCAATATGAGTAGCTTTTCTAGGGTTCTGGCCTCACAAATAAAATTTCTGACGATATGTTCATTCTATCGGAAGTTATCATGTCCACACATAAAAAAAAATATTTTTGAATCAGAGGGTAGGTAAACATGAAAACCGGTGAATACTCCATTTGTGACCGGTCATATAGCTCCCCTAGCTAAGGAAGTTAGAAAAAAAAAAAAAAAAAAACAAAAAAAAAAGGTAGATTTAGATCAGTGAACAATAATAACTGCTGACTTCCGTTGTTATTGTCAGACCTGGTAGACTTAAGGTAACAGATAAGTTAATTTAAATCCTTCCAAGAAATACAACAACAAAACTAATTAAAAAATATTTTTTATACATCCTTTCTTGGATCTGTTTCACTCACCATTCCCTTCAGAGAAAACATAAATTAAAATGAAAACTGACATTATTGCAGAGATATTGTGAAATAATTCAAATGGACTTGAAAAATAAAATAAAACTTGTTTATTTAATAAATTGTCTAATTTCACTAACTATATATACATGGGAGTACTTTCGGTATTTCTACCATCCTCCAGCCAAATCCAGCCAAAAGCATAAGAGATAAGCATAAGAGTCTTATCTCTTATGCTTTTGGCTGAGGATGGTAGAAATACTGAAAGTGCTCCCATGTATATATAGTTAGTGAAATTAGACAATATATTAAATAAACAAGTTTTATTTTATTTTTCAAGTCCATAAATTAAAATGAACACTAGAATAAGGTAAGAACATAAATATCTTAAACTGTATACAAAAAACGACATAGAATATACTTATTATTTAAGAATAAAACAATTATTATTATTTGATATGACATTGTGTACATTTAATGTATTTCTATTTAAATAAATGTTATCCTTGCTACTTCAAAAAAAAAAAAAAAAAAAAATTCACTTGTAATGTCATTCTAAAATTGTGAGCTGAAAATAATAATAATTGTGTAAGTAACGTAGTTTCGACTAGAATATAGAAGAAAAGGAAAATTATAAATGAGAAACATGCAGTTCAGTGAAGAACACTAAAGAAAAATAAGATAGGAATGTAATGCAATGTTATAGTATTGATCCATAACCTACCCCATAATGTTAGGAATGAGGCAGCGTGACATCACGACCAAGGTGGAAGGGAGCTGGGGGCAGACTGAGGGGGGGACCGAGAGGAGGCGAGGGTGGCCGAGAGGAGGCGAGGGTGGCCGAGATGAAGCGAAGAGAAACGAATGGAAGGAAGGGAGGGGACTGAGAGGAACCGAAAAGGGCCGAGAGGAAGCCGGGAAAGTCGAAAGGGAGCGATGACATCCCTCTTCGTTTTTATTACAAACCTTCAAATAGAAAACCTCTGCATGGTTTTGACAGACTTAGAGAAGTAAATTTAAAAATCCAACGACAGGATAGAATTTTTAAAAAGGGCTTTGCTTACCTAGACCCACATAGTCCCAGAAGAAGTCAAACATGATCCTGACATATTTAAGGTAGACCACAAAACTGACAAAACAAATTAAAAGATGATTTTTAAGACTACTAGGATACTAAAGAAAACATATTAAAAAAATTCGCAGTCATTAGTAAACACTTTACAAGAAAGGCGCGAGAACAAACACGAACGACCTTAACTACATAAGTAAACTGTTTTACCAACTGTAATAATAATTTCATTAATGATGTAATAAATACCCGTACTTTGCTAAACAATTTAATGAAAAGGCTGGATTGGGGGCCGTCATTTTGCGGGCTTGGAGAGGGGAGTGATCATATATTTGAACCCCGAGGCCGGACGCGACGTTGTTTTGGTCGTAGAAAGACACAGAATGTTTTAAGCAAATGTGCTAAAAGAGAGATAATGGCAATGTCAAAATGTCAGGAGGGGAGAAATCACCCAGTGGTGACACTCCCTAGTCATCGATTTACTCTCATTTGTAACTAATCACTATCACTGTTGCTGCTAAGGAGGTCTCTAGGCCATTGACGCCTTAAGCCGTCGTTGGGGAAGTATGGTAGAATGGAGGGCACGGACTAGAGGACTATTGTGGGAACTAAGAGGGAAAAATTATTTTTTATACTCTGATTTAGCGACTTCGGTGACAAAAGATACGTCGGTCAGTGTGAAGAGTTTTGTTGGAGACGTAATAAGGAGCATTGGCTACTTTACGAAGGGTTTTGGATTGAAAGGATTGGATGCGCTGGAGATTGGAAGCCTTGGCAGAACCCCAGAGTTCAAGTCCGTAAGTCCATGTCGGTTTCAACACGGCATTGTACATATTGTCGTTTTATTTTCAAAGTTAATTTAGTTCTTTTGTCTACTAGTCTTACAGTTTGTAGCGTCTGTTCATTTCTTGTCTTTTCAGTCTCATGTGAGGGTAGGCCTTACCATAATTTTCAGAAGTTAACCCCGGACACTCCATAGCTCTATCAGAAATAGCAATTTCTTCAGTTGGGTGGGGGAGGGGGATGGCAATCTCTTTCAGACGCGTTCATAAAACAAAAGTGTCTGCCCCCTGTAACGCCGAGTGCCATTGTTTCCATTCATTAAATTTTAACACATTTCAATTGGTGCAACTGGTGAAATGGGAGAGTTCAAAAGATGAAATGAGGCCTCTCAATGACCCTTCAATGACACTCCTAACAAATTCTGATTGTAATCAATAACAGGTTCAATTCATTCACAATTCGAAGAATTATTAGTTTAAATACCTTGAATTGGAAGGGCAGTGGTCTTTCATGGCAACTCAACGGCAGCAGATCTTTGTTTGAATCACTCGGCAGTTATTAGGTTTGCTGAGTTGAGCTCCACCTCTGGCCTCACCAACCTCACCATCTCCGAGGAAGAAAACAAAATAACAATAACAAACATAAATAAATAAATAAATAACAAAAATATTTAAAATAATAAAGTAAACTAGTATAAAAGTAATATAAAATAATGATTAAACACAAAGGAGATTCGGCAGGCAAAGGCAGGATATTAAGTTTTTTAAATATTTTTCAGCAGCTTGTTTTTTTATTAATAGGTATTGTTTATTATTATAAGTGCTTTCTTCTGAAATATAAAAATATTAATACTCGAGCTACAAGGTCCCCAATGCATTAAACCATAATTGATTATAGAATCGAAATAGGCTTAATATAGAGAAGTTAATATTTGCTTTGGCCCGATCCTTGGAACTCAGTTTCTTGTCGATAGGAGACCTAGGAATTTTATACTATCTTTAAATGATATGGAAATGAGGATTACCTCTATAATACCGAAATAAAAAGAAAATAATATATAATAGAACAATTACAAATAAGCGATGGTAAAATCATTCTGCACTTAATGAAAAAAATAATTATAATTCGTAACAATTAAAGATTGACTAATGCCTAATAATTCCAATATAGATACGTCTAATTAAGTTGAAATTCTTAATGTTAGAACACCGATCGCTAAATCTATGTTTCTGGTTCCAACAAGGAGTGAGGAAAGTTATTAATACTATCCGTGATATGAAAAATAACACTTCGTATGACACATTATTTATCGAATAAAATAATCAAAACTCTTTCCAAAAATATCTCAGAGCTTCTGAGTAACGTAATCAATCTGTTTTGAATCAGGTTGCTTTCTGAAATTAGCGAGAAAAAAAGCCACTATTCAAAAAAGGTGATAAATTATTGCCGGAAAATTATAGACCGATCTCATTGCTCCCAACAATTTAAATTTTGAAATTAGATTTTGAATTGTGTATTTTAATTATCTATTCCTAGAATGGAGCTTCACAAAGTAAATCTGGAAATCATAAATTACTGGCTCTAAAGGATGCTACATTGCCACCAGAACGAATTAGATCGGATAAATCTTTTTCAAGAATTCCTAAAATCCACTTATTTAGCAGTCTTTTTGTTCAAACAAAAAAACGGATGGACGGAATTTGAAAAAGTTCCTCTCAGATCATATTTACGTTGATACGCTTCGATGGCACCAAAGCGGTCGATATCATTTTTCATTCACGAGATATCGTGCAGGAAAAATTGACCACGCACGTATGTATACGCACGTACACACACACACTCATACTTCTTTCCAAAAATAGGGTAAAAATACTGTAATGACCTTGAAACATTAAAAAAAAAAATGAAAATTTTGATTTCGATTTTCGGACCCATTACAATAACTTCCCTATATGCTGAGAAGTTAAAATTGTGCGGGAGGCTCAACTCAAAACCTCCAATAACTGCCGAGGAAATTAATGTATCAAAATGAAATTGTAGCTCTTAGCACAAAAATAGTTCTAGCTCATTAACCGCTGATCGGATTGCCCTGAAATTTCACTTGTAGTATTCTTTAAAGCCAAATTGAAAAAAAACCTAAGTGACGTCCCAGTCCCAATAACGATGAATGAGGAGGAGGGGGGAGGGGGGGGGGGGCGCAGCATAAAATTACTGCTAGCTCACTAACGGCTGATTGGATATTGATGGAATTTTACATGTAGCTTATAAGCTCGTCTTATAAGCTCAATTAAAACTAGGTTATGTGACTACTCAAATTTATGAATGGGAGGGAGGGCGCAGCATAAAATTAGTTATAGCTCATTAACACCTATTTGAATTGTCCTGGAATTTCACCTGTTCGTCACCATAACTTAGAGTCTGGTCCGAAGGAGGACGTGCTCAAGTTTTTTTTCACTTTTCAGTTAAAAAAAACTAAAGATCCCGTCTTGATTGCCAACTATCTTGAGCTCATTAGACACAGATATATTGGGAGGGTTGTTGAGTACACCTAGGGACCTAAGCATCGAACGCTCTTACCCCTACCTAGTTAGCTCTACAACGGGAGCATGACATTTTGCCTACCCAGGTTACATAAGGTACGACTCATTAGTACCTGACATTCGAAAAGGCCCGGGATCATCGTGGAAGAAATCGTGAAATTCGTTTGACGACACCGCTACTTGGCCTAAAATTTCATTCATACCAAAACAACAAACAACATAGCCTTTTTCCGGTATTTGAAGGACTATATGCCTCAATTTCATGAGAGTGATTGAAAATAGCAACGTCATGAATATTACTGTCGAAGATTTGCCTAGGATTCGCATGAGAGGTATTATGAGAAAAAGTCCAAGTTCTTTGGGCAACGCCGGTTATTACTGCTAGTAACGATCAATATATACGATATTGACAAATACATATTTTCGGTTCGAAACCCGGCCGAGGCCCTCCTTCGGATGGGACGTTGAGCAATGGTCCCGAGCCTGTACGAGGTGTCATATACTCCTTAAAAACACATACCCTAGGTGAATTTTTTTTTTTTTTATTTACAAATAGCTATTTACAACTGTATACACATAAATACAACAAGCAAATGTGCTAATAAAGAGGTAATGGCAATGTCAAAATGTCATGAGGGGAGAAATCACCCAGTGGTGACACTCCCTTCTTGAATTAACTAGGATAGGCAAATTTTAGGACTCCTATTGTAGAGTCGGGCTCAGGTCCACGAGAGCGACGAAAGGGCGCTGTGGTTGTAGATATTGTTACTGTGATTGAGTAGCTGTTTTGAGAAAACCGTTACCAGATAGCAGTCAGTGAGTGTGGATTCTTGCCGTCTTATCACTTCTCTCTCTACTCAGTCCAGTCCTCCGCTAATATGCTACCTTCTCAATGTTTTCTCTCCCACAGAGTCTCTCTTAAATCTGTTTATTTGTATTTTCATTATTACTCTGACTCAGTTTGTGAATCGTGACATTGTATGAAACTAATGTTATTAAAAAAGTGATCTTGGAATAATATAATTTTTGAAAAACAATTAAGTGGTGTCGTTTTTTTTTTTAATTTTTGTTTTGAAAATGTGACAATAATATTCACTTGAGAAACAGCTTTAGGCATGACATTTATCAACGTATTTAAATGGGAATCAGTATATATCTTTTTTAAATTCTTCGTACTAAACGTTTGGACTATAGAGTGGAATAAAATGGATTTTGAACGTTGTGCTACAGGATATGCTAAATATTTTCAACTTTGAATATTCTTTTGTTAAACATGGTAAGTTTTCTTACTCTATAAATAAATATAAATTATCATGGTGTCAATATTTCATTGACATTCACAGTACAGGAATATTAGACTTTTGAAAATGAAAACATTCCTGCATTCTTGAAACTTTGGTAATAAGTCACCTTTGGCATGAGATTAACGGAAGAGTCCATGAAAATTCTAGGGGGGGATGGGTGGGCGCTAAGTGGAAAATGTTATTTTGCAAAAAACAGACGTGTGAGGTGTCGTTTTATACGTTTTTTGGCATGCTGAATCAAATAAAAACAAAATCACGTCAATATAACCACTTTTATTGAGTAAATCGATATTTGATTGAAAATAACATGGGTGAAATAAGCTTAACATTGTCCGCTGCCTCATTCCCATGGATACCTACCTATCCATGTTATTCACGCAGAATTGATTCGATTCCCACAGTCAAATAGCAATTTAAATTTCCTAAAAGTCTCATGAACCATAGAATCAGAGGAATATCTGTCCCGCAGAGAGTACAGTACACTTAAGGTATCTGAGTAAATGAGGAACCTGCTGCAGTTCTCAGAAACGCAGTAATCTAGAGACTGGTTTGTTGCTTCGGCAGTTATAGAGTGGCAACTCGGGGTAGGATCCATGAACAAGTTCTTCCATTTGAATGGAACGCATATCCAACACAGACCTGGGCATTAGTCAGATAAATTATCTTTTAAATAATGAAAAGATAGTATCTTGCAAGATACGTATCTCACAAGATAACGTTATCTTGCAAGATAGTATTTGGTTCATGAAAAGATACTTTATTCAAGATACTTGGTTATCTTGTCACTCATCAGATGCATTATCTCGTTATCTGAAAGATTGTTATTCAAGAACCTATTTTGAAAGTATCTTGTTATCTTATGAGTGATCACTCATTATTCAAAAGATAATCAGATAACCAATACAGATAGCTCACGTTACCAACCCGAGAGTTGCGGGTTCGAATCCCCACCAGTAATATCAACTTATTTTTCAAAAAGCTCACGTTACTAACCCAAGGGTTGCGGGTTCGAATCCCCACCAATAATACCAAATTACTTTACAAATAGCCCACGTTACCAACTCGAGGGTTGCGGGTTCGAATCCCCACCAGGAATATCAACTTATTTTACAAATAGCTCACTTTACCAACCCGAGGGTTGCGGGTTCGAATCCCCACCAGTAATACCAACTTACTTTACAAATAGCCCACGTTACCAACACGAAAGTTGCGGGTTCGAATCGTCACCAGTATTACCAACTTACTTTACAAATAGCCCACTTTATCAACCCGAGGGTTGCGGGTTCGAATCCCCACCAGTGATATCAACTTATTTTACAAATAGCTCACGTTACGAACCCGAGGGTTGCGGGTTCGAATCCCCACCAGTAACATCAACTTACTTTACAAATTGCCCACGATACCAAACCGAGGGTTGCGGGTTCGAATCCCCACCAGTAAAATCAACGTATTCTTCAAATAGCTCACGTTACGAACCCGAGGGTTGCGGGTTCGAATCCCCACCAGTAATATCAACTTATTTTACAAAAAGCTCACGTTACGAATCCAAGGGTTGTGGGTTCGAATCCTCACCAGTATTACCAACTTACTTTACAAATAGCCCACGTTACCAACTCGAGGGTTGCGGGTTCGAATCCCCACCAGTAATATCAACTTATTTTACAAATAGCTCACATTACCAACCCGAGGGTTGCGGGTTCGAATCCCCAAGAGTAATATCAACGTATTTTTCAAATAGCTCACGTTAACATACATCAACCTTGGTAATCAAAACCCACGGTTATGTACCTTGAGGAGGCCGGGCTCAACGCGACCCTCTACGTTGTAGCCACTAATGAAAGGACAACCGCCACTTTCAACGCTCTGAGCTGCCTAGCCTGCGCGACGGGATACTCTGAGCGTAGTATCATCTACATTGGATATCCGAGGCTATAGCAAGGTAAGCCGCTGCTGGGTGGTGGCATTGAAGCGGCGACGCGTGATCCCTGTGCAAGCCCAGAGTGCAGCCCTTTTAAGGGTTACAAAGGTCTATCGTACTGTCTCTATGGCTGCGCTACGTGTGCTGGCAGGAGCTCCGCCTATAGTCTTGGTCTTGGACGGGGTGGTCGCCTTTACTTCAGTAAACAGTAGTTTTGCCTTCAGGAGCGGATATAGATGAGCCCTTACGTCTATTAACTCTGGAGAAAGAGATTCGCGATAATTATGTTTTTATTTTTTAATGATTAATAAAATTGTTAGGCTCTAATTTCCAAGACGATATCGCGATAGGTGTCGTGGGCTCCACCGGAGGTCGGCCACCCAAAAAAAAAAAGTAATATCAACCTATTTTATACATAGCATTATCGAAATGATACGAAGAATGGAATCTGTACAATAATAATATAAAACTTCCCCGTGATTTTGTTTTCACCGATTCGACATTAGGGGGATGACCCTTCGCTACTGAGTCACCATATTTCATTCGCGAAATTTTGTGCAGGAAAGATTGACCACGCTCCTACGTACGTACACACACAAAAACATACTTCTTTCCAAAAAAGTCTAAAAATACTGTAATGACCTCGAAACATAAAAATATGATGAACATTTTGATTTCGATTGTCGGACCCATTTCAATAACTTGCCTATATGCCAGGAAGTTAATAAAATAACTTGATAATACGGGTCGAAATTCGAACCCGCAACCCTCGGGTTGGTAACGTGAGCTATTTATAAAATAAGTTGATATTACTGATCGGGATTCGAACCCGCAACTCTCGGGTTGGTAACCTAGGTTATTTGTAAAATAAGTTGATATTACTGGTCGGGACTCGAACCCGCAACCCTCGGGTTGCTAACGTAGGTAATTTGTAAAATAAGTTGATATTACTGGTCTGGACTCGAACCCGCAACATTGGGGTTGGAAACGTGAACTATTTGTAATATAAGTTGTTATTACTGGTCGGGACTCGAACCCGCAACCCTCGGGTTGCTAACGTAGGTAATTTTTGAAATAAGTTGATATTACTGGTCTGGACTCGAACCCGCAACATTCGGGTTGGTAACGTGAACTATTTGTAATATAAGTTGATATTACTGGTCGGGACTCGAACCCGCAACTCTCGGGTTGGTAATGTAGGTTATTTGTAAAATAAGTTAATATTACTGGTCGGGACTCGAACCCGCAACCCTCAGTTCGGAAACTTGAACTATTTGTAAAATAAGTTAAAATTACTGGTCGGGACCAGAACCCGCAACCCTCGGCTTGCTAACGTAGGTAATTTGTAAAATAAGTTGATATTACTGGTCTGGACCCGAACCCGCAACCCTCGGGTTGCTAACGTAGGTAATTTGTAAAATAAGTTGATATTACTTGTCGTGACTCGAACCCGCAACCCTCGGGTTGCTAACGTAGGTAATTTGTAAAATAAGTTGATATTACTGGTCTGGACCCGAACCCGCAACCCTCGGGTTGCTAACGTAGGTAATTTGTAAAATAAGTTGATATTACTTGTCGTGACTCGAACCCGCAACCCTCGGGTTGCTAACGTAGGTAATTTGTAAAATAAGTTGATATTACTGGTCTGGACCCGAACCCGCAACCCTCGGGTTGCTAACGTAGGTAATTTGTAAAATAAGTTGATATTACTTGTCGTGACTCGAACCCGCAACCCTCGGGTTGCTAACGTAGGTAATTTGTAAAATAAGTTGATATTACTGGTCTGGACCCGAACCCGCAACCCTCGGGTTGCTAACGTAGGTAATTTGTAAAATAAGTTGATATTACTTGTCGTGACTCGAACCCGCAACCCTCGGCTTGCTAACGTAGGTAATTTGTAAAATAAGTTGATATTACTGGTCTGGACCCGAACCCGCAACCCTCGGGTTGCTAACGTAGGTAATTTGTAAAATAAGTTGATATTACTTGTCGTGACTCGAACCCGCAACCCTCGGGTTGCTAACGTAGGTAATTTGTAAAATAAGTTGATATTACTGGTCTGGACCCGAACCCGCAACCCTCGGGTTGCTAACGTAGGTAATTTGTAAAATAAGTTGATATTACTTGTCGTGACTCGAACTCGCAACCCTCGGCTTGCTAACGTAGGTAATTTGTAAAATAAGTTGATATTACTGGTCTGGACCCGAACCCGCAACCCTCGGGTTGCTAACGTAGGTAATTTGTAAAATAAGTTGATATTACTTGTCGTGACTCGAACCCGCAACCCTCGGGTTGCTAACGTAGGTAATTTGTAAAATAAGTTGATATTACTGGTCGGGACTCGAACCCGCAACATTCGGGTTGGTAATGTAAACTTTTTGTAATATAAGTTGATATTACTGGTCGGGACTCGAACCCGCAACTCTCGGGTTGGTAACGTAGGTTATTTGTAAAATAAGTTAATATTACTGGTCGGGACTCGAACCCGCAACCTTCGGGTTGGTAACATGGGCTAATTGTAAAGTAAGTTGATATTACTGGTGGGGATTCGAACCCGCAACCCTCGGGTTGGTAACGTGACCTTTTTGGAAAATAAGTTGATTTTACGGTTCGGGATTCGAACCCGTAACCTTGAGACAGAACTGGGCGAAAAGTATCTTAAATACTATCTCAGTTATTATCCGAATGATAAGGTTACCAAGTTATCTTGAGTGACAAGATATATTAGTCAAGATACTTTCGTTATTCAAGTATCTTAATGTGTGACGTAGGTTATCTTGGAAGATAATGTATCTTAAAGATAACGTCTCTTGTAAGATAATGTATCTTATAAGATAGTATTTGGTCAGATAACTTATCTTGCAAGATAACGTGCCAGATTAGTTGAATAACGAAAGTATCTTGACTAATTTATCTTGTTATTCAAGATAACTTGGTTATCTTTCAGATATTATCTGAGATAGTATTTAAGATACTTTTTGCCCAGGTCTGATCCAACACCATAAGGTGTCTTCAACCCGTCAGTGATCATGAGACGATTATCGAGATATGTGTTTAGTAGTTCAGTAAATCTCTTCTTGTAAACAATGGGTGGTGGAGTTTCTTCAGAACATGTACATTCACAGTACAGGAAAATTAGACTTTTAAAAATTTAAAAACTCCTGCATTCTTGAAACTTTGGTAATAAGCCACCTTTGGCATGAGATTAACGGAACCAAAGAGTCCATAAAAATTTTAGGGGGATGGGTGGGCGCTAAGTGAAAAATGTTATTTTGCAAAAAACAGACGTGTGAGGTGTCGTTTTATACGTTTTTTGGCATGCTGGATCGAATAAAAACAAAATCAAGTTAATAGAACCACTTTTTATTGAGTAAATCGACATTTGATTGAAAATAATATGGGTGAAATCAGCTTAACATTGTCCGCTGCCTCATTCCCATGGATACCTATCCATGTTATCCACGCAAAGATGATTCGATTCCCACAGTCAAATAGCAATTTAAATTTCCTAAAAATCTCATGAATCCTAGAATCAGAGGAATATCTGTCCCGAAGAGAGTGCAGTACACTCAAGGAATCTGAGTAATTGAGGAACCTGTCGAAGTTCTCAGAAACGCAGTAATCTAGAGACGGTTTGTTGCTTCGGCAGTTTATACAGTAGTTATTATATATTTTCTTATTTAAATTTTCGACCTAGGTTTTCTATATAATTAGGGTACTCACAATCTTTCAAGTAGCATGCTACTCCAGTAACATGTTACTCAAGTAGCACGTTTGATTATGAGCGATCCAACTTTTGTACGATCGTAAGTTGCTAAATGACATGCAGCACTTCCTGGCGGAGAAAGAGTTAAACATTTTAACCTTATTTTTGTATAACCATTTTTGTTTGTTGTTGTTTTTTCTATGGAATAGGAGTTTTTTAAATATATTTATTACGTATTTCTTTGATTTTTTAAAATTACACAGTTTATTTATACTTATTGAATTTTATTTAAATAACAATGCCTAAAATTAGTGAAAAAACTAGACTAAGTGAAGTTTTGGCGTATGATTGTTTGTTAAAACTTTTTGATTGTGAAAGTCTTGAAGCCGAAATTGAAGAAATAGAAGACTGTTTAGAAAAATTATGTACTGTCCAGTGTTGCAGATATTCTGTACCCTTCAAGCTGGGATCCGTGATAAAGTCAACTGAATGGTATAATACAGTTTTACCAAACTTGGATGAAATGCGCTTCAATACAATACTACGAGTGAACCGTCTTCAATTCAAATTTATATTAGATGAGATTAAGAGTGACCCAGTGTTCACTGGAAAAGATTCAGGCAAACAAATGCCAGTAAAACTGCAATTAGCAATAGTTTTGTATAGATTAGGTTGTTGAGGCGAAGGAGCAACTCTATGCAAAATTGCAAATCTGTTTGGTTATTTATATTTTTATAAAACTTAAATTAAAAGAAAACGTAAATAAAAGAAAACTACGCAAACAAGTCAGAAACAGAAAAGCAAACAAAAACAAAAGTTAAGGTTAGGACTTTAGGAGGGAAATGATAACGATAAAATAAATTAAATCCAAGGAGATCGAAATATTACTCTATCCCACTTTTAACTTCCATGGAAATGACAGATAGAACAAAATTGCTGCTATTTAGCAAGGGTACATCAGTAACACGCTCAGTAGCAGACATCTAGGTCTGTTAAAGCGAGTGTCGAACTCGACTTGTTTTCAATTGAAATCAGTAACATGCTACTCGTAGAAACTCGACAAGTAGCACGCAGTAACATGCTACTTGAAAGATTGTGAGTACCCCTAAAATATGACAATTTTTAACACGATGTGAAGTCTTGAGGTAATCATTTGACCGAAATGATGAGAGCGATGTAGATTAACTACTATTAACTGCATTCGTTAAAATGTTATCCAAACAGTTGGTTTTCCGGGTTGTTTATTTTATTGTTGGAATTTAATTACAGTATTTTTAACGGCGCAGCACTTTCGTTAAAGTGGTATGATGCCGTGCGGCGCCGGCAACGTGCATAATATGCACGTCGGCACCATGCTAAACTAACGAATGTGAAAAATCGTGTTTTTCAAATTCGATGGTTTGCCGTAGTACTCAAAAAGGGCTACATACTGGTAAAACGACGGATCTGTTGGGTGGTCGTAAGCCAATGTCATTTTTACGAATATACAGCTTTGCCCGATCGAGTTATGCTATATTTACGAATATGATATTCAACAGTTTACACAGTTGGACAAATAAAAAAATTTTCCCAAACTAGCGAAAATGCCAGATTCGTTAGTTCTCACTACATCAAAGACAGTTGAATGCGCATATTGAACCATAGTAATTCATGGAATGTGACACATTCGCTAGTTGGACGGTGAGGGCAAATCATATAATAGTAATAGCAAATGTAGGGAAATTTCTGAAGAAGGGAGGAAAGAAATTTATGACAATTTCCATTCTTTAAAGTCAATTCAAACTCAGAGAGAATTTTTTATAAGACACATTAAAATCGATAATGCAAAAAGAAAGACAGTTCCTGGTGAATCTCGAAAATCTAAAACCAAAACTTACTCATTTACTTACAAGGGTGTAAAATCAACTGTGTAGGGATTTTTTTTTTCGAACTTTAGGAATTTCCGAAGGGCTTGTAAGGGGTGCTTTTAAAAAATTAAGTAATAACGGAATTTTGGAAAAAGAAAAAAGGGGGAATAAAACATGTAACGATGCTCAGTTAAATTTCATAAAGAAACACATAATGTCATTCCCAGCTGTGGAATCACATTATTGCAGAAAATGCAGTCAGTTCAGGTACTTAGATGCAGATCTAAACATTACATCTATGTATAACTTATATAAGGTTAAGTGTCAAGCTGAAAATAATATGAAACCTTGTTGTATGGAAACATACCGTAAGGTTTTCAGAACGTTCAAATTAACATTTCACCGACCTAAAAAAGACGTTTGTAAGACATGTATAAAATTCGATGAAAGTAGCAAAAATGAACAGGAAGAGATTAGAGTCGCTTATAATGCTCATTTGCATCGTAAGGAAAGCGCCCGAAAACGTAGGGATGAAGACAAAGCAGCAGCAGCAGCTGAAGATTCGAAAACTCTTTCCTTCAATTTTGACCTGCAGGCTGTTTTGTCCACGCCTAGAGGAGCAGCTGGGCCGTTTTTTTATGTACGCAAGCTTGCTGTTTACAATTTTACTATCTATAATTTGGGGAATGCAGAAGTCAATTGCTACTTGTGGGACGAAACTGAGGGAAAGAGGGGTAGCATCGAAATTTCTACATGCATTTTCAAATTCATTTTTGACAACCCAGAAGTAACCAAAATACGTATGATGTCTGACAACTGCGGAGGGCAGCAAAAAAATTTTAACTTTTCTTGCATGTGTCTGTATGCGTTACAAGTACACCCTCAATTAGAAACCATCGATCATCTTTATTTTGAGTCAGGCCATTCGCAAATGGAGTGTGACTCCGTTCACTCTAAGATTGAGGCAAAAGCAAAAAATATACCAGTACACGTACCCTCAGACTGGGACCAATTGATCAGATTGGCGCGTACGAAACCCAAACCTTACGATGTGACTAAGCTCCTACATGATGATTTTTTAAATTTTAATCCTTATCAAGACCAATTTGTTCCAGAAACGACTGAGAAAAAGAAAAATCCCAAAAAGATTAATGAAAATCACATTGATAAAAATTTTAGTTTCAATTCATGCTTGTGGTTTCAATACCGGAAATCAGAATTAAATAAAATTTTTGTCAAAACTAATTTGGATGACACTGATTTTGATGTTTTGATTCGAAAAAGAAAACGAGGGAGAAAATTCATTTCTCCCAATGATAGCCTTCCTGAACCCTTCATGCCATACGATGGTCGGATTTGTATATCGGAGGTGAAAAAAAAAGATTTATTGCAACTATGCAATCAAGGGCTAGTTCCCAGGGCGTACAGGTCTTATTACGAGCAACTTCCGACTTCAAAATATATCCGTGATTCTCTTCCAGAACCAGACAACACGGAAATTGAAGAATAAATGTATTTTTTATGAATTATGTAAATTTAATAAAAGTTTTTCAAAGTAAAAAAAAATAGTTATTTATTGTTTCATTCATTATTATTCATTTTTATAGCAATTTTTTAACCTACATGTAAAGTATCGAAAATGCCCGCGCCATGAAACTTCATTGCAAACTATCGAATTTTCACTAAAATTGCACATTCGATACTTTACCTTCAATTCAGTGACTTTACACCAAAAATTTCCATTTTGGTAAAGTAGCGAATATTTTTAAATAATTATTATTAATAATTTTACAAATAATTAAAATTAAAGTAATAACTTCAAACGGTAGTTTTACACTTAAAGTTATCTATAAAAATTTTAAAAATGAATATAACTAAATGCGCCAGGGGAAAAAATATTATATTCAGTGTTTTGGCTCTACTGAAAAGTGCCAATTTTCACATTCGTTAGTTTAGCATGGTGCCGACAGTTCAAAGTTAGTTCAACAGCAGTTCAAAGTTAGTCAGAAAGGTGATATCTGCTAAAATCGTGTTTTTTCAATTCTAAATTACGCAGAAACGAACAAAAAAAAAAAAAAAAATCAAGATACCTTTCTTTAGCAAATTTCTCGTACTTAAATAAAAAAAAAATTATCATTTTGACCTTTTATGACCTTTGAGATACCTTGATCCATAAAAAATTGATTCCTTGTTCAAAAATCTACAGGATCCTACATTTTTAGAGTGGAAATATAAAAACTCTTAAAATTATAGCAATTTTATTGAAAAATTCCATATTTTATTTTTTATTTGCACGCAAAAAAATGTCATTTCCGAAATTAAATTATTTTTAAAAATTACATCAAAATTCATTTATTACTTTATTAATACTTTAAATAATCTAATATTTTTGTTGTTTAATTTTCTTGTTTTCAAAAATTAAGTAAACCTATGTGTAGATATATATATATATATATTTTTAAATATCTTGATAAAGTAAATAATAAATTAATAGCAGATATTATCTGCTCCCCACAGAAAAGTACGGTACCGCTCTTAATTAAGGATTTTTCTAATTGTTAATACATTTTTTCTTTTTAACTAACTGTTCGATTTGTTTTCAAAATTTAGATTTGTTAATCAATTTAAAACATCTACAAGTGTGTAAGGAAATGAGTTTAATTGATGATGATGAGTTCTTATTTGGTTTTAATTAGTAGATTTTAATTAAATGTGTTTGTACCTATTTTTTGGTAAATACATTTTTTTACATTCAACAGTATGAAGATCACGATTATATTGTAGATTTTAGAACACAGTAGAAGAAATTAAAATTAAAATTAAAAGGAGGGCAAGGCTTGTTAATTGTTAGTACATTCTTGTCAATCAGCCAGTTGCAAAATATAAATGATGCACATTCAGCTCCGTTGCCGGGAAGTTATAGACTGAGCAGCGACGACCGCTAAGAGTCTGCTTGCCGCTCCTGTGCACCGAACCTATAGACCAGCCTTATGAAGACTGTTCGTGAAAATGAATAGGTTGAGCTTATTTCGTTATTTGAAACGTTTTCATTATGTTTCGGATGCGCTTCTTCATTTATGTAAGTTACAGTAGAGGAGTGAGGAATTTCCTCCAGGGATGTAAAACTCAATTCTAAAGGCGTGGCACTAGTTTTGTAGCTCAGGCGTTGTGGTTCACTGGGGCAGTCGACCCGAAGATATACAGGTAAGGCCTCCTACTAGATATATACTATATATATATATATATATATATATATGTCCTACACCGTTTGCTGCGCCATGTTTATTCTACTTCATTGGTTACTTCTTCTTCTTTTCTTATCTCCGTCTGCCTCTCGGTGTGGAGGGAGCCTAGGTGCCTGTCCCTGACGAGGTTGCGCATCTCAGCCATGGTCTTACCCTTTTGCTGTCCTATCCTCTTTGTGTAGTCCAGATGCATCCCTGTTGGTTGAACTCCATGAATTTTCTCGGTCCTTGGTCTTCTTAGAGACAGGACGACACGGTTACTTAGCTGGAGTTGATAGAAAAACTTGTTGAGGAGTGGGCGAGACAAAGGGCGTTAGAAGAGGAAATTCGGCGAATAAAGTATTTATCTGCTGCATCAACATCATCGACAGCATATGATTTTACAGTTCCTAATATACAGGATGATTCTACATCCTGTTCAGATGAGGATGCTGCAAATTCGCAAGAGAAGTTGTCAACGATGACAGAGAGCGCACAATCTATTGCGAATCGAGGTAGGAAAGATTTTATTACTCCAAACCTAGCATCAGCTTTATAGGTGTCATTTGAGTATAAGAGACACAGTTTATATTCTGCTGGCAACAATCGAGGTACTTGAATATAATATAGACGATAATAAGTTATCTATCCAACGAATTAGTACAAAAAACAGAAGGAACGAGCCAAAGCCATTTTCAAAGTAACGTACCAGAAGTTACTCTTCACTGGGATAGTAAAGTGTTACCAGCTCTTAACGTTCGAGATACCAAAGAAGAACGTCTTTCTATTGTAGTTTTATATGAAAACAAGGAACACCTTATTGCTGTACCGAAATTGTACAATTCATCGGTAAAGAGCAGGCACAAGCTGCTTGGAATGCGATCAGCGATTGGAATCTCGAAGATAAAGTGCAGGTCCTCTGTTATGATACCACGGCCTTGAGTAAAGATCGTATTAATGGTGCCTGACTGCTTTTGGAACATAAATTAGACAGGGAATTGTTACTTTTTGCTTGCCGCCATCACGTTTTCGAGCTTGTATTGAAAAGTGTATTTGAAGCACCAAGTTATTGAAAGAAAATTGGAAAATCCTTCATCACAATGAGATTCAATCCTGCAGTGAAATCGTAAATGCACATTTTAGGAATTCCGAAATCGAGGCATTGCTACAGTTCTCTGGAGCTAAACTCAACAGAGAGATGTACTCCGATTGTAAAAAAGACAATTTGAAACGAAAATATCCCCAGTAATTACTTAGTTAACCCTCCTAATACCACGTGGGGTCAAAAAAGACCCCATGCGTTTTAAAATGTGCTCAATATAATTTCTATTTCGATGAGGCTTCAGGACATTTATCCGTAGACTATCTCCATTCGATTTCATTAAGAAAATGTATTCAGTTTGTATTTTAAAAATAGATATAAAATAATATTTTCACAAAAACGTAGTTGGGGTCACGCGGGACCCCACGTGGTATTATCCGTATCACATTTTCGTTCGTCTGATGAGAAGTATTTTCAAGAAGTTCCACTGAGTAAACAATTCCGAAAAGTTACTTTTGCTCTTCAATTGACCTGCAATTCGAAGAAGACATTGCCCGCACCCGCTGTAGTTTTTCCTGGATCTCTTTCTGATCAACATTTCTTGGTTTCCACTTCTCGTTCACCTCTTGAATTTTATTTAGATCTAATTTCAGTATGCGTTGACGGTTCGGACCATAAAGATAAATCATGGAACACATTGTGTCCTCGCGAACGTTGATGTTAGTAGAGCGTGCCAGGGAGATTGCAGGGTTTGAATCTGAGGAGGCCCTTGTGGAAACGGAACAGCTCGAAGTGATCTCCGATGTCGAAGACGTTTTGGAAACGGACGATGAAGAACTTGATGAGCTAGAAGCACGTATGTAAAAACCATGTCACAAAAAAATTTCTTTGCGCTAAATGTAAATAATAATAGCACCCATAGTGTGAAGATACTTTTATAAGTTTCATGATTTACTTTTTTTTTAATAAACATTTTTTACACCATTTTTTCTCAACTTTTTAAACTCTTTGTTATTCTTCCCTCATTTTTGAATGAACTTGATTGAAAAAGTTAGAATGAAAAGCTAGTTGGTACATGAAAAATTGAAAAATGAAGTGGGGTCTCAAAAGGACCCCACGTGGTATTTTTCGTTTCACAGGTCACGTGGTATTAGGAGGGTTAAAGTGTGAAATGTTTGTTTTCATGATTTAAATACATTATGGTTTTGTTTTCCTGGAATTGCACGAAATTTGAAATTTTACCTCATCAACTGGAACATGTTCTTCGGAAATTCTTCGAAATTAGATCAGTGACGTCAGAGTTGACGTTTGCCTTTTAGGTATGAATAATTCGAATTTTCTGTTGTATTTCCAGGTATCACAATGGTTAAAAAATGGAGCGGATATGGGGGCGTGGGTTTCTATATCCAGTTTTTGGTTATGGTAACTTGTCTGATGCCTTCCCTGGCCTCCAGTAATATCAGTCCGCTCACCGACATCACCATTCGAAAGGAACCTGGAGGTGAGAATCAACTTATTTAGAATTTAATTTATTGTCTATATAGACAAGGAGCTGAACTCATACCAACTCCAGACTTTGGACCTTTGTAATCCTATAAACCTAACGGCCAGGTCCAAAGTCCAACAAACAACCTCCTTATATGTATTAGATAGTTTGAAATGACTTACAATAACTGAGGAACAAATTAACAAAGAATTATCTAATAACTGTCAACAGTTTTTTTTTTTTTTAATTATAATTTATTAATATATTATTTCACTTTTTTTGTACAGCTTATAACAAATCTATATTAATCCTATAATAAATGAAAAATTGATTAACTGGAAGATTTATTTAAAAGGATTTGTTCAAAATATAAAGTGTGTTTCGTTAAATTTTATGTTATGATATATAATCATTAAGTAAATCATTTTCTCGACAGTTTTGAAAAAAAAAAAAAATTGGTTTGTGAACGAAAGAAAGCACACCAGTTTTCCATTTTGAAAAAAGAAGTGTGTTTTATTTGTTTTGAATTTTTCTGCTTCTTATTTTTTAAACTGTAATGTTTTGTGGTTTGCAGTGTGTCAGAGCACAGACATCCGTAACTCAGTGAAGATGCTCTCCCAGCTGAGGGGGTGTGAGGTGGTGGAGGGGTTTGTACAGATTGTCCTCATCGACCAGGCCCGCGAGTCTGACTATGCCAACATCTCTTTCCCTGAATTGAAAGAGATCACGGGGTACCTCCTACTCTACCGTGTCAATGGACTACGATCTTTGAACACTCTTTTCCCCAGCTTGGCTGTTATTAGAGGAAATACTCTCTTTTTGAATTATGCACTCGTCGTTTTTGAGATGCTACACTTACAGGTTTTTATATTTATTCACCTACTATTAAAACTATTAATTTACCTTTAAAGACTGATTCACGTATAGGATCGTTTGCTGTGTCGTGTTCATTCAAACATAGAGAACGGTGTCATACAGAATCTGCCAGTCGTTAAATTGATTGGACAGAGGAGGATGTCATGACTATTGAGTGACCCTCATGTTAGTATTTCACCTTCAATATTATTCATTATTCACAGTTGTATTATTTTGTATAGATCTCTTACGCCAACTTTGCAATATTATATTATACTAGCAAGTTTCCCCCCGCGTTGCTTGGAAGTAACTTTGGATATAATAACTTCTTAGGTCAACACTTGAAATGTCAGGTCTTCATTAGAGACTCCTACCAAACTAAACTTGGGTAGGCAACATTTAGGACTCCTACTTCAGGATCGGGCTCATGTCACCTCCTCTAAAGGAATTTTGATGTCCGGGTGTAACCTGCCTGCCAATTTATTTAAATTTATTTATGGTTATGATAATTATTTTCCGAGCCGTAGTAAAAAAACCGTTCAATGAATAGTTGTGTTAGTACTTTTTGAAAAACCTTCGAATTGAGGTACAACTTGACTCCCTATTCTACTGAAGATTTTACAGTTTGCATGGATCGCCTCTGGTGGTGGGCTAACATAATGTCACTACACATATTGTCCCTTGATCTGATGAAGACGGCATTTTGTCGCATCCCGATAAAATCAGTCGTTCAAAAATTATGGAAAGTGATAATTTTATTCTCATACACACTGTATATAGATGTTGAATAATTATTATTTTTTTAGGAAATAGGCTTGAAGTCCCTTACTGACATCGTGCGGGGGGCTATATACTTTGCTAAGAACCCCATGCTCTGCTTCATCAGCACCATCAACTGGGATCTTATCGCAACCAACGGAAAGGAACATCATTATATTATTGTAAGTTATTCATTCATTAGATTATAGTAAGTTATATCATTATATTATAGTACGTTACTATTTTTGCTGAAATCTGTGGCTATTACTACTACAAAGAGTATTTCTTAAGTCGTGGTTGAAAATGGTAGCAATACCGAAAGTACTCCCATATATTATATATATATATATATATATATATTTTGTGAAATAGACAATACTTTTAAAAAATATACGTTTTCTTTATTTTTTATCACTACTACAGTATAAACCGATTATCCGGGGTTTTCACTTTCGGTTTTTTTTGATGGGGCAAAAATAGTTGGGAAAACAGAAAGCATTAAATAAAATAAATATAGGTCCTTTAGAAAAAAACTTCAAGTGCTGTAACTTTGAATATTCTTAATAGGTCTCCTCTCTGACTGACGCTATAATCGCGAACATGAAATGAAAAAAATCAATCCAACCAAATAAGGTCATTTTGTATTCATTTCAATATATGCCGGCTTTACTGAAATGACCTATTACGCTATTTGACGCCGACGTATATATTTGCACTCAGAATAATCAGTATTCAGTACATACGTAAAACATCTGAGGACTTCTATCAATTTAATTTTTTTTAAATTGTTATGCCTTTGGTTTATATTTAATCAATTATTTTTCAATTAATGTGTTTTGAATTTCAGCCTACGGATATCCGTAGTTTTCGATTATCCGGGGTCTTCCCCCCCCCCCCCCCCCCCCCCCCCCAGTTAGCTTGAATAATTGGCGCTCTACTGAATATTATAATATTCATAATTTTGTGTTTGTTCAGAATAATAAGCCAACTATGGAATGCCCTTTGTGCGCTGTTAACCAGTCCTGTCCCACGACGAACTTCAAGGGAGAGAGTCTCAACGTGTGTTGGAATAACCATCATTGTCAAAAAGGTAAACAGGGATAACCCTTATCCAATGCAATCTTGAAAACACTACGCTCTTTCCTAGCATCTACCAATGGGAGGTACTTGGATCCTGCAATGAACCCCATTGGAAGCTGCTGAGAAGTGCAAAAGATCAGTTAGTGTTTTCAAGAAACATACTGCTTTGTGGTAATGATTTTTATATCATTGCTTTCTTTGAATAGAGTATTTTCTTGAATATAACTTGAGGAAATTTTATAACGGGGTTGGTTCTATTTTTGAGGATTAAATGTTGTGTAATATTTATTTTTAAATTAATTCGTTTATTTTCAGTTTGCCACGCGAATTGTGGCGGTAGTTGCTCCGACAAAGGTGAGTGCTGTCACCGAAATTGTCTTGGAAGCTGCACTGGACCTTCTTCCGCCGACTGCTTATCATGTAGACATTTTTATTTTCAGAAGATGTGTGTTGAAAATTGTCCCCAAAACACCTATGAGGTATATTTATTAGTATATTACTGTGCTCCTAGAATTTTGTTGAGTGAGTCAGTGGTTAATAGTTTAGCTTTATATATATATTTCAACTTTTTTTTTTTTTGGCAGGAGGGGGAAATGCTAATCACGCACATCCAGGGAAGATAGCCCTGGATAGTGTGGGGCTCGAGCCGTGGCTCCATACCCACTAAAACCCCCTCCTTCGACGATCCTGATTCCCGCTTATAGCCGCCGCTACCGTAGTTCCTTGTCGGCCCTCTCTTGGAGGGCCAACACACCCATGATGAGTGCTGCAAATTCGCAGCCCTCATCCCACGACTCCTGGGAGCGCAGCTTAGCGTCCACGTAGCTGGTATCAGTCAGTGCGGCGCCCATGCTGCACTCCAGATTTTTCCTTCCCTCCTCAAATCTGGGGCATTTGAGGAGGACATGCTCCGCCGTCTCCGTCTCACCAAGGCACGCGGGGCAGTCTGGTGTTGTTGCTGCCCCGATTTTGTGGAGGTACCCCCGGAACCCACCTGGTCCCGTGAGTACCTGGGTGAGGTGGTAATTCACCTCCCCATGCGTCCTGGTGAGCCAAGGCTCGATCTGGGGAATGAGCCGATGGGTCCACCGTCCCTTGGTGGACCTGTCCCATTCTTCCTGCCCCTCTCTAATCGTCCTGGACCTCTCTGGCTCTGCTGGACCAAGGCTGGCCCCCGCGTCTTGATAGAAGACCCGGTTTCCTCTGCGGTCGAAGCGCTGCAACACCTCTTCCACCTGAACGAGGTCTTGTTTCCTTTTAAATCGTCGCATACGCTCCCGTGCCAGTAGATCTATGGAGGGCAGCCCAGCAATTACATAGGCAGCCTCGCCAGACACTGTCCGGCAGGCGCATGCGACTCTCAGTGCGCTTCGCCTGTCTGCGGGGGCGATCAGCCTCAGGTATGATCCCCCGTTGCATCTGCCCATGTCGGGGCCCCGTGCAGAAGGATGGATGTGCTGACTCCTGCCAGCAGACTTCTCCTGCTCTTTCTAGGGCCACCGATGTTCGGCAGAATCCTCGAAATCGCCACCGATGTCCTGGCGGCCTTCGCTCCCACGTATCTGAGGTGCTCCCTGAAATTGAGCCTCTGATCCAGCATTACTCCCAGGTACCTGATTGCGGGTTGGGTCTCGACTGTATGACCCTGGAAGGTCAGTGAGATGTTGGTTCTGACTCCCTCCCGGTGAAAAGTACTGCTTCCGTCTTGTGGATGGCCAGGGAAAGACCCACAGAGCTCATCCAATGGCGTATCCGCTCCATGGCCGCCTGGAATTTGCGTTCCAGCTTTTCGAGATCGTCAGCCACTATGACGATCCCTACATCGTCAGCGTACGCCACCAAGGTAACTCCTTCTGGCATTGGTAGGCTCAGCAAGCCATTGTACAGGATGTTCCACAGTGTGGGGCCAAAGACTGACCCCTGTGGAACATCTGTAGTGACCTTGAATTCCCTGGTTCCTTCTGTTGTGTCCCTCTTTCTCAGTGCATTATCCTTCAGAAATTGATCATCCCTCTCACTGATGCATCTTCGTCTACCCTGTCCTCGTCTTCTACTGTCAGATCCCGTCTCTTGGAACCGTCTAATAACTCTCCCGATCGTGGTATGATTAACTCTTAACTGCCTAGCAACGTCACTCTGCGAACGTCCAGTTTCAACCAATACTCTAGCCCTTACAGCATCCTCCACAGTCAAATTATAATGCCTATCCATAATTATTCCAGCAGTACCTTCTATCTATACCATGTTGAAACACGACTAACGAGAGACAACTTCCTAAACCCTTTATAATATTGACAAACAAAAAGATAAAGTAGTATTTGCGAGGTGGGCCTTATTATTAGTATTGACAAACAAGAAGATGAAGGTGATGTTTGCGAGGCTAACCTTTGAACTTTACTAATTTTTCACACGTTTTTAAATAAATCAATGATAAAAGTTGCAATACTGAGTTAATAAAGAAAAAAAAAAGAAAGAAAATGGAGAAATACTGGGTTGTGCGTTAATTTTGAGCAGGAGTGTATGTATATGAGCCATTCAACAAAAAGCATTACACTTGTGGCCTTTGTTTTGTCAGTAAAGACTTTTTTATGATTGTTTTGTCAACAATCAATTATTTTCTGTCATTCACCAAACATATGAATACCATAGACCTCGTCAGTATGACGTAAGGATAACCTGACAAAAGTCTCTCTGTATCTGAAGGTTACTTTACTTTCCTTGTGTTTTTCTTTTTCATTTTTATTTATTTAATTATTTTTTAAATAATATGAGTTCATTTATAACAAACTTATAATAATAAATTATGGAGTTTTTTAAGGAGTTGAAGATCCTACAGAAAGGAGAAAATAGTTGCAACTCGAACCATGTGAAGAAGATAGACATTAAAAGACCTAATTGTTCATCCCGTAGAAAGGGAAGTGGAATGGGAAAGAAACTTCACTATTTTAGAACAGTTTTATAAAAACCAGTTAATAAATTATATTTTACAAAATAGTTAAACAGCTAAACATTGAATTTGTAATATATTGTACATATATAAATAGAAAATAAGTATTTACCTACCTAAATAATATAAATAAAACGTTTCCTTCACTACTATAATTATTATACTAGTTTTTTTTATATACCTAGCTTGACGTTGACATGTTTTATTGTAGGTACCTATTAATATAGTTCATCTATTCAAACTAGTCTTCTACACTTGGGCAATAAAACTCTTCGACTTCCTTAATCAAAGGATATTGATACATATATATACATTGTATTAAGGTACTAATTCGTTCGTTGAATGTTATTTTTATCTATTTACATACCTAGGTAGGTATCAATTCACAAATTATGGATTATATCCATAATATTATTAGGTATTTACTATATAAATAATAAAATGCTCCACATGATATTTATCTCGGTTGTAAGTAAGATTATGAAATTGTATGGTATTTTTTGAGTTGAATAATTCAATCAAACAATGTGTTTTCCTTACCTTACAAGTTGATAAGTACAACTTGTAAGGTAAGAAAAAAACTACAATAATGAATATCATTATCATGGCTACATTGTGGTGCAAAGCAAACAACCATTTTTAACAATTTTTTAAATATTTTTTACTATTAAATTATTTAAATTTCTAATAAAAGACAAATGAAAACCCAAAATAACAAAGGCAAAATAACCTTCAGATACGACAACCTTTACGGAAGGTAATCATGACGTCACTACTGACGCAGTCTATTGTAATAATGAAGAAAGCAATGAACGATTAATCAGTGTAATCGATGTAATATATCGACAATATAAATTATATTTAATTAATAGTGTAAATGATACTACAATCAGCTAACCATTCAGTAAGCCCACGTACGAAACCTTGTTGTATTGGATTCTTCCAAGCACATTAGGCATATCATATCTGTAGAAATAACCATACGTGGAGGTTATTCCCGAGCAGTTTAACCTTCTGAAGGCACTTAACATCAACAATTTATGTTTTTTGAA
Source organism: Aradus depressus (assembly GCA_963662175.1). Taxonomy (NCBI): domain Eukaryota; kingdom Metazoa; phylum Arthropoda; class Insecta; order Hemiptera; family Aradidae; genus Aradus; species Aradus depressus. The sequence goes on from OY759218.1 coordinate 33,420,314, forward strand.
CACCATTGAAGAATGGAGGAAGTACCTGAAAATTGAGCGGTGTAGATGACTTTTGCCTTTTATATTTATAACGATTTCTCTTTATTCGATAATTCTTTTATCTAGAACCTAATGAAATCTGGTCGAGGCTTTACATTTTGGTTCTTATATCTGATATGTTCTTGTAACAAGAGTACTTATAAACGATTTCTAGTCCACCTGAACTCTTCGAAAATAATGACAAGTTTTGTAAATGTTTTTCCATGTTTTTTTAGTATATTGGTCGTCGGTGTGTTGTTGAGTCGGAATGCTACGACATGCCCAAACCGAGGGAGGTGGATGAAAACGTCCGGAACAATCCATGGATACCTTTCATGGGGCACTGTCTCCTCGAGTGCCCAACCGGCTATTCAGATGTTGAGAGAAATGGAAAACATGTATGTGAATCCTGCCAAGGTAAACCAGGTTTGTTGTTGTGGCCAATATTCAATTCATTTCTCTGTATAACGATAAGTTACTTCAACTGGCTAGAAGAGAGGGACGCACCGGACCTCAGCGGTGCCAAAACCAAGTCGACGATCTCGTTGTTACTGTACACGCTGATAGTGGAGCTGCTCAAGCCGCCATAGACGATATTGACAACTGATGCGGCGCCAACAAACTGGCTCTCACCTAGCAAAGCTGAAGAGCGGGAGAACCGACGACCGTCATCCCCTTGTAACAAAAATCCAGGGACGCCGCAATGAGAGCCCGGCAAATATCACGTACCTTGGGGTGACTCCCGACGTTGTTGCCATTAAAGAAAGGACAACCGCCACTTTCAACGGTCTGAGCTGCCTAGCCCCAAGCGTCTCGACTACTCTGCGTGTAAAATCATCCACACTGGAGTATTTGAGGCTGTAGCATGGTATGCCGCTGCTAGGTGGTGGCATCGCCCCACGAAGCGGCGACACGTGATTTTTTTTTAACAGTAGTTGAAGAGTTTGCAGCTCTTTTAAGAGTTACAAAGGCCTATCGTATTGTCTCTAAGGCTGCGCTACAGGTACTGGCAGGAGCTCCGCCCATAGACCTAGTCTTGGACGGGGCTGTCGCCTCATACTTTTGTTGATGCAATTTGCCTTTAGAAGCAGATATAGATGACCCCTTACGTCTAGCCCGGGAGGAAGAGATGCGCGGACAGTCCAGACTAGAGCGTTGCAAGAATATTGTCCAGGAACGGATTGTGAAGAAATGGCAACAGCGATGGTCATGATTATTGGTTGGTCAAACGATCTATGCATATTTCCTGGAAATCGGGTGACTGATACCGGCTACCAGAGTTCAGCCGATTTGTCGCCTCCTGGCGGAGAAAGAAGATAACACTATGAATCTGCGCTGGGGACGACTGCAGGCACTAGCTAACCCTCACAGGGGAGGGTATCATTGAAACATGTTTAGCCAGTTTTTATTTGTCTTTCTTTTCTTCTTTAAAATTCCTTGAATTAAAAAAAATGTTTGTCCTTGAAATATGTTCGAATTGTTTTCACCCATGTCACTTGACATCCTGTTCTACTTTCAATATTTCTCTAACGAACAAGGTTCCATACCATGAAATTTTTGTGGGATATGTAGGTAAAAACTATCAGAACTGCACATTTATTAAATGTATTTTAGTTGTTCGCTTATTACTTTCTGATTATAATTAGTTTTTTTGTTTTCAGGGATTTGTAAAAAGACATGCACTGGAATTAATATTGATAGCATTGCTTCAATACAAAAACTGAGGGGCTGTACCATAATCAAGGGAGCTTTGGAGATACAGATCCGAGGTGGAAGTAAGTTCTAGCAACTGCTATTATCACTTATTGTTAATTAATTAATTTTTTTTTTTTTTTTTTTTTTCTTTTTTTTTTTTTTTATGGTTTTCAGATTTACTTTGTGAAGCTCCATTCTAGGAATAGATAATTAAAAAATTAAAAAAAACCCTCCATAACTGTACCTTATACCCTTTCAAACAATTCTGTCAGTTTGTAAGTGACTCTTGATAATGCCTTAACACGGCGAAACTAGTTGAGTATTTGAGAATATATAGTGAAGTTTGACAAAGAAATTGTGTATTTTAATTATCTATTCCTACTTATATTGTTATTTTTAGTAAAACAATCATTATTAGAACTTTTTTTTTTCTCAACTACTGTTGAAATATAAACAATAAAATAATTTAATCAATCAAAACTAATATAATTAATGTTTTAGGTAACGTTGTGAAAGAACTGGAAGAAAATTTGAATATGGTCGAGGAAATTTATGACTTTTTGAAGATAGTTCGGTCTTTTCCTTTAGTGTCTTTGAATTTTTTGAAAAAATTGAAAGTGATACATGGCATACATTTAGAAAGTTCCAAGTAAGTTCTCTTCAAATCAAATTTTTCAATAATAATTTTTAAAGTGACGCTTCTATGCCATTTCAATTCAGTTTGTTCGAGCTTTCGTACGCATGAACCCTAATGGCACGATCTATTTTTTTATTTTTTCCCGAGGGCTGATTGTTTTACCGGGGCCTGAGTAGGCCTTATGTTGGCCCAGTATCTTTAATAAAGTCCAGGATTCTTCTGCAGGTAACTTCCATTACCTGCTTTGGTTCCATTATGGCAGACCCGAAGCAGTAAAATCTTCTGCTTTCTAGTGCCCCGCACTGGCTTAGAAAATGAACCGGAGTCTCATTTTCCTCGCCACATTTCCTGCACAGAGGGCTTCTAGCGATGCTCATATTGTGTAGGTGTTTGTTCATAGGACAGTGTCCTGTGATCAGCCCTGTCATAGATCCATTCTGCTCATATTCAGGAGCTCTCAGCTCCTTTTCTGTGATGCTTCCGCTACAAATAGTTTTGAATATTTTTGCTTTGGGACCCCTCTCCAGAACTGGATGTGATTCCTGGTCAGCTAACCATTTATTGCCGCCTTCTGTCAGCTCCTGACCGGGCCAGTTGATCAGCGTTTCGTTGCCCTCAAACCCCTGATGCCCTGGCACCCATCTCAACTCCACTCTATTTTGGTCCGTCAAGGACGATTTTGGAATCTATGATGACAGCTCGCAACGCTTGCAGCGCTGCTTGGCTGTCAGACAATATTAAGATTTGCCCTCCCCTGATGTTCCGTCTCTTGATGAGCCAGGCACACCCGAGGCTGGCGTATGCTTCTGCTTGAAACACAGTGGGATACACACCTAGGGATATACTAGTATCTCTCTTGACTGTCCTCCCTTGTATTCCAGCTCCAACTGCTCCAACTCCTTTCTCGGTTTTCGAGCCGTCTGTGAACCAGACCAGCTTACCCCGATCTTGGGTCTCAAGGTCCAGACAGTAGTTATTTCTGTCTGGTTTTGATACTTTAATTTTCTTATTAAAGTTGAAAACTGGTATCATCTTAGAGATATTTTCGCCAGAGATCTTGTGGAAGTTCATTGTGAATACTACTGAATAAAAACTTAGAACGAGTCAAAAAAAAAATTCCACTATATTTATATGAAAAACACAATATATTTCGCTGGTTAGAGCATTCTATCCTGTACACTAGAGAATGCTCTAACCAGCGAAATATATTGTGTTTTTAATATAAATATAGTGGAATTTTTTTTTTGACTCGTTCCAAGTTTTTATTCAGTAGTATGGTGTCATCTTGTCTGAGCCCATGTTCAGTTCAAGGTTTTCCAAAATGTCCCAGAAGATTACTGAATGCCCGGTCCTCGGTATGTTGTCCGGTATTAGCTTATTAGTTTTTAGCCTATAGGCTCCCCTTCTTGCCTCCGCTTTCACCATCAAGAAGAGTGGTGGGAGGTTTAGAAGGGTTTCCATGGCTGCTGTTGGGGTGGTGCTCATGTCTCCAGCGATTCCCAAGCAGGCAAGTCTTTGTCCACTTGTTTCCTCTTTTGTCCTGTATCGGCTTTCTGCCACCAGACTAAGGAATTGTACGTTATTGTGGGTCTCACACTACCGTTGTGTACATCCAGCGTATCATTTTGGGATGCCACTCAAATGATTAAAATTCAACATTTGGAATGTCGAATCTAATATATCTGTGATCTGATACAGTTGTTCCTCAGATACATGCCAATTTTTAATTCTGGTATTAATGTAGTATGGATGGCACATATAATTTTTTGATAACCTTTATGGAATCCTCTGAAAAAAATGAGTTTCGAGTCAAAAAGAAAAAAAAATTCTATCTTGCACTGTTTTCGGCATTTATTAACGAGTTTACTTAGTACTTTCTCAATTTCTTTTAACACCATAAAATCTATTTTTCATAACGGTGTTTTGGTTATAGATTGTATGATGTAAATCTCTATACTGTTTCATGCTATTGCTTATTTTATTTGCAATAACATTAAAAGTTTTTTTTTTTTTTTTTTTTTTTTTTATACAGATATGCTTTAGTGGTTCTTGATAATCAAAATCTGGTTGACTTATGGGACTGGAATACACGTGGTGAGGGATTAGAAATTAAAAATGGCAGGATATTTTTTCATTTCAATCCAAAGCTATGCGTTTCGAAGATAGAAACTCTGAATATGAAGGCAAAGCTGGAATTCTATACGGAATTAGAGGTAGCTTCAACCTCGAATGGAGACAAAGTCGCATGTATGAAACGAATATTTATTTATTTTTGTTTTATTAACATTCGTTTATTTTCCATTTAAATTTAGTATTACTTACTATTTCTTTTGTTGAAAATTGAGCCTAAGAGTAAGTTGTTGATGAAGTGGATTTAAGAAATTGGGTAAGACTGTCTAAAATTGAGTTTTACTTCCCCACCTGAGTCTTGTTTTTGAGCCCCTGAATTTTACATTTAGTTTGAAGTGTACTTTTTACTGGAAATATATGAAAAAGCTCAATATCTGAAATACAAAATAATTAATTTCCCTATTTGAGATGAGATGCCAACTTCAGTCATTTTGTTTTAGGCGACATCAAGTTGTTGACGGTGATCGTGTATAAGAAAAATTCAGTAGCTGCTCTGATCAAATGGAAACAGTTCGACCATCACGACTCTCGAACTCTGCTCGGCTATGTTGTCTACTCGATAGAAGCTCCGTTTCAGAACGTTACCATGTTTGATGGGAGGGACGCCTGTGGCGGTGATCGGTATATTACAATTCCACTATTGTACATATATGTCATAAAATATAGGCATCAATATAGTTTATACATTAGATACATAAACAGTTATTAAATCTGTGTAATAAAACATGAGATTAGTAGTAACAATAATTTGTTTAAGTCCGGGGACAGAGACGTTGCCTTGGCAAAAAGCTACAGACTACTAGCTATCCGCCTATTCCCCGTCTTCGACAAGGAATTGGAAACCATCATCTTTCACTGCGCTTCGAGCGCAAGTTCATGCCTTCGTATCCCGTAGGCAATTCGGTTGCTTGAGGGGCAGATCCGCGGAGGACGCATTGAGGAGACGTCTGAGAGCGGACGTAGAAGTACGGGAAGGCAAATGTGCTCTTTGTGTTTTCTTCAATATCGCGTCAGCCTTTGATTGCGCCTGGTGGCCAGCCATCCTCACGCGACTGCGCGACGTGGGACTGCCTAGGAACCTTTTTGCACAGATCTCTAGCTTCCTTAACGATCGGTCTGCCGTCATATGTCAGCTGTTTACTAGTACTCCAGTGGATAGCACCAGAGGGTGTCTCCAAGGCTCGGTCCTATGGAACAAACTCTTTGACAGGTTGCTCCTTGACCTCGAGAACCGTGGATTTAAAACAATAGCCTATGTCGACGACCTCATGGTCACGGTCCAAGCTGATAGTCGCGTCACTGTCTCTTCGCGCACAAGGCGCCATAGATAATATATGCAACTGGTGCTGCTCCAACAAGCACTCGGCTTTACTGATGAGAGGGAGGCCCGATCCACGACACCCTCTGGCTTTAACGATCCACGGGCGGCACATTGCGCCGGGGCTGAAAGTGACGCCGCACATTGTAACCAATAAAGAAAGGACAACAGCCATTTTCAACACCCTGAGCCGCCTAGCCCGCGCGACGTGGCTGTAGCAAGGTACACTGCTGCTGGTTGGTGGTATCGCCCCACGAAACGGCATCGCATGATGCTGTTGCAAGCCCAGAGAGCAGCCCTTTTTAAGGGTACAAGAGTTTATCGAACTGTCTCTACGGCTGCGCTACAGGTATTGGCCGGAGCTTCTCCCATAGACTTGGTCGGTAATGTTTCACAACAGCAAGGTGCATCCGACACAATAAAGGGCAGTAATAAAAGTAGTAACAATAATATTTTAAAAAAACAATTAAGTAAATGACAAAAAAATAAATGAATAAAAATAAATAATGAGTAAATGAAAAAAAAAAAAAAAATAAACCAATAAAAATAAAGTTTATTAGTAAATAACAGAGAGAAAATCCGCTAACTTTTAGTCTCGATTTACCCCTTGAAATTCTTTTCAGATGGCGAGTGGAGGATGTTAATGTCTCTGATGCATCAGACGGGTCTGGAGCAAAAAAAGACGACCTGAACCACATCTTGACCCGGCTCAAGCCATACACCCAGTACGCTTTCTACGTGAGGACGTACAGCATCGCTACTGAAAACATTGGAGCTCAGAGCCCTATTCAATACTTCCGGACTGACCCTGACGGCAAGTCTTTTTTTTTCTAAGATTTAAATTTGTGGATCTTTATTCAAATTATTTTCTGTTTTGAAGTAAGCATATTTGAATCTTGACTATCTTCTGAAAGTCAGTTTTTCTTCTTTGAACCCAACTTTATGCATTGAAGTGTTTCTCTTCGGTTATTTTTCTGCAATAGCTTCTTGCCTTTTGTTGAAAAAAATGCTTTCATGGTCATAGGAGGTTGTTCGAACTAAATATGAAAACAGTGTGGAAAAGTGAAATAATGAAATCTGTATTGATAAAGCTGCAAGTTTGTCTTATGCTTGCCCTGGTATACCGCTAAAACGGCTGTACGTATATTCTCGAAACTTCGATAATTGGTAAATTTGAAGATAGTTAGGTTTGTTCTGAACATTAGTGTGACTAAATATTTCTTTCAACTCGATGTAGGTGGGTTTTTTTTGGTTTAAAATAGTCATACGTTTCGTGAATAACACATTTTCGAAAAAAGTGCCAGCCTGAAGAAAATGCCGAAAAGAGCGAGAGAGAGAAAAACCTTTTTTTTGAAACTCTTTTGAGTGGTGGGTGGGTGTTCCCTCATGATGAATAAATTATTAAATGAAAAAACGTATTTTATCTTTCAGAAATGTTATTCAATATATTTAATAAGTATGGGAGCAATCTATTAACGAAACGGGTCACAATAAGATGATCTACAACACGTAGTAGCTTAAAAAACAATTTACCTTAATGCCGAATTTCTTTTGATACAATGATTGGGTAGTGTTGTTTTTTGGATATTTTATAGGATTTTTACAATCAGTTATGCTGAGAGAGCCTATTTATTTAAATATATGTAAGGATTCTCCTAGCTACGATTTATTACAATGAGTGCAGTTAATTTGGTGAACAGTGTCTATAAAAAATACTGATTTTTCATATTAGTGATGTAGTTTTCAATTTCGTACAATCTAATTCGGACAATATAATGATAACAAAATTAACAACTACACCAGTAATTTAAAAGATAAAATCACTATTTTTGACTCTAAATACTGTTTACACAATTAATTGCACTCATTGTGATAATCGTAGGTAGGAGAATCCTCATAGATAATTAAAAACAACACTAGCCAATCATTGTATCACTAAACAAAATCAATTGGATTTTAAAAAATCCGTTGACATTGGGTTGGGAGAACAAAATTCGACCACGCAAGCTATTAAGAATATATAAATAAAATTGTAAAACAGTACTTCATAACATTACCTTCCATTTGTCGTCATTTGTTTTTGTTTAAAATTATTTAATTATCGAAAACTATTTATTATTACTTTCCATATAGAACTCATTTTTTTCGGAGAAGGTTTTTTCTATTGGTAGGAGCTTAGTCACTTTCAGTAAATCATTTAATTATAAATAATTCACATTGCCCCCTTTTTGAGGTTACTTTTAGGGACCGTTCTGATGCACTTGGAATATTTTTACAGGTCTTACGCATATCTTCAGTCCAATGTCACACATTTTGAACGCACTTCTTATTCAGAAGTTACGTTTGTATTTTTCTTAAATTTTGACTGTTTACTTAAGGCCTATGGATAACAAAACTTTTAACTAAACAAGGGGACCATTTAGGTAGTTTTTTTATCAATGTGTCTTCCTATTACGTACTACTTCACTTGATATGTCTTCCTCTCCCTCTCCATCCCCAATAAATTATTTTTACGTTTCTTATTTGTGTTGTACAGCCCCTACTGAACCACAGTTTCTGATGGCCTACTCCAACTCCAGTTCGGAGTTGGTGGTCAGCTGGCAGCCATCTCTTCACGCTAACGGCCGACTCTCTCACTATTTGGTGACCAGTAGTTGGGAGAAGGACCGGGAGGATTTCATTGAACAGAGGAACTACTGTCTTGATCGTAATTATTACGTATTAGCGGATTCATATAGAAATAATCTTATGTCACATTATAGACAATGTTTGTATGAATATTCCCTCTTGAGTGATATTAAGATTCATATAATTTACCAGTTTTTATAATTAACCAGTTTGTAGAGAATTAAATTGGTATTTATAATTAACCAGTTTGTAGAGAATTAAATTGTGAATATATGTATTTTGAAACTAATATTTTGGAATTGAGGTATTTCCTTACGAATGGAGGGAACGACTTGTACCTCAATGTAAACGTCTCATACTTTTTTATTTCCCCAGATAAACGAAGTATAGGGGAAGTTATGTAATTGGTCAGAAATTCGATGTGGAGTTTTTAACGGCATTTCATGTTTTACGACCTCCTGGTTCGAAAAATTTTGTCTATTTGTCTGTGTGTGTCTGTGAAGACGATAACTCCCGATAGAATGAATGTACTGACGACATTTTTTCTGTGTATCCTAACCCTTCAAGGGTGACACCTATTTTTGTTCTTTTTTTTTTTATATTCTTTTCTTTAAATATGCCTATGATGTTCATGGATACCTGCTTTTATTGGTACGAGATCCTGCAGTGAGAAAGGGGAGCGACCATAGGGGCACCCAGCCCGGGGCACCCAGATTAGGGGACAAGAAACGGCGCAACCGGGCGTCTCTCTGCAGGCATTGGGCTTAGGCCCCGGAGAAGCGAGGCCTGTTAGAGAGGTTGTGCTTGTATGTGCCACCGACCAGGATGGCTTAACTTACTAGACTCTCCACTCTTATAACTGCCGTTGTAATGAATGTATTGACGAAATTTCATATGTAAATTCAAAGTCTTATAAGGATGACATCTATTAATTTTCAAGTCGATCCCTCTCCTCGTCTGAAAACTGTTGAGAAGCCCCCCTGCATCCCTAAAATAATATTTTCAACCTGTCTACCTTCTTCAATTTTTATTTATCTACATTTTTGACCTGAGAATTGTTTTGATTTGATAAGATTTGTAATGGAGTTATCTAGCAAAATGTTCAAGAAACGTTTTTTTATTGAGGTTCTTGGAGAACGCATTAGCTATCATACATATGTTCTTATAAATTGTTTTTCTTATTTTGAGTTCCCCTACTTGATTCCGAAGTCTGGCCGTCTAAATGTGGAACACCCACCATTGTATCACACAATGGTTTTATAAACATTTATATGCGCTTTCTCAACTAAACCTGGCCCCAGGTCACCCTCAATTTGGTATTATAATGGATATTGTATGTTGCCCAGCTCATCCTCAGCCTATCATCATGTCTCATATGCCCACCAAATCTGCGAAACCAATACGAAGAGAGCCAGATGAGCTTGATGAACTTTCTCTAAATAGTTGCCCTTGCAAGAAGAAGGTTGTTGACGATGAGCAGCGTGAAAAGGAGATCTATTTTGAGGATCATCTTCAAAACCAGATCTATGTTAAAAGGTATTGTATTGATCCCAAAGATATAGAGGTTAGTTAGCATTTCTTTAAGTTATTTGTAAGTTTAGTACCTCATATGAGTTACTATTCCTTATTTTAGATATTGATTATCGGAGTATTACATGTACATATAATATATGTGAGCTATCTTACAAATTCAATAAAAGTCATTATATTGGAAATCTAAAAGCTGCGCTTTACGTTATTATGTATGAAAAAACTTACACACATCCTTCCAGAGAATCATGATACTGTAATAAATGTTATTGTTAAATTTTCACTAGCAGAGGATTTGAAATGGCCTAGAAAAAAAATTGTCGTTCCTCATCAATGCCGTATTTACTCTTGTTATTTTGACAAATTTTAAATTGTACTATTCTTAACATATTCTGAAATTCTGTATGCCTTTCCATATGATCCTTGCCCTGCAATACCTTCATTCTTCTCCGCTCCCACCCGAGGAAGAGTGTTAGAGGATATATTTAAGAAATAATTGTGTTGTCGATACCTTCAAAAGGATGTGTCACACATTACTGTTGTAAATTGTTTTTTTTTTTCTTCAAAAACATTGCCTTGAAAACAACAATTTTTACCTTCACGTTTTTGTGTTTTGAGTTATCCTAAAATAATCCTGAAGCTAATTAACCCGGCATTTTTACAGAATTGCATCAAAATTATGCGGTCTGACATGAAAAAAAAAATAAATGGGTGGCGGCAGGACATCATAATGTAACTTTCATATCATGTATTACTGACATCCCTTAAGACTGCCGTTTGTCCACTTATAGTTTGAAAAATATATAGTTGTGGCATCTATTATTGGAGAAAGATAAAATCTATAATCACTTGGAGCTATTTGGGGTTAACTTCTCAACCTTCAGTGGAATATTCAATGTTAATTATAATAAGAACTGATATGAATGTGGAACTGTGTGTTGAAGGACAAATACGAACAGAGTGAAGCGGGACCTGACGGAGGATGTGGAGACCAGCTTTGAGGCGATCTTGCCCGAGAGTCGATCAGACGAGAACAGCTCTCACTCCTTCATTGATGGTAAGAAGGTAGCTAGTAGTGATTAGTAGGTAGTGGGTGCTAAGTAGGAAATAGTCTAGGTAGCCCACCGCCTAGATGTTTGTAGGCCTTACTGATGATATAAAATATATCGAAACGTTGGCGGTTGAATGGAAGTGCATTTGTTTATCCGGACTACCCCTAGAATTATTTCTTTTGTATCTACATTTTTTATTTGTTGTGATTGATTGTTAATGTTCTTGTCATTATTTCGAAGGTATCCATTTCTCCCAAGTGCTGAACAGCACTAGTCTCGTTATGAGAGGCCTGCGTCACTTCGGCGTATACAACATCGCAGTGAGAGCCTGTCGGAGGTTCGAGCATGGGGAGAATTATACCAAGAACAATACCTGCAGCGAAGAAGCCATAGTTTCTGCCAGGACCCTCCCGATGGGTACATACATCCATGTATATGTCATATAGTAGTTCATAAGCTTAGCGTCGAGGGGGGAAGCTTTATGCATTGTATTTTTCTCTGCTTACCTTACACCTTTCTCCTATAAAATAAGACCGCAGCAGATTGTGTTATGAAGGATTTTGTATTGAAAAGTTGAACATTTTTGTGAGGTGAGCGGTAGGCGGGGGCCAAAGGGCGATAAATAATATGCAGCAACCTATCTCGCCACTGCTGTGCGCGCTATATTGCTATAGACCTTTAATGATCCTTCGCGAAGGGGGCTTTACTCAATAACCCGAATAACTGCCGATTCTAATGACTATCGACACGAAGTTGTATATCTTGATTCAGGTGAATCCTATTGACTAAAGGGGGGCTCAACTCTAAAACCCTAATAATTACTGATGCAATGAATTCCAATTGTTTCCAAATTTTATATGAAGATGAGATGCCCCCGAGTTCACCGAAGAGAGGGAGCTTGAATATATGTTGATTATAAATAATTTGAGCGGGGGACGTAGATGATGATTCACTGACTTTTTTTTTCTTAGCATCTGCCGACAATTTGGAAAGCATCTACCCTATATGGGAAATCCACAACGACTCTGCTGGAGACGTCCTTCTCAGCTGGAACGAACCTCTCAACCCGAACAGTCTTATAGTTGCTTACCAGATTGAATATATGCGGCTCGACTACGGCAAAGGGAAAGTAAGTAGTTTTTATTTTTTTCAATCCATTGAATCTTATTGAACATTGCGAATATGACAGTTACCTGTTATGAACGGGACGGGAATATTTCAAGTATTGGTTCTATAAGTGCTAAGAACAAGATCTGTCCAAAAAGGTTTTGAGCCGAATCCTCCACTGTACTTTGAGGCGTCAAAAGTAGAAAAGTCAACTTTTTCTAGAAGCATCATATATAGTCTGTGCGATAACTCATTGTGACTAGCTTGTCGAGTAAATCGATTTTGTCTTTTACTCTGCCTTGAAATTTCCACTATATCAAAAATTACGGTAGGAGATGTACCTACAGGATGTATCAATCAAGGAGATGTATGTATTACATTCTACCGGTTTTCTCATAAATCCCATATATCATGCAGGTTAACGAATTACATTTTCGAAATAGTCGACGAATTGTGGATGACATGCTGCTCGTTGTGGACCATAAATCAGTCTTATGTGCAAGTACCGGATCAAAATATACGAAAGCATTTGTCAAAACTTGTGATTTCGTTACTTTCCGGGCTAGTTTATATTGGTTTCCAAACAAACTACTATTTGTTATACATCATCTTGTGGCTCTCAGCGAGTATATTGCGGTTAAACTTTGTAAACGTTTACACTTGCTACGTAATATATTACAGTATCCATTTGAAGGGCAGACAGTTCCGTCACATTACCATTTGTAGATGAATGCAGATACTCATTTAGCTCGTCATGCCATACTTAATAACTTTTATTTTAACGCTCATCATGCCATACTTAATAAATTTTATTTTAACTTAAGTTGATTTGGGTATACTGGCAAAAGATCACATCAGATATATATATTGTAACGGTCAGTAATTAGAGGAATAAATAAAATTAGAAAAAAATAAAACATTAATTAATTAATAATAATTAATCTAGAAGGCTTGAGCAAAAAAGAAAAGGGAGACAGCTGGTCTAGCTGGGTGGCTCTTTGTATGTCGTCTGTTCCCATGAGTTGTCTGTCATCTGTCCCCGTGTGTGTCGTCTGTCTGTCCTCGAGGGTACCTGTCCTTGCTATAGATTTTGGATACAAGTAAGAAGAAAGAAAAAAGAAAAAAAGAAGAGGATACTTTCTAAAGAAAATTTTACAACTCATAACCTTTGAAGCATACAACAACCGACCGACTCATCACGAATAAGTAACTATATTTTCACTCCAGTATAATTTTATAATATAGCCTACACCGTTACAAAATAAAAATAATGTATTAAATAAAAAAGTATATTTGTATTTTTCAATTTTTAAAAAGAACCCCTAATTAACAACCTTTACAATATATATATATATACTTTACAATATATATATATTTGTATTTTTCAATTTTTAAAAAGAACCCCTAATTAACAACCTTTACAATATATATATATATATTGTAAAGGTTGTTAATTAGGGGTTCTTTTTAAAAATTGAAAAATACAAATATACTTTTTTATTTAATAATTTATTTTTATTTTTGTAACGGTGTAGGCTATATTATAAAATTATACTGGAGTGAAAATATAGTTACTTATTCTTGATGGGTTGGTTGTTGTATGCTTCAAAGGTTATGAGTTGTAAAATTTTCTTTACATATATATATATATATTCGAGAGGTTAAGAGAGTTTGGAGAGTTAAGAGGGTTAGGAGGTTTAAGAGGGTTAGGAGGGTTAAGAGGGTTAGGAGGGTTAAGAGAGTTAAGGGGGTTAAGAGAGTGTTAACAGGGTTAGGAAGGTTTTAGGAGGTTTAAGAAGGTTAGGAAGGTTTTAGGAGGTTTAAGAGGGTTTGGAAAGAAAAGGGGTTAAGAGGGTTAGGAGAGTTAAGTGTTATATAAGTTTGTGTTTAGCTGGTTTTGGTCTTTTTCTTACTCACACGTTATGTTTTTCAGTATAGCGCAACAATAGAATGTATTACTCGGAAAGAGTTCGTGGATGCTGGGAGAAGCTACATATTAAAGAATTTGGCGCCGGGAAACTATAGTTTACGTCTTCGAGCCACTTCTTTGTACGGAACAGGAAATTTTACTCCTTATAAATACTTTGTTATAAAGGTAAGCCTATTTGTTTTATCATGAAGATTATTTGATAGTCAATGAAAAATAGTCTTATCTGGGATGGAGCCTCTCTATCCCCTCGATGGAGTCACTTTTTGAGATTGTACTTGTCAAAAACTACTTTTCGGTAAAATTCCACATAATGTTTGAGCTTATGCTAAGGGGTGCGTAATTTTAATTTCATAACATAACTATTTTTGATTTTTGAAAAAATGCGATACACCTGAAGAAAAATATGTTTTAGAACTTACAGGAATATTAAATTAAATGTGAGCGATGAAGGTCTTTCCCTAGCGCCCCTTTTATTTGCTGAACCTTGGTCCGTCAGTATCTCTGGGTATATTGAACAAAATTGAACCTCTGGGTAATTCAATTTATGACTAAGTGAATTTATTATCTTCGAGTCACAGAAAACAAAACAAAGAAAACTGGACAATCACAAAAATTTCCTGGATGATAGTGCTCCACAGGTGAAGTCCCGTCTAATTTATATTTTATAGTTGCTAACTAGTGTGGTTGTATTTCAGGAAGCCGGGCAGATGTCCATGGGGCTTTTCCTCATCCTGCTAGCCTTCCCAATATTGTTCATCATCGCTTTCTTCGTCTTAATGACCGTCTACTATGTGAAGAAGCAGTACAACCGGTTCCCCTCCGGCAAACTAATAGTTGCTGTCAACCCGGCGTATGTACCTACAGGTCAGTGGTTTTAGTCCTAACTAAACCCAACAGGGATAAGACCGTTTCTGGTCCATTTTGAATTATATTTGGTCTCCTAGTAACTAACTGGAACTAAACCTTTACTGGATGAACTAAGGTATGACGCATAAACTAGATGTAACGCCTAGCTTACGTGGGTCATGTCACTTGAACAAGTTACTGTGAAAGTGGAAGTAAGTAACATTCAAGCACTTGACCAAGTGGACTCATAATTTCCTATGGAATATGAGGATAAACGTAATAGAAAATCATTAAACATTAAGTAGGTATGTACCTACTTTACAGAGTCTATCTTTGAGTTGTCGAAAAAACTCAAAAAAAGGAATAAAATTATGCGAATCAGGTTCAATATGCAAAAATATGTATTTTTAGCGATATATGCTAAATAAAAGTATCTTAGATTGATTCTAAATGGGCCAAAACGTAAAGATTAAAAATTATCTTTACATTGGTTAGGATGCAGTACAAAGTTAATATAAAAAAATATGTAAATGCATATTAGTTTGCCTTTTATATTTGTAGAGATTATTTTTTTTTAAATTATTGTTCTCTGTTCTTATTTACAGCGTATGTAGCTGACGGTTGGGAAGTTCCACGACAACGTGTCGAACTCCTCCGAGAGATCGGTCAAGGAACTTTTGGGTCCGTCCATGAAGGGTTCTTGCACAATCCGGCTGGACCTCCCCATCAGCTATGTGCCGTCAAAGCAGTTAACGATCAGGCTTCTGAGAAAGAAAGGATTGAATTTTTAAACGAAGCATCTGTTATGAAGTAATTTTTTTTACCATGATCTTCAACCTGGCCGCCAATGTCTAAATCTTGATTTTGAATTTTGCAAACTTTTTAAAGTTGAATTTTTTGGGTAGCTTGTTTTTTAATCATTGCCGCCATTCCAACAATTACACAAAATTTTGAAAATGCTGTGCTACATTACAAAATTTTCATAATTGAGGAAACTGCAATGATTTGAAAAAAAAAATCATTTAAAAAATTTTTAAATTGAGGTATCAAAAATGCTATGTATGCCATGACTAAACCTGGGACAACCTGGGGTGTTTTTAATTTTGCATGCGGTAGAGCATTTCGCACTCGTTAAAGACTCTTATCCTAGATGAATAAGCCTACGTAGGCAAAATTTTGGATTCCCATAGTAGATGCGGGCTCATATCCACCGGGCTCATGTGTATTAATAATATTTCAGGCCAAGCTATGTTAGAATTGGCCAAGTTTAGAGCGACGTTTAGAAAGGCGGTTTTGTTGAGAGCCTTTACCAAACTAATATATTGTTTTTGTTTGTTTGCAGAGCGTTCAGCACGCACCATGTGGTGAAGCTGCTGGGGGTGGTCTCCTTGAGTCAGCCGACCTTGGTGGTCATGGAGCTGATGAAACATGGAGATCTAAAGTCGTTCTTGAGGTCCCATCGGCCAGACGGCACTGTCTCATCTCTTATCCACCCCCACCAATTCGTCCCTCCCACTCTCAAGGTAACTACCCTCTCTCTCATAAGGTAACTCTAGCCAATAACCAATACTTCTCAAAACCAGGCCAATAAAGTTAACATTATGATACAAATATCCTTAAAAGATGCCCCACACGATGCAGGTGTAATTCTCTTTTCATTTCTTTTGACATATTTTTTTTATTCGCTCTTGTTTGTGCTTGCGAAACTAGCAACTTATTCTGCAAGTTTCGTCAATATACGATCAGCCGTTTTTGAGTTATTAGGTATTATACTGGTGTGCTGGTGTATTACATCTAGTGACCTAAGCATACAATGCTTTCATCCCTTCCCCGGTAGCTGGGCTTCCCTTACTTTATTACCTGTTTGTTTATATTACCTAAACCAAGTCCTTCCCCAAGAAGTACCCAGTCTCCCAGTTTCCTTGATAAACCTGAGAATACTTCCTTGGTCCAATCTTCTAATTTCCTCCTCTGTGATCGCATCTTTACCAAAAATGTGGAATGTCGTTCGAGCATATACCCAGGAAGTGTGCCGCTGTCTCGTCACCTTCTCCACCTCTGTTACAGCTCGGGACTGTCCTTGACTCCTACAGTGTATAAGTGTCTATTAAACGGACCGTTTCCTGTGAGAACTCCAATTAGTTGCCGAATTTAGTTCCCTTTTAGGTTCAGGATTCCATCCTTCAACACCCCCCCCCCCCCCCCCCCCCCCCCGGGGAGGGGGCTGTAATGGATATGAGCTCCATATTACATTTTTTTATGTTAAATGTTGCTGCAGATCTTCTGAGAGGTCTTTACCAGGACGTTTCAAAACGATACTATATTTAAGTTGGCAATCTATTTTTTTTGATGGGGAGGGGGGGGGGGGGGGGGGGAGAAGAGAGCCTCTCATGAATTAAATTGGGCTCAACAGTGTGGCGCAGACACGGTTCGACCTAACGCACGAAATGGGGAATGTTCAGGGTGAAGAAATGGATAGGCTATTTAGCGCTATTTAGTTTTCAGAGGAAGGGGGTGGGTTCGCGCAAACTTTTACATCTTTTGAATGAAAAACAGAACTTTATTTTAAATTTCAATTTCATTGCTACAATCGTTTCTGAGGTAGAGCGCTCATAAAGTTCCAGTCCCATACACACATACAGACAGACATTGCGAAAATCAAAACGTGTCCCGGGGTCCTTTTAAACGTGAAAATCCATTGAAAACTCGATATCGGATTTTCGCACGATTGCAATATTTCGTTCTGCTAAATGTAATCGTATAAGCAAGCAAATGTGCCATAATAATCTTTATTTTCAGAGAATTATCCGCATGGCCGCAGAAATAGCTGATGGAATGGCATACCTCGCTGCCAAAAAGTTTGTCCACAGGGACCTGGCTGCTAGGAACTGCATGGTAGCTGACAACCTTACCGTGAAAATTGGAGATTTCGGAATGACCCGAGACATCTATGAAACTGATTACTACAGGAAAGGTCAGCCTTATGCAATTTTTTATATTGTTTTGAATCGATAGTGTCGCTATGAATTGTTTATTGGGGCGAACAACGAACCCACTCTCTCCGCTAGATCTAGTCATTTTATATGATTGTTCTTGTCAAGAATAATAATTGATAACGTACATACAATAGCTATAGAAGTTTTATCAAAATAAATGCTGACTCTGTCCCACTTATGTCCTCAGAGTTTTATTTTTATTTTTTAATGAATGTTGTCTGTCTAACTGTTTTATCACTTCGCTCCGCTAATAAATATGAACTTTTTTTATTTTTTATTTTTAAATATATATATATTATGGCGGTTTTATATAGTGATAGTGGGAAAGGTGCTGAATATCGATAAAAAAAGTAATTGAAAAGAAAAAACCAATTTCATTCACCATTTCAAAATAAAACAGTGGGAAGACGTCACTTATTTCTATCTGAGGATTGTATTGACCCGAGGTGACTACAAGTGTAACAAAAACCTAGGTGACTGCTCGAGGGTTAAGCTATCGAAGCATCTTGTGTCCGTCTAACACCCACTTACGCAGCATTCATATCAACGAGATTACTCTCTGACGGTCTGAGATAGCCCCTACCGAGAGCTAAGATGTTTACACATAGAAAAAAAAACTACTATAGACACGCATCTGAGTGCACAGACTTTTTTTATCCTTATTCTTTTTTTTGGCAATCAACACCAGAATTATTCCTTTTTGGCTACATGCAAATAATTCTAATCTTATTGTTCAAAAAATAACAATAAAATATATCAGAACAGTGGAAAAAAACCTAATTTAACCGTGATGTGAATAATCAATTTCTAAGTTTATGAACATTTTTATTGTACCTTACAAATCAGCAGGCTCTCATGTTAATTTTGTTATTTAGGTTCCAAAGGTCTATTGCCGGTTCGATGGATGGCTCCGGAAAGTTTACAAGATGGTATATTCACTTCCAATTCAGACGCCTGGAGCTATGGGGTCGTTCTATACGAAATGGTCACGCTCGCTTCACAACCTTACCAAGTAATATTTAACTTATAGAACATCGTAATAATTACGATTAATAATTATTATAAGCATTTTTCTCAAACTGATTTTGAAAACCAGCATTAGGTTCAGTTCTTCTCAACTTTGTGTTGTTAGAACACTACGTATATTAACAAGCAGTCAAACCCGACACTACACCAAAACCCTTTTCAATACATTTCCGTTTCAGGCCAGCAATTTTTTTACTTCCTCAGCTATACGAAGTATAGGAGAAGTCATGTAATCGGTTAGAAATTTGAGGCAGTTTTCAGCAGAATTTCCTGTATTCCAACTTTCTGATTCCAAAAATGAAAAAAAACACAGGCTTCTATAATAGTGCCTTATGTATACTGTAGTGTGTTATTGTTATATGTTGAACTGAATAGATTTATGTTTATGTATTTAAATGGTTTGTTTATTTTAGGGTCTGTCCAACGACCAAGTTCTGAGGTACGTCATAGAGGGGGGTACGATAGCTCGGCCAGAAAACTGTCCGAGCAAGTTGTACAACGTCATGGCGCAATGTTGGGAGAACAAGCCAACCAACCGGCCTTCCTTCTTGAACATGGTGAGCCTTCTTCTGGAAGACGTGGAAGAGGACTTCGAGGCTGTGTCCTTCTTCCACTCTCAGGAGGGGATTGAGTACAGAGCGGCTGTCTCAGAAATTACCCCCCTCATTGTCTCCCGGGAGGTAGAGAACTTCTCTCTTAGCGAATGTGAGGACAATTGTAGGGGGGAGCCAAGTCCGAGCACCACTAGTAGGAGCACCAATGGGAGCAACCCACATTTCTCTGGATATTTTAGAACAACCAGTTGTTGATTTCTAATTTAAATAATAAATTAAACTAATAATTAAAATAAAAAAACTTCACAAAGTTATGTAAGAGCGATAACAAAAACATTTTAATTATCGTGTCAATTCACTTATATCTTTCACCAAGGCCAGACTGTATATTTTTTTCACATAAATCTATATATCGGTAGTTCAAAAAATTCGAATACACCTTAAAAACTGGCGTTTTCCTGGCCCAAAATATTTTGACGTGTTCTCTCATGAACTGCGGTTGCTAATCCTTGGTATTAACTTATTTAGGATATCTTTATCGCTATTATATTAATTTATTTTGCTTATTGGAAGAAGGTTATTCTTATGATATTTAATCTAGAATACAAATAAAAGTTTTGTTATATGTGTTTTCTCCAGGGAAGTAGGTAGCAAACACTTCGAACTTGTTCTAAATAATTTTCCAGTATTATTTTTAAATTATTCTTTAATAGTTACGTACAAACTCTGATCGTTCCTATATTTATTGTTTAATTGTATTAGATGGTAATCTAGCCTTGTTCATTAATTTCTTCCTGCTTTTATCAATATTAATAACTTCAATAACTAAGACTTTAGTTTAGAGAACTGATTCTCTATCAATTTACCTTCGTAATATTACAACAACTGAAAAACGTAAAATTTGTAGTAGTTTCTCTCTTGAACTGGAGCGACGGTATTATTAGCCAAGGTCTGACCTGGCTGGTGTGAATAGATCATATAAAATGCTTTGTTGCATACATTGAACAGAATTGCAGCTAAAAAATGAATATTTGTTTAGGAAAGAATGTTATTTTTTTTTTTTTCCAATGCAATAACTTCATAACAGTTGATGTATTTTCCATGTGTTGGACATGACAGAGGTTAGGGAAATCTAAGTATTTTATGGCCAGAAATCATTAAAATAAAATGAAGTTTAATTTTATGAAGAAAATCCTTTACCAAAAGGCAGTATTAAAATTTTCATAGATTCGTATTTAGCTTGTACATCCAAGAAATAAAATAAAAATTCTCTATACTTTATTATTATTTATTTTTTCTATTATTCTGATTTTCAATTGATGTGACATTGACAAGGAAAGACATTGACAAGGATTTACATTATTTGAAATATTTTTAAACGTTTTTTGTTACCAATAATTGGTTAAGAAAATCTTAGTTTAATTTCTTTATTTGGTAACTCAACTTGTTATAGATCGAACTGATTCTGTCAGTTTTGTCTACGTCATAAAAACTGTGTAGTTTCCTCTTGAACTAGGCGACGACTTCAATTCAAGAATGCGTAGCTTATAAACAAAGCGGTTTCCAGACCTAATGTTCAAGAACTTTTTTATTATTTTCGGTCAAGAAAACGCTCTGGAAATTAATTCTGATTCAACTAAAACACTCGGGGTATAATGAAGGAAGGGGGATGGGGGGATCATAAATAGAAGAAAAAAAAGGGAATAAGTAGAGAAAAATAATAATTAAAAAAATATATAAAAATAAAATAAGAAAATAAATTAAAAAAAAAAAACGCAGTGGACTTTCAACTGAAACATGCCATTTAGGGAATGTAGGGAAATTTATTATTCCATCCCTCGGTTGCCTGTTTGGTCCTGTGTCCTGTTCTCTCTAATAAGCACAAAATTTAAAGAAAACACGTAAAATCGAATTAAAGTTTTCCAATTTTTGTATTTTTTTTTCGTTTCATTTGTTCTGACTTATTAATACAGAGATTTAACGTATTTTTATATGAATATACTATTCTTGTTTATTAAATAAGTGGATGTGTTCGTTAAAATCTCAGAATAAAATTCGAGGTTCTCAATGCTTTGGTTGAAAGTTCTCATATATATATATACACGTATATTTCTTTTATTACCTACTTATTGCAAAAATTCCCTTTTAACATATAGCGAAAATACTTTTTTTTCCCGATTTCGTTACATATTTATTTTTGTAGAATATGATCACTTAACTAGTATAAAAATGTGTTCCTAGTTTGTAAGTTTGCAGTTTATAAACCATTATTTATGAAGTATAAATGGAATCTTATTAGTATGTAATTAATTGGTATTATTTCGAAATATATTTTCTTTCAAATTAGGTAGTCAAAATAGCATCAGTTATTTATTTAATCAATACTTCCGAGTGAAATTACTCTTTTAATGTCACTTTCATATTTTCGTTTGAATCACTTTGTAAACTTAAGGAAGTTCTTATCTTATATATAATAAATAATCACGTAGTGAGAAACATTCCTTCAAACAACAGTTTAGTGCCACCCTGTAGATATAGTTGATACAATACTTCTGCGGTAAGATAATTTTTTGAAGACTGAATCGTACCTCATTAATCGAAAAGTATTACTGATCAGAGTTTTATTTATTTTTTTGTTACAACAACTGAAAATATTTTTCGTGAGTTCTATCTTTATTTATTTCTCCCGTAGGAACATCAGTTTTCCTATAATTTTACTCAGTTATTTATTTATTTTTCTATTTTTATATGAATTTATTTTGTATTTTTTCCCCCTTTATTTATGTCTTCATTGTTTGAATAAAGAACATCTTTGTTAAATAAACAATAATTCTGTTAAGAATTAGTTTTTTACTAACTATAAATACACTTTGTTATTATTTATATGTATTTTGTGTGCCAGATGTGTCAGTAATGTTGCCAAATGATGCATTGTAAATAACAAATAAGTATTTATGTTTTTAAAGTTCCTTTTCTTCTTTACTTCTGTACAGTTGTACCTTTTCTCCTGTACAAAGACTTGTTTTGTACAGACCTACGAAACTAATGAAAATGAAAGTTTTGTAAATGATGTTAATAGTTATTTTATTTTTATTATTTTTAAATAAATTTAATGTTTGTTGAGAATTATTTTTTCTTTATGAGTTGGTGTTTCTACCTCTACCCACTAGAACATATTTGATCACAAAAATGTATTATAAGTGCAGCCTTGAAATACAGAATCGAAAAGTACAGTGGAACCTCCCTTCCCTTAACGAGCATAATTCGTTCCAGAATCTTACTCGTAATGCGAAACATTCATTAGGCGAAATAATTTTTACCATACATATATATAAATTATAATGTAAAATACGATAATGCGTTCCATGTCGAAAAAAAATACTCATACTTGAAAAATGTGTGATCACAAGAGACACTAAGATGCTAGCGGAAGAAATGTTAAACAAAGACTTCGCGCAATCCGGGACTTCCCCTCTCGTCGTCACTCGGTATGCGAAACGTTGCTCGTTAAGCGAGTCATTTTTTTACAATTTGTTTTGCTCGTTATGAGAAGTACTCGCTAAGCGAGGTACCACTGTAAAAGAAAATTCAAATATATGGGGACCCCATATAGGAGAAGAGATTTAACATTTAGAGCCTTTTCGGTTATCTGTCTACCATTCTTAAACTGTGAATTACAACAATGCTTCTGTATATTAAGGTTTCTATTGTATTTATATACATTATAGTGTATTATAAACTCGCTGCATTATTAAAAGTGTTTATTAGAACAATGGTTTCTATATAGGGTGAGATTCTGTTGACTGAACATTTTGTAACTTACATGGACAACAAATAGACTTAAAAATCCCACTAAAACAATATATGACATTGTCAGTGCAATGGAACTACTTACACTTTTCATTCATACAAACATCTATAAAAAACCAGTACAATTCATGGCATCAAGAAGTCTCACTTTCTGACAACACAACTCCCACCCACACCTTTGCAGATGACACTGCTATCATCTCGACCCAGTCCTATCATCCGGAAACCTCCAAGAACACCTGATGTCTCTTCAGTCCTGGTACAAAAAGTGGAGAGTGAAGGAGAACGACAAGAAGTCAGTTCACTCTCCGTCGCAAATATACTTGCCCTCCGTGGGTATAAGTGTATCTTATCAATATTCCCAACCCTTGAAAAAACGAAGTCCAATATCTAGGCCTCCTACTCGACAAATGACTAACTTGGAATGTTCACAAGAGACTGAAAATACAAAAAGGTACAGGCGTTACAAATTAGACAGAACACATAAATTAACTTTAAAAATAAACCGACTCATGTAAAATGCAGTACTCCAGCCTATGTGGACTTACAGACATGAACTCAGGGGTTCTGCCAAGGCTTCCAATCTTCAGGGCATTCAATCCCTTCAATGTAAAATCTTTCGTACAATAGCCAACGCTCCTTATTACGTCTCCAACAAAACCCTTCACACCGACCTTAACGTACTTTTTATCACAGCTAAATGCAAGTATAAACAATTTTTTCCTTAGTTCCCACAATAATCCTCTAGTGCTTGTTTCATTCTGCGACACTTCCTCAACGAGACCTTAAGCGCCAATGGCCTAGAGTGTCACCACTGGGTGATTTCTACCATCTTGACGTTTTCTCTTACCACATTTGCTTGTTGTATATATTTTTTATACAGTTGCAAATATATTTGTAAATTGAAAAAAAAAGTTTAAATTTTTCATTATCTGGGTAATTGATAATATAGCTAAGAAAAATTCGCTTTTTTTCCCCTAACTGGAAATTCATTCATTTCCAATATTCATTTCCCGGTAATTAACAATATAGTCAGAAAATAATAAATTTTTCTTTTAACTGAAATGATTTATAATGAAATATTATTTTTTGGGTAATTGATAATACATACTCGGAAACGCACACAAAAATCTTGTTGCCGATCTGGCACATAGTGGTCAAAAACTGACTTTTCGAGACAAAAGACTGTCCAGGCCGTTCTACTGAACGTGTCAAGAGTAGACCAACGTCATTTTATTCACAAATTAATTCACTTTCACCTCATTTATGCAAACATTTTTTAAAACATTGTTTTATAAAGAAAATTGTAACGTTTTTGAAAAAATTCAGAAAATACGCTGCCATTCAGCGAGTTTTGCAGATATTTTGACCAAACTTTTTTTGTTCGATTCACTCATAATTAAAAGCAGAATACAGCGGGGAGAGTCAGGAATAAACATAACAAATATATAATTTTTGGTGATTTTGAAAAAATTGAAATTTTTTTCAAAATGATAAGAAACATCATCACATAAGGAAATAGTGACACTAAAAATCGTCACGACTTATGAAATAAGTATCTGATTTATTTATGATCCTGGAGAAGTGTCACGAGTTTGGAATCGCGACCCATCACCTCTTTGTGGACTTCAAAGTGGCATACGACTCCATCAATCGACGGCGTCGATGTGCAGCGATGGAAGAAATTGGCATCCCAGAGAAACTGATAAAGATGGTTAAACTCACCATGACCGATGTCATATGCCGCATCAGAGTTCAGACGGTTTTGTCCGAGGAACTAAGGGTCAGGAATGGAGTAAGGCAAGGAGATGCGTTGGCGTGCCTTCTGTTTAATGTTGCGCTGGAAAAAGCAGTGAGGAAGTCACAAGTGCAGACAGAAAGGCACATATTTCATAAGTCCGTACAAATCCTGGCCTATGCGGACGACATAGACATCATCGTGAGGAACAAGCGGGACTTGGAGACGGCATTCTTTGCCCTCGAGAATGCAGCCAAGGAAGTTGGACTGCAAGTGAACGAGGACAAGACGAAGTACATGGTGGCAGGTAGAGGAGTAAGACAGAACCTACCCATCATGGAGATCGGGACACACTCTTTTCAGGCTGTCCGAGGCTTTGTATACCTGGGCTCATACGTCAGCTTCGACAAAAAGTGAGAGAGGAGATAGACCGGAGAGTTGCTGCGGCCAATCGAAGCTAATTTGCTCCAGCGTCACTTCAGGTCTCGACTGCTTACCAAGACAACAAAAGTGGTAAAAGTAAATGACATGTCTCATCATCCATACAGTGTTTACAATAAATTGAGGATAAGAAATTTGATGTTCAGTTTTCCCCGGAATTTCATATTTTTCGATCCTCTGGTTTGAAAATTGAACATCAGTAGGTGCCTTGTTCAGAGACTTCTGAATCCTCATACTATGTAGTTTCTGTAGAGCGCCGGTAGTTCAGTGGTATGCTTGCTTGCTTACTGAGCTCAAGATCGCGGGTTCAAAACACGGTAGAGGCCCTTATTTTATCTTATCTGGGAAGTAAAACAAACTTATACAAGGCGTCCTAACGATGGGACAATAAGCTATGATGGTCCCGAGCCTGTACGATTTTAGGTACTCGTTAAATACCTCTACCCTAGATGAATACAAATTTAGGGTATGCAAAATGTAGCACTCCCATAGTTGAGTCGGGCTCATATCCACCAGAGCGAGGAGAGAGCGCTCTAGTAGTAGGCGATATGCCCCCTTGTAGTGAAAGCCCGGGCATGAGTCATAATAACTAACTACGGGTTTATGTATTGATACATACGTATAGTATTCCTCAATTTATTGTAAACACTGTATGGATGATGAGACATGTCATTTACTTTTACCTTCTTTTTTCACTAAAACCATAATATTGCCACACAAGTATAAGGCTCATGTAATATAATGTTTTATCGTTTGAAAGCTTATTAAATGCACAAGTTTTATAAATAAAAATTAAGTTATACAATAAGGTCATTTTTTATGAAAAAACGTGAGCTACAGTTTGCCAAAGAATTTCCGAATTAAACAGTCCTTCGGTTTATGCTGCCTATATACTGTCAAATTCTTGTAATTGTAATAATAAAGTGAACGTATTTTAAAGGTAATTTACCGATCTTTAAGATGGTATAATTAATTTTGTGTTAGCTCTTATACTTGAGGAGGAATAAGAGATTTTATGCAAAAAAATAGTGCTAAGTACAAAAATTGGAAGATGTTGAATATTTCTGAAACGGTTCCGAATCGGACCTATGTTTAGAGGCAATTTTTTGTTCAAAATTAAATTTCCTTTTAGACCTCCAAGTTTTTTACCTCCATGCTGGGACACCCTGTATATTTATTGCATCATGATTCCCTGGTGTGCGGCTTCGGAAAAGAAAACGGCGTTCGTATTCATAAAATTATTATTTTTTATTTGTATTAGCGTAGATTTACTCTTTTATATTTTCCACGATTCACAAATCGTGAAATATGACCGGCGTAGAAATTTTAGAAAAACAGCCGCGGATGGATCAATGAATGTTGATCCGCAGTCATATTAATTCTCTCAATTCACCTTTAATAAATGTTCTCAATTTAATACATCCTATTGATTGTTCGTTTAGGTTCTTCAGTTGAGGTAGCCGCAACTTGGAAATAACATTACTTTGCATCGGGGCGGCAGCTCAATCATATCTATACTCATGCTTGCATGTGTAATTAAGATATTCAGATTCAAAAAAACACTTCTTCTACCCAAGTCAATCTCAAAACCAGCAAATAATACGTTTTTATTTTAAAATGGCAGCGTAATTTTTTTTTTTTAAATGTTGCGATTATTCTATTATTTTGGCGATTCTCTGTAAACTCATAAACGGCTGTCCAGACCGAGTTTAAAAAAAATAAATAAAGCATAGAAATATAATTATGCCTCTTAATTTAAATTAAACGCTGAACTTTATAGTGCTATTGTATTTATAACGATAACAATTATACTTTTTTTTCTAAAAAATATTGAAGCCCTAAAAACACAGTCCCCTGGCTGTCCCATTTCACGGATTCCCACTTTGGGATAATATTTAAAAAATAAAACTATGAACACTAAATAAATTTTGCAGTTCATATTTAAAAATAGAATAATTAATTTATATTTATGTCATAAAACAAGGTGTAGTTTCTTATTTTTTAAATGTAATAATGTCATGTTAATGTTGTCCGAAGTTTTCTTAGACAGTCCCCTGTCAAAAATTTAAACCTAAAATAGAAAAAATCTGTTATGTTTACAAACGTTTTTTAGCGTGAAATGAAACGCAACCAGTGTGATGTTAGTAACACTGTCGAGAACGGCGTCAACCGCCATTTTGTTTAGTGTTCGAGCGCAATTTGTGGTGAGTACGAGTGTTGGTCGTTGCGACATACATTAGATTAAATATTTATATAAATATTTATATAAATTGTCTATATGTCTGTGATTTGTCACATTCTATCCCACACAACAACGCTACTCACCTGACATTTTAGACATCGCCATCCTCCATAATCTGAACTACACAATTTTTCAGACTCCAATTCCAGAACTTGACTCCGATCATGTCCCCGTTATCGTCACATTCCAAGACGACATACAGACGACTTCTCCCCCTCCTAAACTTCTTACTGGCAAAATTAACTGGGACACGTTTCGCTTTGAACTTGACAACTCGCTAAACATACCACTTCATTACACAACTACAGAAGACATAGAAACATCAGTAACACACTTTACCACAGCCATTTATACGTCAGTTGATAAAGCCACCTACAGAATAAACAAGGACCCTAGACAATGTACATCCTACACAACACCTTCATACATTCTAAACCTCATTCAAGAAAAAAACCATATACGTCATTTATGGCAGCGAACCCGTGACCCAGAAGTTAAACGGCATTTTAACAGACTAACTCGACAAGTAAAATGGGAATTGGACTCTCTCCGGATTGACAATTACCGCAAATATCTGGGAGATATGACTCCAGGAGATCCCAACCTGTACAAACAGACGAGACGTATTTTAAAACAAACTCATTCCATATCCTCACTAACCTACTCCGGACAAACAGCACTGACTGACGACGAAAAATGCACAGCATTCGCCTCCCATCTGGAAACCCTCTTCAAATCTCCTGACAACACAACCAGAGACTCACAAGACATCACTCATGACATTTCAAAACCCATCTTCTCAGTAGAACTCCCAATGAAATTCACAACTCCCGCTGAACTTACTGACCACATTACCAAACTGCCTCTACGAAAGGCACCGGGAGATGACCTTATACCCAATATCGTTTTGAGGAATCTGTCGACCAAAGCTGTTGCTTATCTCACTAGTGTCCTTAATAGCTGCCTCCGGTATGGCTACTTTCCGCATCAGTGGAAAAATGCTGTGGTCATACTAATACCCAAACCGGGAAAGCCAAAGCATGACCCAGGAAGCTACAGGCCCATCAGTTTGCTTAATAGCCTGGCGAAATTATTTGAAAGAGTAATCTACATTAGGCTTCAAGGGTTTCTCGAAACGAATAACATCCTTCCTCGTCATCAATTTGGGTTCCGGGCAAACCATTCCACAACCCATCAAGTTCAGAGAGTAGTCGAGAAAATCACTTCTGGTTTTGAGAAGAAACAATATTCAATAGGGCTGTTTCTCGATGTAGCTGCAGCCTTCGACAGCGTGTGGCACGACGGACTGCGGTATAAGCTCAGGAGGACTGGAGTTCCTTCGTACATCTATGAAATAGTTTCGGACTTCCTCAAGTGCAGAACTTTTCAGATCCGAATAAACTCCAGTTTCAGTGAGAAGAAGCTGATTCAAGCGGGTGTTCCCCAGGGTGCTATCCTTAGCCCCATTCTGTTTAACCTCTACTGCCATGATATGCCTAATCCCCCGACAGTGCTGTTGGCTACCTACGCTGATGACACCTTGCTAATATCACAACACCGAGAACTGTCTTCAGCCGTGGATATCCTTCAACCATGTGTGGAAGTCTTGGCGTATTGGTTCAACAGGTGGAAACTTAGGCTTAATGCTGCCAAAACGGGGGCCAAAATTTTCTCTCTTCGAAGAATAGACACTACCACATTGACAAAACTACACATGAACAACGTTTTCATAGACTATATTCCTAACCACGAAACAATTAAATATCTTGGAATTCATTTGGACACAAAATTAACATGGAATCACCATATAAACAACAAACTCACGCAAGCATATACCAGACTATCGCAACTCTACCCCCTCATCAACAGAAGATCGCCACTCAAGTACACTTGCAGCATTCTTCTCTACACATCTCTACTCAGACCACTATTCACATATGCAGCACCCATCTGGCTAACAACAAACAAAACGAACATTCAAAAACTTCGAAGATTTGAAAACAAGGTTCTCCGTTTGGCAGTAAACGCACCCTGGTTCGTCCGGAACACCCAAATTCGTCGAGAAACCGGCCTTCCAGATATCGCGGAATTCCTGAAAAGAATTACCACGTCTCACCACGAAGGGCTGTCATTGGTATCAGGAGCTCAATTTTATCGATTGGGCCAACCAACCCAAAACAGAAGGCTAAAACCTCGCCTTTACCAGCACACCTTGTACTCAACTATTTATTTATTTTTTGCTGTGTAGAGTGCTTTGTGCACTGGAAACAGAAATAGTTTTTTTTTTTTTTTTATAAATAAAAATTAAGATATACAATAAGGAAATTTTTTTGAAAAAACGTGAGACGAGACAGTTTGCCAAACAATTTCCGAATTACACAGTCCTTCGGTTTATGCTGCCCATAAACTGTCAAATTCTTGTAATTGTAATAATAAAGTGAACTTATTTTAAAGGTAATTTACCGCTCTTTATGGTAGTATAATTAACTTTGTGTTAGCTCTTATACTTAAGGAGAAATAAGATTGGATTTTATGCCAAAAAAATAGTGCTAAGTACAAAAATTGGAAGATGAATATTTCTGAAACGGTTCCAAATCGGACCTATATGAGGTTATAGGAAATTTTTTGTTCAAAATTGAATTTCTATTAGGACCTCAATTTTTTTACCTCCATGCTGGGACACCCTGTATACAATGTATACAGGGTGTGTATACTATACATATATATGTGTAAATATATATATGTATAGTAATAAATAAATGTGTATATTGCAAACTTCAATTGTGTTTTTTATGTTTTTCTATTGATTACCACCCGAAGTCATTTTCATACGTACTTTCATGCCTATATATATATATATATATATATATAGTTAAGTTTAAAAAATATTTAGGCATGAAAGTACGTATGATGAAACGTGGGAGCGCCATATTGTTTCAACTTTATTACATATGAAAACCCATGTTAAATTCCATTTAAAATTCATATGCCGTGGGGCACGGGTTATTTTTCGTTTTTTTTTGGCGCCAAAATTTTTCTTTCGTCAAGTTCATCCAAACTAGGGATACAAGTTTTTTTTTTTTTAAATTGTCATTTTTGGACCACCCTTATATATATATATATATATATATATATATATATATATATATAAATATATATATAGGTACATCGAAAGAATATGATTATGTACAAAATAAACAGAAAAAAAAAACAAAAAAAAAAACTAAGAACTATGCAAATAATATAATATGTACAAAACAAAGAGAAAATATTAAATTTAAATAATAATAAACATAAGAATAAAATAATGATATACTTAGTTATTATTTTTTTTTTTTTGGCAGGAGGGGGAAATGCCAATTACGCACATCCAGGGAAGATAGCCCTGGATAGTGTGGGACTCGAGAAGTGGCCCCATACCCACTAAAACCCCCTCCTTCGACGATCCTGATTCCCTTCCGCGGAACAGACGGCCTGTCATTACTTGGCGGAAGGGAGGATGGGTGGCTGGTCAGGCCCCTTCTTCCGCAGACTGCTTATCATGTAGACATTTTTATTTTCAAAAGATGTGTGTTGAAAACTGTCCCCAAAACACCTATGAGGTATATTTATTAGTATATTACTCCTGTGTTCCTAAAATTTTGTTGAGTGCGTCAGTGGTTAATAGTTTAGCTTTATATATATTGTACTGGTCAATGTGGACCATGAAATAGGAGATGGAAAAAAATAATGATAAAAATAATAATTCAATGTGTCGAGCATACATCTAGCGAGTGGGAGGTTATGTGAGGTTATCACACCTCGATACTGTGCAATGATCGATTCCTGTTTAAAAATTAAACTATATTATTTGGATATTATTAAAATTATGTAATAATGTACTTGAATCATAAAAATTTTAGAAATAAGAAATAGAATAGAAAAAAAACAAACTAATTTAAAAATAGTAAAAAAAACATCTGTTTTGTTTTTTTGAAGCTGTGCAAATTTTAGTCAATTAGAAATGAGAGTGCAAAAAAAATGGAGAATTGTGTTCCCACGAGGAAACAAGGTTGTTCTTGAGACATCGGTGTTCAGAGTGGTGTGTGCGAGAGTGTCTGTAGGGAGATGTAAAGAAAAATGTGAAGTGCAGTGGTGAGTACCTTTGTCTTAGGACACCTAGTCAGAACCAGTGAGTATCAATCATCACCATGAAGATCCAGTAGTAGAGGCACCCAGGCGCAGATTGTACAGAGATCACAAATGGCCATTATTTCAGAAACCACTAACTACAAAAAAAAATTTAAGAGAAGAGAAGGAGGCTGAAGTCGAACAGGAGTCATCCCATCATAAAACCGGTACAATACGGAGGCATCATCATCATCATCACCATCAGTACAGCATGAAGATCTATATTTTATTGAAGTAATTTATGTGTGTAAATGTTACTAACCCTTCATAAAAAAAGAAAGAATTTTTTTAATAAAAAATATATCAGTTAAAAGAAAATGTACGTGTTATCTTTTTATTTAGTTTAATACCAATTTTTAATTAATTTAATTATAGTAAATGTAGAATATAAGATAAGCATCGTTACACGGGATATATTTGTATAAGGATACAAATATCCTTAAAAGATGCCCCACACGATGCTGGTGTCATTCTCCTTTCAATTCTTTTGACATGCTTTTTTTTATAATAAACAATAATTCTGTTAAGAATTAGTTTTTTACTAACTATAAATACACTTTGTTATTATTTATATGTATTTTGTGTGCCAGATGTGTCAGTAATGTTGCCAAATGATGCATTGTAAATAACAAAGTATTTATGTTTTTAAAGTTCCTTTTCTTCTTTACTTCTGTTATTTTATTTTTATTATTTTTAAATAAATTTAATGTTTGTTGAGAATTATTTTTTCTTTATGAGTTGGTGTTTTACCTCTACCCACTAGAACATATTTGATCACAAAAATGTATTATAAGTGCAGCCTTGAAATACAGAATCGAAAAGTACAGTGGAACCTCCCTTCCCTTAACGAGCATAATTCGTTCCAGAATCTTACTCGTAATGCGAAACATTCATTAGGCGAAATAATTTTTACCATACATATATATAAATTATAATGTAAAATACGATAATGCGTTCCATGTCGAAAAAAAATACTCATACTTGAAAAATGTGTGATCACAAGAGACACTAAGATGCTAGCGGAAGAAATGTTAAACAAAGACTTCGCGCAATCCGGGACTTCCCCTCTCGTCGTCACTCGGTATGCGAAACGTTGCTCGTTAAGCGAGTCATTTTTTTACAATTTGTTTTGCTCGTTATGAGAAGTACTCGCTAAGCGAGGTACCACTGTAAAAGAAAATTCAAATATATGGGGACCCCATATAGGAGAAGAGATTTAACATTTAGAGCCTTTTCGGTTATCTGTCTACCATTCTTAAACTGTGAATTACAACAATGCTTCTGTATATTAAGGTTTCTATTGTATTTATATACATTATAGTGTATTATAAACTCGCTGCATTATTAAAAGTGTTTATTAGAACAATGGTTTCTATATAGGGTGAGATTCTGTTGACTGAACATTTTATAACTTACATGGACAACAAATAGACTTAAAAATCCCACTAAAACAATATATGACATTGTCAGTGCAATGGAACTACTTACACTTTTCATTCATACAAACATCTATAAAAAACCAGTACAATTCATGGCATCAAGAAGTCTCACTTTCTGACAACACAACTCCCACCCACACCTTTGCAGATGACACTGCTATCATCTCGACCCAGTCCTATCATCCGGAAACCTCCAAGAACACCTGATGTCTCTTCAGTCCTGGTACAAAAAGTGGAGAGTGAAGGAGAACGACAAGAAGTCAGTTCACTCTCCGTCGCAAATATACTACAATAGCCAACGCTCCTTATTACGTCTCCAACAAAACCCTTCACACCGACCTTAACGTACTTTTTATCACAGCTAAATGCAAGTATAAACAATTTTTACTTAGTTCCCACAATAATCCTCTAGTGCCTTTCATTCTGCGACACTTCCTCAACGAGACCTTAAGCGCCAATGGCCTAGAGTGTCACCACTGGGTGATTTCTACCATCTTGACGTTTTCTCTTACCACATTTGCTTGTTGTATATATTTTTTATACAGTTGCAAATATATTTGTAAATTGAAAAAAAAAGTTTAAATTTTTCATTATCTGGGCAATTGATAATATAGCTAAGAAAAATTCGCTTTTTTTCCCCTAACTGGAAAT
The DNA here is from genome assembly GCA_963662175.1 of Aradus depressus. Classification (NCBI taxonomy): domain Eukaryota; kingdom Metazoa; phylum Arthropoda; class Insecta; order Hemiptera; family Aradidae; genus Aradus; species Aradus depressus. The sequence continues at coordinate 33,454,272 of OY759218.1, forward strand.
TCATTCATTTCCAATATTCATTTCCCGGTAATTAACAATATAGTCAGAAAATAATAAATTTTTCTTTTAACTGAAATGATTTATAATGAAATATTATTTTTTGGGTAATTGATAATACATACTCGGAAACGCACACAAAAATCTTGTTGCCGATCTGGCACATAGTGGTCAAAAACTGACTTTTCGAGACAAAAGACTGTCCAGGCCGTTCTACTGAACGTGTCAAGAGTAGACCAACGTCATTTTATTCACAAATTAATTCACTTTCACCTCATTTATGCAAACATTTTTTAAAACATTGTTTTATAAAGAAAATTGTAACGTTTTTGAAAAAATTCAGAAAATACGCTGCCATTCAGCGAGTTTTGCAGATATTTTGACCAAACTTTTTTTGTTCGATTCACTCATAATTAAAAGCAGAGTACAGCGGGGTGAGTCAGGAATAAACATAACAAATATATAATTTTTGGTGATTTTGAAAAAAATTTCAATTTTTTTCAAAATGATAAGAAACATTATCACATAAGGAAATAGTGACACTAAAAATCGTCACGACTTATGAAATAAGTATCTGATTTATTTATGATCCTGGAGAAGTGTCACGAGTTTGGAATCGCGACCCATCACCTCTTTGTGGACTTCAAAGTGGCATACGACTCCATCAATCGACGGCGTCTATATGCAGCGATGGAAGAAATTGGCATCCCAGAGAAACTGATAAAGATGGTTAAACTCACCATGACCGATGTCATATGCCGCATCAGAGTTCAGACGGTTTTGTCCGAGGAACTAAGGGTCAGGAATGGAGTAAGGCAAGGAGATGCGTTGGCGTGCCTTCTGTTTAATGTTGCGCTGGAAAAAGAAGTAAGGAAGTCACAAGTGCAGACAGAAAGGCACATATTTCATAAGTCCGTACAAATCCTGGCCTATGCGGACGACATAGACATCATCGTGAGGAACAAGCGGGACTTGGAGACGGCATTCTTTGCCCTCGAGAATGCAGCCAAGGAAGTTGGACTGCAAGTGAACGAGGACAAGACGAAGTACATGGTGGCAGGTAGAGGAGTAAGACAGAACCTACCCATCATGGAGATCGGGACACACTCTTTTCAGGCTGTCCGAGGCTTTGTATACCTGGGCTCATACGTCAGCTTCGACAAAAAGTGAGAGAGGAGATAGACCGGAGAGTTGCTGCGGCCAATCGAAGCTAATTTGCTCCAGCGTCACTTCAGGTCTCGACTGCTTACCAAGACAACAAAAGTGCAGCTCTATAAAACTCTGGTCAGGCCTGTCCTGACTTATGGGGCAGAGACCTGGATGATGACCAGAGCAGACGAGAGAAGCCTCGAGATATTCGAGAGAAAGGTTCTGCGGAGGATCCTAGGTCCGGTCGAGGGGAACTGCATGTTCAAGATTAAAAATAACGCCGAGGTCGCTGCAGAGTTTGGAGAGCCCAAGGTCACAGACATGATAAGACTGGCGAGGCTTCGATGGGCAGGCCATATAGGGGGATGATGCAGAATGCTGAAAACCCACGAAGACTGATGGTAGTGATCCCGAAGGGAAACAGAGGACGAGGAAGACCCAGGAAGAGATGGATGGACGCAGTCGATGGGGACGCAAGGAACCCTCGGCTGCGAAACTGGAGAACGCTGTCGCTGGACAGGAATCTTTGGGGAAAGTCTCTGGATGGCTCGAATGGAGCTGTAGCGCCGAGGACGATGATGATGATGATCTGATTTATTATAAATACATGGTTTTTCAATCGGAAATTTGCATGTTCCATGTTCTTTAACATATGGAATAAGTATCTGTTTTATAATTAACTCATGATTTCAAGGGACACCAAATGTCTATTTTATATTAAATATATTTGGTCAATAAATTACTTCATTATTTTCAATGACTTTTTAATATACCTTTTTTAGTTTTCTAAAAAAAAATGTGTTATATTTTATTTAATACATAACGAAAAATTGTTCCCTCTGTGTAATGAAGGCACTGGTTCCCTGTTTAACACGTCATCTCTCTTCAAAATAGGGGGTTAGTGATTCTGAGAGCTTTTTTTTCTTCTTAAAGACAGGTGAGTTTTGTTAAAAAAATTACACTAGATATATCATTTTCACATCGATTTTGATTTTTTCTCAGATATAGGACTTGTGATATTTGGTAAATTCTTTTTATGATTATATAATTCAGAAAATACGCTGCTATTCAGCGAGTTTTGCAGATATTTTGACCAAACTTTTTTTGTTCGATTCACTCATAATTAAAAGCAGAATACAGCGGGGAGAGTCAGGAATAAACATAACAAATATATAATTTTTGGTGATTTTGAAAAAAATTGAAATTTTTTTCAAAATGTTTCTTATAACTAGAGAAGTATTGAAGATAAGTGAGTTCGAGTTGTGCTGAAAATCTTTGTTTATGGTCCTCCTTGACCTGTTAATGACGACCACGATTATATCGCAGATTTAATAACACGGTAGACTGCATTAAAAACGACAGGAAATAGTGACACTAAAAATCGTCACGACTTATGAAATAAGTATCTGATTTATTATAAATACATGGTTTTTCAATCGGAAATTTGAAAAAAATTGCATGTTCCATGTTCTTCAACATATGGAATAAGTATCTGTTTTATAATTAACTCATGATTTCAAGGGACACCAAATGTCTATTTTATATTAAATATACTTGGTCAATAAATTACTTCATTATTTTCAATGACTTTTTAATGTACTTTTTCATTCCTAAAAAAAAATGTGTTATATTTTATTTAATACAAAACGAAAAATCGTTCCCTCTGTGTCATGAAGGCACTGGTTCCCTGTTTAACACGTCATCTCTCTTCAAAATTCCCTTAATAATTCGGGAAGTTTTTTTTTTTTCTTAAAGACAGGTGAGTTTTGTTAAAAAAATTACACTAGATATATAATTTTCACATCGATTTTGATTTTTTCTCAGATATATTTGGTAAATTCTTTTTAAGACAACATTCTAACTTTCCTTGAGCCGTTCACAGAATTCTTGAGTTTGTCCTTTTATAATATTTTAAGAAATTCCACCAAGTATTTATGTATGTAAATAGTTCGAATTTTCTGTTGTATTTACAGATCATAATGGTTAATAAATGGAAAGTATATTTCCATATCCAGTTTATTTTTATAAGTTGGGTGATGTCTTCCTCAATATATAATAAAATGACGGACATCACTACTATTCGAAAGGAACCTGGAGGTGAGAATCAACTTTATTTAAAATTTGAATATAATTTAGAATTTAATTCATTGTCTGTAAATAGGGGGGGCTGACTTTGGAACCCGTAATAAAAAAAATGCCTAAAAAAATAAGCCTAACATGTATTAGATAGTTTGAAATGGTTTACAATAACTGAGGAACAAATTAATGAAGAATTATCTAATAACTCTCAACAGTTTTAATTATAATTTATTAATGAATAATATATTATTTCACTTTTTTTATACAGCCTATAACAAATCTATATCACTCTCATAATAAATGAAAAATTAATAAACTGAAAGATTTATTAAAAAGGATTTCTTCAAAATATAAAGTGTGTGTCCTTAAGTTATATGTTATGAAATGAATTATTTTCTCGAAAGTTTAAAAAAAAAAAATTGGTTCGTGAGTGAAAGCGAACCGGTTTTCCATTTTGAAAATGGAAAATGGTGCCGGTTTTTTTAGTTTCGTATTTTTCTGCTTCTCATTTTTTAAACTGTAATGTTTCGTGATTTCCAGTGTGTCAGAGCATAGATATCCGGAACTCAGTGAAGATGCTCTCCCAGCTTAGGGGGTGTGAGGTGGTGGAAGGGAACGTACAGATTGTCCTCATCAACCACGCCCGCGAGTCTGATTACACCAATATCTCTTTCCCTGAGTTGAAAGAGATCACGGGGTACCTCCTACTCTATCGTGTCAATGGACTACGATCTTTGAACACTCTTTTCCCCAGCTTGGCTGTTATTAGAGGAAATACTCTCTTTTTGAATTATGCACTCGTCGTTTTTGAGATGCTACACTTACAGGTTTTTATATTTATTCACCTACTATTAAAACTATTAATTTACCTTTAAAGACTGATTCACGTATAGGATCGTTTGCTGTGTCATGTTCATTCAAACATAGAGAACGGTGTATTCCAGAATCTGCCAGTCGTTAAATTGATTAGACAGAGGAGGATGTCATGACTATAAGCTTATTGAGTGACCCTCATGTTAGTATTTCACCTTATTTTATTAATATTATTCATTATTCACAGTTGTATTATTTTTTATAGATCTCTTACGCCAACTTTGCATGATGGCATTTTGTCGCGTCCCGATAAAGTCAGTCGTTCAAAAATTATGGAAAGTGATCATGTTATTCTCTTACACACTGTATATAGATGTTGAATAATTATTATTTTTTTAGGAAATAGGCTTGAAGTCCCTTACAGACATCGTGCGGGGTTCTGTGTACTTTGCTAAGAACCCCCAGCTTTGTTATATCAGTACCATAAACTGGGACCTAATAGCATCTAGCGGAAAGGAACATCATTATATTATTGTAAGTTATTCATTCATTAGATTATAGTAAGTTATATCATTACATTATAGTACGTTACTATTTTTGCTGTATTAGAAGTCTAATATGGACCTAGTTGACAGACTACTTATTACATACATATTTTATACAATATGCAGGGTAGTGAAAAAACTTCCGGATCTTATTAGATATTAAATTTTGAGTTGAATTGTTTATATAAAATGACTCAGGAAAGGCTTCATCGAAAAATTATATTTTAAAAAAATTATAATTTTTTAGATTTTTCTTTTATCAATAATATTTTAATTGTTTCAATTTAGTCTGGGCAGTAAATCTAAAACTTGTCGGGAATTAAATTATTTTAAATATGGACGTTAGACAATATTTTTTTTTTTCCTTTTTGAATTATTCTTAATTGATTGTTTAGTGTAATTCAGACTTTTGATTTCAAATAACCCCTCACTCTAAGTGTTGTTACTTCTCTTCCTGGGAACCGCTTCACAATTATTATGCCTTTTGTTTATGTTTAATAAATACTTTTTCAATTAATGTCTTTTTAATTTCAGCCTACGGATGTCCGTAGTTTTCGATTATCCGGGGTAACCTTCCAAAAAAGGAATTTTTTCAATTCACAAGCGTAATTCACCAGAACTCTTGCCCCCAAACTCAGAATTCTAAAGAAAAATGTGTTTTTCCAAAAAAGGGGCGCTAACTTCACACGAGCCTCTACTAAATATTATTATTTTCATAGTTTTGTGTTTGTTCAGAATAATAAGCCAACTGTGGAATGCCCTTTGTGCGCTGTTAACCAGTCCTGTCCCACGATGAACTTTAAGGGAGAGAGGATCACGGTGTGTTGGGATAAACACCATTGTCAAAAAGGTAAATTTCACGGATAACCCTTATCCAAAACCAATTTAGTTGACAACCTTTATAATGTTTTTAATTATTTGCAGCCTTGGGCTCATAAAATCACGATTAATTTAATTTTATAATTTTTTTTGTAACTTTCAATCCATTATTTTTTATTTATGTTTAAAAGTGAAACTTCTATTTCAGTTTGCTCATGTTTTCTTAATTTATGAAGTTGTAGTTTACATTGACTTCTACGGCCGAGTTTCATGAAATTTCGTGTGTATGCTATATCCGTAACATTTAATATTGTACCCATAACCTGCTTAGTTGATTGTCTGAGAAAGTTAGTTTAGCGCCAGACAGAATCAAAGAGGGCTGAGTGAATCCCATGATGTTATGTTTATAGGTTGAGTAGTGATCTAGTTATTATTATTGTTATTGAAATAAACAAATTAATATTAATTTGATCTGATTATTGTTAAAACCCAAATGTTTTTCACCTTGAAAACACTATGCTCTTTCCTAGCATCTACCAATGGGGGTCCTGCAATGAACCCCATTGGAAACTGCTGAGAAGTGCAGAAGATCTGTTAGTGTTTTCAAGAGACAGTGCTTTGTGGTAATGATTTTTATATCATTGCTTTCTTTGAATAAAGTGTTTTCTTTAACATAACTTGAGGCAATTTTATAACGGGGTTGGTTCTATTTTTGAGGATTAAATGTTTTATAATATTTATTTTAAAATTAATTCGTTTATTTTCAGTTTGCCACGCGAATTGTGGCGGTAGCTGCTCCGACAAAGGTGAGTGCTGTCACCCAAACTGTCTTAGCGGCTGTATTGGACCTTCTTCCGCCGACTGCTTATCATGTAGACATTTTTATTTTCAGAAGATGTGTGTTGAAAACTGTCCCCAAAACACCTATGAGGTATATTTATTAGTATATTTCGCCTGTTTTATTATTTACTTCGTTCGCATTTGGCCTCGCGGGTTCTACAATCTATATATAAAAGAGGCATATGTATTAAACTGAGATAGTGCGGGATGAGTAACTTTCCATACATTTCTTATATCCACTTCTAAGTTGAGGAACGCGGACATATTGTGGAATTTGTAATAAATAAATAAAACAAGCTTATTTTTTGAAATGTTGTCTATTCCACTAAAGATATTTATAAAAATACAACTACCGGTTTCGGCTTCACACCATCGTCAGGTACATGGTGTGAAGCCGAAACAGGTAGTTGTATTTTTATAAATATCTTTAGTGGAATAGACAACATTTCAAAAAATAAGCTTGTTTTATTTATTTCTTATATCCAACAAATACAGTCACTAGACCGGGACTTGACCGAAACTGTCATTGAATTGAAATAACCATACGTGGAGGTTATTACCGAGCAGTTTAACCCTCTGAAATAGGGCTGCCATCTCAAATTTTTGAAACCCCGGACTGAAGCGGTAAAAAACCCGGACAAAACAAGGACTTATCTCATTAAAAACTAGGAAAGATCAGACTCAAAATTTTTTACTAAATATTTTAAAATTTATATAAATCTCTATTGTATTGAAACGTGCAAAGTTTTATTTAGAACAAACTAAATATTTTTCTTTAAATTTTGATACTTTTCTTACAAGTAATTTCTTCACAAATAATTAACAATCTTTTACTTCCAAGACAGTCTCATATTTTTCAGTGTTCCCAATTTGTCTGAGAACATCACAATTATTAAGTTGTTAACACGTTTGATTATATCAAGCAATTTTTAGAATAAGAAAACTGTTAACGGACAATTTTTTCGGAGAATCAAATACAGCATGAACTAAAAACAATATAGTTAATAAACAGGTGGGATACAAATCGATTCCCAAAAAACGTATCGATACACCCTTGTGGCAATTATTAAAGTTAAATATTGATTCCATTCAGATACGCGTAAAACAATAAAAATACATCCATAGAACCATTTTTTATATAATTTTTGAACTTTTTAATAAAAGAAAAACAAAAATCAAAAACCCGGACATTTTTAAAAAAGTACCCCGGACAGCCCCCTCAGTCAAAAAAAGAGGACATGTCCTGGAAAACCCGGACGGATGGCAACCCTACTCTGAAGGCACTTCATCATCAACAATTTGTGTTTTTTTTATTTTCCCCGTGACTTACGTTAAGAATGGAGTACCTGAAAATTTGACCGGTGAATGTGTATATGACTTTTGCCTTTTATATTTATAAAGATTTCTCTTTATTCGATACTTCTTTTATCTAGAACCTAATGAAATCTTCTGGTTCTTATATCTGATATGTTCTTGTAACAAGAGTACTTATAAACGATTTCTAATTCACCTGAACCTCTTTGAAAATCATGACAAGTTTTGTAAATGTTTTTCTATGTTTTTTTAGTATATTGGTCGTCGGTGTGTTGTTGAGTCGGAATGCTACGACATGCCCAAACCGAGGGAGATGGATGAAAACGTCCGGAACAATCCATGGATACCGTTCAATGGACACTGTCTTCTCGAGTGCCCAACCGGCTATTCAGATGTTGAGAGAAATGGAAAACATATATGTGAATCCTGCCAAGATAAACCAGGTTTGTTGTTGGGGCCATATTCAATTTGTTTCTCGGTACAACGATAAGTTACTACCAAGTCGACGACCTCGTTGTTACTGTACACGCTGATAGTGGAGCTGCTCAAGCCGCCATAGACGATATTGACAACTGGTGCGGCGCCAACAAACTGGCTCTCACCTAGCAAAGCTGAAGAGCGGGAGAACCGACGACCGATCCCCTGGTAACTGCAGGCACTCAGGAGTTAGTTCACGAGAGTTCAAATGATCTGAGTATTCTAAATGTCTGAACCACAGAAAGTAAGACAGCGCTCACAGGGGAGGGTATCATTGATACATGTTTAGCCAGTTTTTATTTGCCTTTCTTTTCTTCTTTAAAATTCCTTGAATTTTAAAAATGTTGCCCTTGAAATATGCTCGAATTGTTTTCACATATGTCACTTGACATCCTGTTCTAATTTCAATATTTCTCTAACGAACAAGGTTCCATACCATGAAATTTTAGTGGGATATGTAGGTAAAAACTATCAGAACTACACATTTATTAAATGTATTTTAGTTGTTCGCTTATTACTTCCTGATTATAATTAGTTTTTTTGTTTTCAGGGATTTGTAAAAAGACATGCACTGGAATTAATATTGATAGCATTGATTCAATACAAAAACTGAGAGGCTGTATCATAATCAAGGGAGCTTTGGAGATACAGATCCGCCGAGGTGGAAGTAAGTTCTAGCAACTGCTATTATCACTTATATTGTGTAATAACCTGTGGTAATGGTTCAGACATTGGCTGATTTGTTGATTAATATTACATACTGTTGAAATATAAACAATAGAATAATTTAATCAATAATAACTAATATAATTGATGTTTTAGGTAACGTTGAGAAAAAACTGGAAGAAAATTTGAATATGGTCGAGGAAATTACTGACTATTTGAAAATAGTTCGGTCTTTTCCTTTAGTGTCTTTGAATTTTTTGAAGAAATTGAAAGTGATACATGGCATACATTTAGAAAGTTCCAAGTAAGTTCTCTTCAAATCAAATTTTTCAATAATAATGTTTTAAAGTGACGCTTTTATGCCATTTTAATTCAGTTTGTTCCCGCGTTCGTACGCATGAACACTAATTTTTGTAACTGTGTTTTGGTTATAAATTGTATGATGTAAATCTCAGTACATACCATTGATTATTTTATTTGCAATAACATTAAAAGTTTTTTTTATTTTTTTATCCAGATATGCTTTAGTGGTTCATAAAAATCGAAATCTTGAGGACTTATGGGATTGGGATACCCGTGGTGAGAGCTTAGACATTAAAAATGGGAGCATATTTTTTCATTTGAATCCAATGCTATGTGTTTCGAAGATAGAGACTCTGAATATGAAGGCAAATTTGGACTTCTTCACGGAATTCGAAGTGTCTTCCAACACGAATGGAGACAAAGTCGCATGTATGAAACGAATATTTATTTATTTTTGTTTTATTAACATTAGTTTACTTTCAATTTAAATCTAGTATTACCTACAATTTCTTTTCTTGAAAATTAAGCCTAAAAGTAAATTGTTGATGAAGTGGATTTAAGAAATTGGGTAAGACTGTCTAAAATTGAGGTTTACTTCCCCACCTTGGCTTAACCAAAACCCCTCCCTAATCACTCACTAAACAATGAATATATGGTCACGAATTCGTATATGTGAATTGAGAAGCCCATAATTGAGACATATTATCATTTTCAGCCAAATCAGGCAATGGGGAAGAAGGAAAATTAATTTTGTACATGGATTCGATTGGGGAAGAACTTTGTCTGGGTTTCACCCAAGTCTTTCTTTCGATGAAATTATTATTTGTCTGCACGTTGTGATGTTTTTTAAATTTCATTTGAAGTGTACTTTTTACTGGAAATATTTGAAAAATCTCAATATCTGAAATACAAAATAATTAATTTCCCTATTTGAGATGAGATGCCAACTTCAGTCATTTTGTTTTAGGCGACATCAAGTTGTTGACGGTTATCGTGTGTAAGAAGAATGCTGTGGCTGCTCTGATCAAATGGAAACAGTTCAAACCTCAAGACTCTGGAACTCTGCTCGGCTATGTTGTCCACTCGATAGAAGCTCCGTATCAGAACGTTACCATGTTTGATGGGAGAAACGCCTATGGCGGTCGTCGGTATGTTACAATTACACTATTGTACATATATGTCATAAAATATAGGCATCAATATTGTACATATAGTCGAGACCGCAAGATAAATGTCCACAGCTGTGGTGGAGAGGGAGAGTGTAGTGAGAAACCTGGATGGATTCTACGTTAGTGTATTTAAGAGCATGATCAATTTATAGGCCACAAGGAAACTTTAAATATAGAATTGGCTACTTTGAATCCGCTCAAATCGCATGACCCTCATAAAAATGCTGGCCGTTTAAAATGGGACGTCTTGTTTATGTATTTCATATTGTTTCCACTATTGTTTACTGTCTCCAAGGCTCGGTCCTATGGAACAAACTCTTTGACGGGTTGCTCCTTGACCTCGAGAACCGTGGATATAAAACAATAGCTTATGTCGGCGACCTCATGGTCACGGTCCTAGCTGATAGTCACGTCACTGTCTCTTCGCGCACAAGGCGCCATAGATGATATATGCAACTGGTGCTGCTCTAACAAGCTCGCCCTTTCACCTATTAAAACCTCGGCTTTACTGATGAGAGGGAGGCCCGATCCACGACACCCTCTGGCTTTAACGATCCACGGGCGGCACATTGCGCCGGGGCTGAAAGTGACGCCGCACATTGTAACCATTAAAGAAAGGACAACAGCCATTTTCAACACCCTGAGCCGCTTAGCCCGCGCGACGTGGCTGTAGCAAGGTACGCTGCTGCTGGTTGGTGGTATCGCCCCACGAAACGGCATCGCATGATGCTGTTGCAAGCCCAGAGAGCAGCCCTTTTTAAGGGTACAAGAGTTTATCGAACTGTCTCTACGGCTGCGCTACAGGTATTGGCCGGAGCTTCTCCCATAGAATTGGTCGGTAATGTTTCACAACAGCAAGGTGCATCCGACACAATAAAGAGCAGTAATAAAAGTAGTAACAATAATATTAAAAAAAAAAACAATTAAGTAAATGACTAATAAAAATTAATTGAAAAAAAAAAATAAAAAATAAACCAATATAAATAAAGTTTATTACTAAATAACAGAGAGAAAATCCGCTAACTTTTAGTCTCGATTTACCCCTTGAAATTCTTTTCAGATGGCGAGTAAAGTATGTTGATGTCTCAGATGGATCAGACAGGCCTGAGCCAGAAAATGACGAACTGAACCACATCTTGACCCGGCTCAAGCCATACACCCAGTACGCTTTCTACGTGAGGACGTACAGCATCGCTACTGAAAACATTGGAGCTCAGAGCCCTATTCAATACTTCCGGACTGACCCTGACGGCAAGTCTTTTTTTTTCTAAGATTTAAATTTGTGGATCTTTATTCAAATTCTTTTCGGTTTTGAAGTAAGTATATTAAAAGTGAAATAATGAAATCTGTATTGATAAAGCTGCAAGTTATGCTTGCCCTGGTATTCCGCTAAAACGGCTATACGAAAATTCTCGAATCTTCGATTATTGGTAAATTTGAAGATAGTTAGGTTTGTTCTGAACATTAGTGTGGCCTCCACAGAGAGACACTATAGAGAAACAACTTCCGGACGCACACCTTATTCAGAAGTTACGTTTTTTTTTTTTTTTTAAATACATTTTGACTGTCACCTTAGGCCAATGATAACATAACTTTGAACTAAAGAAAATCAGCATTAAAGTAAATTGTTTTTTTAAGCTGTTACGACTCATCGATAACCTTATTGTGACCAGTTTCGTTAATAGATTGCTCTCATACTATTGAATAACATTTCTGAAAGATAAAATACGTTTTTTCATTTAATAATTTATTCATCATGAGGGAACACCGACCACTCAAAAGAGTTTCAAAAATAGCTTTTTCTCTTCTCCTTAAGGCTAGCACTTTTTTCGAAAATGTGTTATTCACATGATCGTATTCTACATTAAATCTGCTTCGAACGGTATGATTATTTTAAACCAAAGAAAGTCCACCTACATCGAGTTGAAAGAAATATTTAAGGTGTTCAAACCAAAGTCAGCTATGATGTAGTTTTTAATTTCGTCCGAATTTAATATTGGTAATATCGTAATGTTCGCTAGGTTGAAGTGATTTTATTGTTAAATTTTGGTGTACATGTAAGACTGAAAAACACGTTAGATGAATAGTTAATTTGTGCAGGAGCTATTTTTTCGTAATTACAGTTTTCTAAATTATTTTTGGCATAACAATTTCCATCGAGAATAATCTTACTATTTCTATTGGTAGGAGCTTAGTCACCTTCAGTGAATCATTTAATTATAAATAATTCACATTGCCCCCTTTTTGAGGTTACTTTTAGGACCGTTCTGATGCACTTGGAATCTTTTTATAGGTCTTACGAAATCCATCCCCAATAAATTATTTTTACGTTTCTTATTTGTGTTGTACAGCCCCTACTGAACCACAGTTTCTGAAGGCCTACTCCAACTCCAGTTCGGAGATGGTGGTCAGCTGGCAGCCACCTCTTCACGCTAACGGCCGACTCTCTCACTATTTGGTGACCAGCCGTTGGGAGAAGGACCGGGAGGATTTCATTGAACAGAGGAACTACTGTCTTGATCGTAATTATTACGTATTAGCGGATTCATATAGAAATAATCTTATGTCACATTATAGACAATGTTTGTATGAATATTCCCTCTTGGGAACCCTCTTGAGTGATATTAAGATTCATATAATTTATTACAATTTATTGTTTCCCCCTAACCAGTTTTTTTCACTTCTAATTTCACTAGATTGTTCACGAGAGCGTTCTTCAAGAACCGCAGAGTAGCTCCCCAAAACTGTGTTAAAAAAAAAAAATATTTTGTTGAATATCTCTATTACAATTCGCCAAATCAAAAAAATTGTAGAGAACTAAATTGCAAAGATATGTAATTTAAAACTAATATTTTGGAATTGAGGTATTTCCTTACAAATGGAGGGAACGACTTGTACCTCAATGTAAACGTCTCATACTTTTTTATTTCCCCAGATAAACGAAGTATAGGGTAAGTTATGTAAACGGCCAGAAATTCGATGTGGAGTTTTTAACGGAATTTCATGTTTTACGACCTCCAGATTCGAAAAATGTTGTCTGTCTGTCTGTGAACACGATAACCTGTGTATCCTAACCCTTCAAGGGCGACACCTATTTTTTTTCTTTTTTTTTTTTTTCTTTTCTTAAAATATGCCTATGATGTTCATGGATACCTGCTTTTATTGGTACGAGATCCTGCAGTGAGACAGGGGAGCGACCATAGGAGGACCCAGCCCAGGACCCCGGGGCACCCAGATTAGGGGACAAGAAACGGCGCAACCGGGCGTCTCTCTGCAGGCATTGTGCTTAGGCCCCGGAGTAGCGAGGCCTGTTAGAGAGGTTGTGCTTGTATGTGCCACCGACCAGGGTGGCTTAACTTACTAGAATCTCCACTCTTGTAACTGCCGTTGTAATGAATGTATTGACGAAATTTCATATGTGAATTCAAAGTCCTACAAGGATGACATGTATGTATCGCCATGGAATTTTATATTTAGATTCAAAACGCTATAAGGATGGAACCTGTTCATTTCCCCTAAGATCAGACGAAGGGAAGGGGGGGATCAGTGGAGGGGAGCTCGATTCACCCCAATAATGAATATATCGAGACAAGATTTAGTATGAGGATTCAGAAGTCCCTATGTTCAGTCAAATATTGTGTTTTAGTCCAAAAGGTCGATTGGCTTTGGAGGGAGAGCGAAAACGTTATTTATTAATTTGTGCTGGGGAAGTTCATAGCCGGTGATTCATTAACGACTTCTTCTATATCCCTCACCGTTTCATATTGGCGGGAATATTTGCATTATAAAATGCACAGTAAATTACAAAAAAAAATTCCCTATTTCTAAAAGTCCTCGATTTTTGATTCGAAATAGTGAACTTTGAAACAGTGAGTGGTGTCCAAAAATGTTACTTGAAACAATTCCTCTGTTTTTATGAGACCTTTAAAATGATGTACAAGTCGGTCCCTCTCCTTGCCTGAAAACTGTTGACAAGCCCCCCGCCGTCCATCCCTAAAATAATATTTTCAACGTGTCTACCTTCTTCAACATTTATCTATCTACATACTATACTATATTGTTTTGATTTGATACGATTTGTAATGGAGTTATCGAGCAAAATGTTTAAAAACGTTTTTTTATTGAGGTTGTTTGACTGTATGTAGTTCTTGGAGAACGCATTAGCTATCATATGTTCTTATGAATTCTTTTTCTTCTTTTGAATTCCCTGGAACACCCGCCATTGTATCACACAATTGTTTTATATATGCGCTTTCTCATCTAAACCTGGCCCCAGGTCACCCTCAATTTGGTATGATTATGAATATTGTTTGTTGCCCAGCTCATCCCTGGCCTATAATCTCTCATAAGCCCACCAAATCTGCGAAACTGCCAATACGAAGAGAGCCAGATGAGCTTGATGAACTTTCTCTAAAAAGTTGCCCTCGCAAGAAGAAGGTTGTTGTCGATGAGCAGCGTGAAAATGAGATTTCTTTTGAGGATCAACTTCTAAACCAGATCTACTTTAAAAGGTATTGTATTGATCCCAAAGATATAGAGGTTAGTTAGCATTTCTTTAAGTTATTTGTAAGTTTACTTTTGTTATTTTGACAAATTTTAAATTGTACTGTTCTTAACATATTCTGAAATTCTGTTATGTCTTTCCATATGATCCTTGCCCTGCAATACCTTCATTCTTCTCCGCTCCCACCCGAGGATGAGTGTTAGAGGATATATTTAAGAAATAAGTGTGTTGTCGATACCTTCAAAAGGATGTGTCACACATTACTGTTGTGAATTGTTTTTTCAAGAACATTGCCTTAAAAAAAAAAATTTCACCGTCACGTTTTTGTAATTTGAGTTATCCTAAAATTATCCTGAAGCTAATTAATCCGACATTTTTACAGAATTGCATCAGAATTATGCGGTCTGACATGAAAAAATAAATAAATGGGTGGCGGCAGGACATCATAATGTAACTTTCATATCATGTATTACTGACATCCCTTAAGACTGCCGTTTGTCCACTTATAGTTTGAAAAATATATAGTTGTGGCATCTATTATTGGAGAAAGATAAAATCTATAATCACTTGGAGCTATTTGGGGTTAACTTCTCAACCTTCAGTGGAATATTCAACGTTAATTATAATAAGAACTGATATGAATGTGGAACTGTGTGTTGAAGGACAAATACGAACAGCGTGAGGCGAGACCTGACGGAGGATGTGGAGACCAGCTTAGAGGAGATCCTGCCCGAGAGTGAATCAGACGAGAACAGCTCTCACTCCTACATTGATGGTAAGAAGGTAGCTAGTAGTGATTAGTAGGTAGTGGGTGCTAAGTAGGAAATAGTCTAGGTAGCCCACCCCCTACATGTTTGTAGGCCTTACTGATGATATAAAATATTGAAACGTTGGCGGTTGAATGGAAGTGCATTTGTTTAACCAGACTTCCCCTAGAATTATTTCTACTGTATCTACAGTTTTTATTTGTTGTGATTGATTGTTAATGTTCTTGTCATTATTTTTAAGGTATCCATTTCTCCCAAGTGGTGAAAAAAACTAGTCTTGTGATGAGAGGCCTCCATCACTTCGGCCTATACAACATCACAGTGAGAGCCTGTCGGAGGTTCGAGCACTGGGAGAATTACACCAAGAACAACACCTGCAGCGAAGAAGCCATAGTTTCTGCCAGGACCCTCCCGATGGGTACGTACATTCATGTATATGTTATACATAGTAGTTCATCATAACCTTAGCGTCGAGGGGGGAGGCTTTATGCAATGTATTTTTCTCTGCTTATCTTCCACCTTTCTCCTATAAAATTAGGCAGCAGCAGTTTGTGTTATGAAGGATTGTAAAATTAAATATTGCACGTTTTTGTGAGGTGCCCAGTAGGCGGGGGTGCTTTGCGCGCTATAGCCTTTAATGATCCTTCGGCTTCGGCGAAACCTTGTGCCTGATTTTGGCCAAAGTAGATTATTCAGTCTGACTGCTCATAGGTATTAACTGCGGTCTCTGAGGTCTTACACCTCATTTAAAATTACATAAGTTATAACTTCATGTTCTGTGCTCACTTCAAAATATGAATAGTAACGAACTTTCAGTACCGAGGTTCGATTTTTGCCACTTTTGAGGAAGTAATATTCCTCCCCGCAAGACGGAATGTGAGGTAATTAATTATTTCAGGCCTATAAAATAAATACCCAACAATAAGCAAAATGTTTCTTTTTTTTTTTTTTTTTAATTCGGTTATAAGGAATGGATCCATTTGCAGGGGTTTTTAGGTTTTTAGGCAGTGGGGAGAGGTAATGACATTCCCAGCCAGAGTTGTCCTTATGCAAATTGAGCTGTACTTAGTTGGACCTATCGAAAATACGCACGAAATCTCATGTATTTACTTGTAAGGGTTAGGAACAGAATCGACCCTGTTCTTGACTTTCATCCGAAGGGAAATTGTTTACATTTTTCGACACAATTTTCCCACGTCAGTGACTGTATGCCATTATCGTGTGACAACATGCAATAGTCCCCCCTACACATACAGTTACAGTCCTTTAGCGCCATAACTCCCGAACACCTACTCCGATTGTGTTTTAAACTTTGCTCAAAAGTCGATCTTGTAAAAGGTAGACAATTTCGTAACCAGACATTTTATTGATTTTTCCTATGTCGGTTACTTGACGCTTTTGATTCCATGATCCTTTCGGACGTTCATCTGGGAGGCCGAGAAGCCGATTTATATCCAGAATAATAGCGCCTTATTCCTACGTCACAGCTTTGGTTGTTTAGTAAATACTCAGTCTCGCATTTCTCATGCTTGTATCTGATCAATATAATTACTTACACGATGGTTATATCATCAGCCAAAGCGAAGGGGGCTTTACTCAATAACCCGAATAACTGCCGATTCTAATGACTGTCGACACGAAGTTGTATATCTGGATTCAGGTGAATCCTATTGACTAAAGGGGGACTCAACTCTAAAACCCTAATAATTACTGATGCAATGAATTCCAATTGTTTCCAAATTTTATATGAAGATGAGATGCCCCCAAGTTCACCGAAGAGAGGTAGCTTGAATATATGTTGATTATAAATAATTCGAGCTGGGGAAGTACTCTGCCGTTGATTCACTAACTTTTTTTCTTAGCATCTGCTGACGATTTGGAAAACATCTATCCTATATGGGAAATCCAACACGACTCTGGTGGGGACGTCCTTCTTAGCTGGAACGAACCTCTCAACCCGAATGGACTTATAGTTGCGTACCAAATCGAATATACGCGGCTCGACTACGGCAAAGGGAAAGTAAGTAGTTTTTATTTTTTTTCAATCCATTGAATCTTTTTGAACATATACTACATATATATATATATACATATATTATTTCTTACTCACTCGTTATGTTTTTCAGAAAATCGCAACAATAGAATGTATTCCTC
This sequence comes from Aradus depressus, assembly GCA_963662175.1. Taxonomy (NCBI): domain Eukaryota; kingdom Metazoa; phylum Arthropoda; class Insecta; order Hemiptera; family Aradidae; genus Aradus; species Aradus depressus. Next base: position 33,471,868 of record OY759218.1, read on the forward strand.
GGATAGGGTTCGTGGAGGCTGGGAGAAGCTACATATTAAAGAGTTTGACGCCGGGAAACTATAGTTTACGTCTTCGAGCCATTTCTTTGTTCGGAACAGGAAATTTTACTCCTTATAAGTACTTTGTAATAGAGGTAAGCCTATTTGTTTTATCATGAAGATTATTTGCAAGACAATTAAAAATAGTCTTATCTGGGATGGAGTCTCTCTAACCCCTCGATGGAGTCACTTTTTGGGATTGTACTTGTCAAAAACTACTTTTCGGTAAAATTCCACATAATGTTTGAGCTTATGCTAAGGGGTGCGTAATTTTAATTTCATAACATAACTATTTTTGATTTTTGAAAAAATGCGATACACCTGAAGAAAAATATGTTTTAGAACTTACAGGCGTATTAAATTAAATGTGAGCGATGAAGGTCTTTCCCTAGCGCCCCTTTTATTTGCTGAACCTTGGTCCGTCAGTATCTCTGGTTATATTTAACAAAATTGAACCTATGGGTAATTTAATTTATGACTAAGTGAATTTATTATCTTCGAGTCACAGAAAACAAAACAAAGAAAACTAGACAATCACAAAAATTTCCTGGATGATGGTGCTCCACAGGTGAAGTCCCGTCTAATTTATTTATGATAGTTGCTAACTAGTGTGGTTGTATTTCAGGAAGCCTGGCAGATGTCCATGGGGCTTTTCCTCATCCTGCTAGTCATGCTATTGGTTATCATCGTTTGCATCTTAATGAGCGTGTACTATATAAAGAAGCAGCACAACCGGATCCTCTCCGGCAACCTAATAGTTTCTTACAACCCGGAGTATGTACGTACAGGTCAGTGGTTTTAGTCCTAACTAAACCCAACAGGGATAAGACCGTTTCTGGTCCTTTTTGAATTATATTTGGGCTCCTAGTAACTAACTGGAACTAAACCTTAACTGGACGGACTAAGAACAGTTAGAATAAAAAGTTCGCAATATGAACACAATGAAATCAAGAGAAACATTGAAGTTCCTGGAATGCACTCATCTGAATAAAAGGCATACACCTGGCCAAACAGAACAAATGTTTCTTGGTGGTAGACAGATGCAGTGGACTTACTTGTTACATAAGTATTAAGATGTATCAGTCCAACAGAATTTATTGTCCATCTGGTCCCTGATAGGTGTCCAGTCCTCTGACCTCTTCTCCAATAAGATTCACCACCTGAGGATGTCATCTTGACTGACGAAACTAGTTGTGGTTAAAATAAATTCTGTTGGACTGATACATATTATTTATTACTTATTTAACAACCAATGTAATGGGAAAATTTTGGAAAAAAAATGGAATTAATTTTTATTAATCCTCTGTTTACAAAAAAAAAAAAAAAAAAAAAATGGTTTAAAAGAAAAAATTAAATAGGTGTTTATGTACCTACTGTACAGAGTCTATCCTTGAGTTGCCGAAAGAACCCAAAAATATGAATAAAAATATGCGAATCAGGTTCAAATATGTATTTTTAGCGATATATGCAAATAAAAATAGCTTAAATTGATTCTATATGGGCCAAAACGTAAAAAAAAAAAAAATTAAACAGGACGCTGAAGTTAAAAGAAAAAAATATGTAAATGCATATTATGTTTGCCTTTTATATTTGTAAAGATTTTTTTTTTTTTTTTAAATTATTGTTCTCTTGATTGTATCTGTTTTTAGTTGCAGCGTATGTAGCTGACGATTGGGAAGTTCCACGAGAAGATCTCAGGCTAATCAGAAAGATCGGTCAAGGAACTTTTGGATCCGTCCATGAAGGTATCTGGTTCAATCAGCCTGGTCCCTCCACGTTCTGTGCCGTCAAGGTACTTAAGGATGAGGCTTCTGAGAAAGAAAGGATTGAGTTGTTAAACGAAGCATCAGTTATGAAGTAAGTTATGAAGTAATGCTATGTTAAATATCCCCTTCGTCTATGGTGGCATTAATTGTGATGTTTTTATAATTTCGCGCTTTTATTTAAATTGTTCTCTTTACTTTAATTCAAATACGCGGGAATTTTCTCAACCTTTGTAACTAAATGTTTCTAGAATAAAATACTAAAGAGATGCCAGATCGCATATCTCATAGAACGATACTCAAATTACTGATTTTAATGTATATATATAATTGGATTTCTATAACCAAAGGGCGGGTTCGAAACCCGGCCGAGGTCCTTCGGTTTTTTATCTGGAAGATGAAGAAACCTTGAGCAGATCTCCTTCGGATGGGATGTTAAGCGATGGCCCCGAGTCTGTGCGATGTCAGGTACTCGTTAAAGACTCCTATCCTAGATGAATAAGCCTACGTAGGCAAAATTTAGGATTCCCATAGTAGATGCGGGCGCATATCCACCGGGCTCATGTATATTAATAATATTTCAGGCCAAGCTATGTTAGAATTGGCCAAGTTTAGAGCGACGTTTAGAAAGGCGGTTTTGTTGAGTCTTTACCAAACTAATATATTGTTTTTAAGTTGAGGAACGCGGATATATTGTGGAAACTTGTAATAATTAAATAAAACAAACTTTAATAATATTTCAAAATTTTAAATAATAAAAATTTCAAAAATATGTTTGTTTTATTTAATTAATATATTGTTGTTATTTGCAGAGCGTTCAGCGCGCATCACGTGGTGAAGCTGATTGGGGTGGTCTCCTTGGGTCAGCCGACCATGGTGTTAATGGAGCTGTTGAACCATGGAGATCTAAAGTCGTACTTGTTGACCTATGAGCTGGATCCAGACGGCACAACTCCGTTCAAAGCACCCCACTACTACCCTCTCTCTCATAAGGTAACTCTAGCCAATAACCAATACTTCTCAAAACCAGGCCAATAAAGTTAACATTATGATACAAATATCCTTAAAAGATGCCCCACACGATGCTCTCTTTTCATTTTTTTTGACATGCTTTATTTTATTCGCTCTTGTTTTACTTGCAAAACCAGCAACTTATCCTGCAAGTTTCGTCAATATACGATCAGGCGTTTTTGAGTTATTAGGTGTATATATATATATATATAACTAAGTAATAAAGTAAGGTGGAAGCCCAGCTACCAGGGAAGGGATAAAATCATTGTATGCTTAGGTCCCTAGATGTAAAACCCCAGCCCACCACCATCTTTTTTATAGATGGTGGTGGGCTGTCATTACTAGGACGTTTGAAAACAATACTATTATTAAGCTGGCGAACTATTTTTTTTTTGATTGGGGGGGGGGAGAGGTGAAGAGGGCCTCTAATGAATTAAATTGGGCTTAACAGTGTGGCGCAGACACGGTTCGACCTAACGCACGAAATGGGGAATGTTCAGGGTGAAGAAATGGATAGGCTATTTAGCGCACCTGAGTTTTCAGAGGAAGGGGATGGGTGCACGAAAACTTTTACATCTTTTGAACAAAAAACAGAATCTTTACTTTAGATTTAAATTTCATTGCTACAATCGTTTCTGAGGTAGAGCGCTCATAAAGTTCCAGTCCCATACACACACATACAGAGACATACATCATTGCGAAAATCAAAACTTGTCCCGGGGACCTTGAAACGTGAAAATCCATTGAAAACTCGATATCGGATTTTCGCTAGACTACAATATTTCGTTCTGCTAAATGTACTCGTATAAGCAAGCAATATGCCATAATAATGTTTCAATCATGATTTTCAGAAAATGATCCGCATGGCCGCAGAAATAGCTGATGGAATGGCATACATCGCTGCCAAAACGTTTGTCCACCGAGACCTGGCCGCTAGAAACTGCTTGATTGGTGACAACTTTACCATGAAAATTGGAGATTTCGGAATGACCCGAGACATCAATGAAACCGGTTACTACCAAAAAAGTCAGCCTTTTGCAATTTTTTATATTGTTTTGAATCGATAGTGTCGCTATGAATTGTTTATTGGGGCGAACAACGAACCCACTCTCTCCGCTAGATCTAGTCATTTTATATGATTGTTCTTGTCAAGAATAATAATTGATAACGTACATACAATAGCTATAGAAGTTTTATCAAAATAAATGCTGACTCCGTCCCATTTATGTCCTCAGACAGTTTTATTTTTTTTTTTTAATGAATGTTGTCTGTCTCACTGTTTTGTCACTACGCTCCGCTAATAAATATGAACTTTTTTATTTTTTATTTTTAAATATATATGTTATGGCGGTTTATTTGAAACTCAAGGTAAGGATGAGTTTCGTATAGTGGGAAAGGTGCTGAATATCGATAAAAATAGTAATTGAAAAGAAAAAAAACAATTTTCAAAAGTCGTGAATCATGACCCTCATTTCCAATAAATGTGTTTTAGTGGATTTCTGATGTGAATAATCAATTTCTAAGATTATAAACATTTTTATTGTACCTTACAAATCAGCAGCCTCTTATGTTAATTTTGTTATTTAGGGTCGAAAGGTCTATTTCCGGTCCGGTGGATGGCTCCTGAGAGTTTACGAGATGGAATTTTTACATCCAAATCAGATGTCTGGAGCTATGGTGTCATTCTTCATGAAATTATGACGCATGGTGGAAAACCTTACGAAGTAATACTTAACTTATAGTACATCGTAATAATTACGATTAATAATTAGTATAAGCATTTTTCTCAAACTGATTTTGAATTTTCCCCCGACACAGAGGATAAAACTAGCATTAGGTCCAGTGCTATTATTGGTTTTAGGGCCCCTTTATATTAATGTATTTAACTGGATTGTTTATTTTAGGGTCTGAACAACGAAGAAGTAGTGAGCTTCGTCATGGACGGGGGTACGATAGAAGCTTCAACAGAGAACTTTCCAAGGAAGCTCAACGATGTAATGAGACAATGTTGGCAGCAGAGGCCAGCCAAGCGGCCATCTTTCTTAGACATTGTGAACCTTCTCACGGAAGACGACGAAGTGGACGAGCGCTTCAAGGCTCTGTTTTTCTTCCACTCTAAGGAGGGGATTTCATACAGAGAGGCTGTCGCGGAAAAAGACTCTCAACAACTTCTCCCTCAGAGAGTATAGGAACAGTTACAGGGGGGAGCCAACCCCCCCGTAATATTTACCATTATTATTTTTAAATAAATTTAATGTTTGTTGAGAATTTTCTTTTCTTTATGAGTTGGTGTTTCTACCTCTACCCACTAGAACATATTTTATCATAAAAATGCATTATAAGTGCATAGCCTTGAAATGCAGAATCGTAAAAGTACAGTGCAACCTACCTTAACAAGCATTAAGCGAAGCAATTTTTCCCATCTACATAAAGAGGCATTCCACGCCAAAACCTTACAATTGTTGGCGACGGTTCTCCGATTTCGCTCAAATTTAGCAGGTAGTTTCTACCACAATTTTCAGTGATGAACCGAAAAACGTCAAATTTTGTTTTTTCGCTCCTGAAAATTTGAAAAATGGACATATTCGTTTTTGGCAAACGGCCACGGAATTAAAACTATGGGTTTCCATTGAAAAAATCGAAGTTGCCCTTGATTTGACCCTGAAAACGCCACTCGAGATTAAATTTCGTATTACCATTATATGTCCCCTTTTTAAACCCTGCAACTTTTGTTTGAACAATTTTTTCAATAAAGCTTATTTTTCGACTTGATTCTTGTTTTTCAGGTTAAATGAATCACCCGGTATATACAGGGTGTCCCAGCATGGAGGTAAAAAACTTTGAGGTCTTAAAGGAAATTTAATTTTGAACAAATAAATTTCCTATAAACATAGTAGGTCCGATTCGGAACCGTTTCAGAAATATCCAACATCTTCCAATTCTTGTATTTAGCACTATTTTTTTGCATAAAATCTCTTATTTCTCCTTAAGTATATAAGAGATAAGACAAAGTATATTATACCATCATAAAGAGCGGTAAATTACCTTTAAAATAAGTTCACTTTATTATTACAATTACAAGAATTTGACAGTTTATGGGCAGCATAAACCGAAGGACTGTGTAATTCGGAAATTCTTTGGCAAACTGTCTCGTCTCACAATTATAAGAGTCATGTAATATACTGTTTTATCGTTTGAAAGCTTATTAAATGCACAAGCTTTCTAAATAAAAATTAAGATATACAATAAGGAATTTTTTTTGAAAAAACGTGAGACGAGACAGTTTGCCAAAGAATTTCCGAATTACACAGTCCTTCGGTTTATGCTGCCCATAAACTGTCAAATTCTTGTAATTGTAATAATAAAGTGAACTTATTTTAAAGGTAATTTACCGCTCTTTATGATGGTATAATATACTTTGTCTTATCTCTTATATACTTAAGGAGAAATAAGAGATTTTATGCCAAAAAAATAGTGCTAAGTACAAAAATTGGAAGACGAATATTTCTGAAACGGTTCCAAATCGGACCTATATGAGGTTATAGGAAATTTTTTGTTCAAAATTGAATTTCTATTAGGACCTCAATTTTTTTACCTCCATGCTGGGACACCCTGTATACAATGTATAGTATACACACCCTGTATACAATGTATGTGTGAATATATATATGTATAGTAATAAATAAATGCGTATATTGCAAACTTCAATTGTGTTTTTCTTGTTTTTCTATTGATTACCACCCGAAGTCATTTTCATACGTACTTTCATGCCTATATATATATATATATATATATATATAGTTAAGTTTAAAAAATATTTAGGCATGAAAGTACGTATGAACATGACTTCGGGTGGTAATCAATATAAAAACATGAAAAGCACAATTGAAGTTTACAATATACGCATTTTATCTACATTTTCCTTTTCGAAGGGCGTCAGGAAAACAAATTTGGTTTACATTGCCAAATACAGTTCTTGTTGATGAGAGTTTAGATGCAAACCAAGCATTAACTATAATAATATTAATTTCATTTTGAATAATTATTTGATGGTTATTTTACAATATATGGCTGTAAAAGATGTCAAAAAGTAATAATACATATGTAAGTCGGCTGTACCGCTCCCCAGCTAGGTTCGCTTAGTCTAGGGAAGGTAGCGGAAAAGTCAAAGGAGGAACAAAGAATAAAATCCTTTGAATAAAAAAAAAAAAAGTAATCCCGCGCCTCTTACTGGTTACTAACTTAACGATTCTTAACTAAAAATTCTAACTAAACTTGACAACATATATAAATAGGTAATTGAAACATAAACTATTGGCTATACAAGACCACACATCGCCAGTTAGGAAAGGTTTAAAATACAAGTCAAACTCACCATGACGTGACCAACCCGGAGACTGCTGTCCTCAAGTCAACTCCTCCTTCAGGCACTAAGCACAATAACAAGATGGAAACTATCCGGATACCACAACGGTCTTACTAAGCACAATAACAAGATGGAAATTATCCGGATACCACAACGGTCTTACTAAGCACAATAACAAGATGGAAGATATCCGGAGACCTCAACGGTCTTCCTCGTTCATCAGGCACTACGCACAATAACAAGATGGAAGATATCCGGAGACCTCAACGGTCTTCCTCGATCATCAGGCACTACGCACAATAACAAGATGGAAACTACCCGGAGACCTCAACGCTCTTCCCCTTAAACGGACCAAACCTCACTCTCGACTGACTAACCCCCATCCCCTCTCCTGTCCTCCTCTTTACAATCCAGACAATACAGGGGGGTCGTTTATCCATGTCCAAGAGCTGATAGTCTGTCGTTGTCAAATTTTAGATGAAAGCTTTCAAATAATTTTATGACACCGAAAAGGACTCATGGCCTGGTAATGGGCCCACTGCCAGCCATTCTTTGGCACGTACTTGACATCAGGTATAAAGGGTCTTATTTGAACCTTTCAGTTGACAGAATGACTAACTCCAATTTCAACATTTTTCAGGAAAATAATAACTACAACAATATTTATGGTTGGAAAATTCTTACCTTCTTCTTTTGCAAAAATATGGTAGAAATATTAAAATATAACAGTTTACTAAAATTTACACATTGTAACGATATTTCCCGGTGATGGTCGCCGTATTGGGATATGGATATCGGAACAAATAACTTTTTTTTTTTAAATTCTTTATTTTGAATATATACAATCGGTATACACCATGAGTAAATTTGATGAAAGACAAAACATAAAAGAAAAAGAAAAAAAATATATATAGGGGAAGGTGCTGTACCTCGGACCTAATTTGACATTTTGATTTTTAGTTTAGTCGTTTTGCTTCAGCCGGTAATGCTGAAGGTGAATTTTAATTCTTTCGTATCTCATGTATCAAATGCAATTTTTTAACAAAATTTATTTTAACATTTACTATATTTTTTTTTGTGATTGAACGATAAAAGTTTTTTGAGACCAAGGTACAGCATGGTGTTGTACCTTGGCCCTAGAGTGTTTGTACCTTGGTCCATGCCTGGTTCTACCTCGGAATTCCCTGTTTTTGAGCACTTGAAAATAATATCAACAAATAATTTTCCCCCCAAAAATGTTCATTCCACACGATAACTACTCAAGTCAACTCCGAAAATTAATTTTTGGCGTTGTCTGGAAGATCCAGTTAAGCTACTTGGATTGGGAAGCTTAAACAATGTCTTTCCTCAATGAAATCTGGCTTTCGTATTTGCCACGGAAATTGCGAAGCCAATTTTTTCCTGCTATTTTTTTCGTGTCCCAAGATTCGTCATATGTTTTCTTATTTACTTTTGCGAACTGATACGCTAAGTTTCGAACTTGTTTGAATGTTAATCCGTAGTGGAGATATGCAGCTGTTTTAATATATTCCACTAGAAGCCGTTCCTCTTCGTCTGAAAATAATTTTTTTTACATCATTGCCCTTTATGTAAACACATGTTTGGACCAGGAAGTTGTTTTTACGTTTTACAAAAAAGATAAAAACCATTTTGGTTAAATTTGATAGACCTTGGACCTGACAAGTTGTACCTTGGCCCTAGGACCGAGGTACAACATTGTTCACGGACCAAGGTACAACATGGGGGGCCCTTGAACACATTTGTTTGTACCACCATTTTAAAAGCTTGTTTAGCTTCGTTCTTCACTAGCCATTATTAGGCTTAATAGTAACACTTTCAGTAATTATAACAGTTTAATACTAATTCAGTTTTATATCACCTGGAGGACATAAATAAAAACAAAAAATTACTTACTGTTTGGGTAGCTTTAACAAAAAAACGGTTTCACTGAGACACTAAACAAAACACTTGGCAATAACCTCCACAAAAAAAACAATATGACGCTTCCACGTTTCATCAAAATGGGGTAACAATTTTCCACATTATGGTTTTTGGGGTCGGAGAACACGAATTTTACGTCAAAAAGTTATTTTGACATATGTCAAAAACGCTGTCAACAAAATGACAATAACATTTTTTCTCATTTAACAATCGGTAAATTCATTTTATTAAGTGTTTTGGAGGTCGCTGATTACGAATTTGATGTCAAAAAATAATTTTGACTCCTACATCTGTCACAAATGCTGTCGAGAGGAAAATTGGAGTTAATACCAATGACCGAAACACAATTCAATAATATTTTCATTTGGTTTCTGGACATAATCAGAACAGATAAATTCTTCCAATCATTTTCAGTTTTGATATCTTTTATTTACAAATTACGGCGACCTTAAAAACACTTAATAAAATGAATTTACCGATTGTTAAACGAGTAAAAATGTTATTGTCATTTTGTTGACAGCGTTTATGACAGCTGTCATGTGTCAAAATAACTTTTTGGCGTCAAATTCGTGTTCTCCGACCCCAAAAACTTCAATGTGGAAAATTTTTAGCCCATTTTGATGAAACGTGGGAGCGCCATATTGTTTCAACTTTATTACATATGAAAACCCATGTTAAATTCCATTTAAAATTCATATGCCGTGGGGCACGGGTTATTTAAAATATTTTTCGTTTTTTTTGGCGCCAAAATTTTTCTTTCGTCAAGTTCTTCCAAACTAGGGATACAAGTTTTTTTTTTTTAAATTGTCATTTTTGGACCACCCTTATATATATATATATATATATAAATATATATATATAGGTACCTACATCGAAAGAATATGATTATGTACAAAATAATATATATATTATTATATATATAATTTTAAATATATAATTTTCACATCGATTTTGATTTTTTCTCAGATATATTTGGTAAATTCTTTTTAAGACAACATTCTAACTTTCCTTGAGCCGTTCACAGAATTCTTGAGTTTGTCCTTTTATAATATTTTAAGAAATTCCACCAAGTATTTATGTATGTAAATAGTTCGAATTTTCTGTTGTATTTACAGATCACAATGGTTAATAAATGGAAAGTATATTTCCATATCCAGTTTATTTTTATAAGTTGGGTGATGTCTTCCTCAATATATAATAAAATGACGGACATCACTACTATTCGAAAGGAACCTGGAGGTGAGAATCAACTTTATTTAAAATTTGAATATAATTTAGAATTTAATTCATTGTCTGTAAATAGGGGGGGCTGACTTTGGAACCCGTAATAAAAAAAATGCCAAAAAAAATAAGCCTAACATGTATTAGATAGTTTGAAATGGTTTACAATAACTGAGGAACAAATTAACGAAGAATTATCTAATAACTCTCAACAGTTTTAATTATAATTTATTAATGAATAATATATTATTTCACTTTTTTTATACAGCCTATAACAAATCTATATCACTCTCATAATAAATGAAAAATTAATAAACTGAAAGATTTATTAAAAAGGATTTCTTCAAAATATAAAGTGTGTGTCCTTAAATTATATGTTATGAAATGAATTATTTTCTCGAAAGTTTAAAAAAAAAAAATTGGTTCGTGAGCGAAAGCAAACCGGTTTTCCATTTTGAAAATGGAAAATGGTGCCGGTTTTTTTAGTTTCGTATTTTTCTGCTTCTCATTTTTTAAACTGTAATGTTTCGTCATTTCCAGTGTGTCAGAGCATAGATATCCGGAACTCAGTGAAGATGCTCTCCCAGCTTAGGGGGTGTGAGGTGGTGGAAGGGAAAGTACAGATTGTCCTCATCAACCACGCCCGCGAGTCTGATTACACCAATATCTCTTTCCCTGAATTGAAAGAGATCACGGGGTACCTCCTACTCTACCAGTTATATGTAATATTATAGCTATGCTTGTACATTTTATGCTAGCTAGACAGTTCCCACGAAACCCCTTCCCTACTCTAGGATATAAGATTCTCATTTTTGTAAAATAATAGTTAGTTCTTCATTCTGCTGTTAGCCAGTTACTATGCCTGTTCAATATTTATAATTATTTCATAAATAAAGTTTTTTTTATTAAAACAAGTCGGTTTCCAGTGTTATAATTGGCGCCCGAGACAGGAACCTCGTCAGTTTCAAGTTTGAAGACCATTTGTCCTCAGTACCGTGACTTTACCCGGAGCTTGAAGCTTGAAGTCTCTACTTCTTGAACGAGGTACCTACTTAGAAAACTCTCCACAACCTGCAAGCCGCTTACTCAAGGTGAAGAAGAAGTCAAAACTGGCATCTTATAGGCAAAGACGACTTTCGGACTCATCATCATCCTCAGAGGAAGAAGAACCTTACAGCGAAGAAGAAAACAACGAATTAACTGTAAGTTCCTTCTCTAATATTAAGTTGAAACCATCCAAGATAGAAATAAGTAATTTACCTAGCATAAATATGTCTAACCCAGTGGCAATTTCAAAACCTATCCCATTAGATATTATAAAATTCATAATCCCATATGATGGCAATTCATATGAATTAGCATCATTCTTAAAAAATTTAGAAATCTTGTACACTGATTATTGTGATGAAGCAATATTGGAAAGGGACAATAATCACTACCTAATTTTTAGCGGGACTAAAAGCAAATTACAAGGCTCTGCCCGGATAGCGTGTGCCGATGCAGGACACCTATCCGAAATTGTAGAAACGCTTAAACGAAATTTTGCCGATAACAGACCCGCTAGGATAATTAGGAGAGAATTAATGTCTATGACATCTCATAGAGGAGAACATCCAATGTCCTTTATTACTCGGTTGGAAGAAAAACGAGCACAAATTAGGACACAATATAAACTAGGCGGTAAATCAGAAATATCTTTGAGAGAGTTAGATGATCAATTAGATGAGGATCTAATTGATTTATTCTGCTCAGGGGTTCACCCACGTTTAGGGGAAATGGTTGAAAACCTGCAGCCTCAAAGTCTGACCGATATTAGGAATAAACTAATCTCCTCATGTCAAATTGTCATGAGAAACTTGGGCTATGATAATGCCATAAACGTTGTAAATGGTATAACTGGCCATTACCAAATAAACTCTTCCTTTCATGGGAAAGAAGATTATAATAAAAAACCTGTCAAACTAAAAGTAGGTCAAAATTTCTTTCAAAAACAAAAACCACAATGGCCCCAACAATACCAAAGACCATGGCCTTCCCCACAAACGAACCAGCAACAATTCAATTCGCGAAGTTTCCCACAAACTAACTGGCAACAGTTCAATCCGCGGACTTTTGGTCAAAATAACAATAGGCCTCGAAACGTTTCAAAATTTTGACAAACGGGACAATTTTGGTTCCCAAAACACAGTCTCAATGAGAACCGCTCAGAAACCAATTGATACCAGAAAAATGATTTCCCCTTATGAAATAACCCACGTAGAACAGAGTTCCCCACTTGAAGAAAAGGTAGACAGACTAATGGACTTAACCACAAAATTAACTGACCATTTTTTTAGATTTAAGTCTAGGAAAGAAGAAACCTCCAGACGCGTATCAGTGTTAGATTTAAATCTCCTGAACAAATCACTTCCGTATTTTGTTGATACCTTTCGACATAAGTGGATGATCGACACGGGATCACAAAAAAATTATATTTGTAATAGAGCAGTAGGCCCAAATGTTAACAGATATGTAGAAAATTTTACAGTAAAAACCCCCAACGGAGAGACATCAGGTAATCAATATGTGAATTTTAACTTACATTCCATATTTCCAAATTTTACACAATCAGTTAAATTTTATATTTTTGATTTTAGTGATAAATATGATATTCTGTTAGGGCACGAAACCTTAACCGCTTTAGATAGTAGCGTAGATTTTAAAAACAAAATACTAAATAATAAATATGAAAACAAACCACTATTATTTCTAATTGAAACTCCGGAAATAAATATAAGACCAGGAAAACAAATTGTCAGAGTAAAGGTAAATAAAAAAGAAGGGATAGGAGTAATAAAAAATAAAAAATTCGAGAATTGCTTCATTGAAGAAGGTCTCGTAAACATAAAAAATAATGAATGCTTGGTGACACTTCACTCTAATCATCCTGAGTTGATGACCATTTGTCCTCAACCAATGGAAATTGATGAAGTGGAATCAATTATTGATATCGATTCCTATAGGTCGACCTTTTGTCCTTCTAGTAGAGATGAGATCATCCAAGACATTCCAAATCTGTTAAGAACAGACCATCTCAATGATGAGGAAAAAAGATTTATTCTTAATTTAGTAAAAAAATACCCTGAAATCATAAAACGTGAACAGGACCCACTAACATGTACAGGACTACTGAAACATACTATTAGAACAGTTAATGAAAACCCTGTATATACGAGGAATTATAGATATCCTCAAATATTTAAAAAAGACATAGAACTGGAAATAGATAAGCTATTAAAAGATAAAATTATACAACAAAGCCACTCCCCATATAACAGTCCCATATGGGTCGTACCAAAAAAAATGGACGCCTCAGGAAAACGTAAAATCCGTATGGTCATAGACTATAGAAAACTTAATGAAAAAACAGTGAATGATAAATTCCCACTTCCCAATATAGAGGATCTTTTTGGGAAAATAGGTCGCTCTATGTATTTTTCAACTATAGATCTAGCGTCCGGTTTTCATCAAATCGAAATGTCTCCAGAATCTGTTCCCAAAACGGCCTTTTCAACAGAAAAGGGTCATTTCGAATTTCTGAGAATGCCTTTCGGTTTGAAAAATGCACCTCCAAGCTTCCAACGCGCTATGAATTTAATTTTTTCGGACATGGAAAATGTTTTAATTTACATGGACGATATCATTATATTTAGCGACACTCTGTTAGAACATCTAAAACATCTACAGAGAGTTTTTGAGCGCTTAAAACAATATAACCTAAAAATTCAGTTAGACAAGACGGAGTTCTGCAAAAAAGAGCTACTGTATCTAGGTCATATTATTTCAGAGAAAGGGATTTCCCCTAATCCTTCAAAATTAGAAGCCATATCAAAATTTCCTCGACCAAGAACTACGAAGGAAATAAAACAATTCTTGGGATTGACAGGCTATTATCGCAAGATGATAAAAGATTATGCAAAGATTGCAAAACCTTTAACAATAGCCTTACGTACAGACATGAAATTAAATCCTAACGATCCCTCATTTATTAACTCATTTGAAACACTCAAAAATCTTTTAATTTCTAGTCCAATACTTCAGTTACCAGACTTTGACAAACATTTCACACTGACTACAGACGCCTCAAATTTGGCATTAGGAGCCGTGCTATCACAAAATATTAACGGAAAAGACTTACCGGTTTGTTTTGCATCAAGAACATTAAACAAACAAGAAGAAAGATTAAGCACGATCGAAAAAGAATGCTTAGGAATAGTCTGGTCTTGTAAATATTTTCGACCATATCTTTACGGACGACATTTTACACTAAAAACTGACCATAAGCCACTCCAATGGCTACACAACATGAAAGAGCCCAACGCTAAATTATTACGTTGGAAAACGCACCTCGCTGACTATGATTTCGAAATTCAGTACATAGAGGGAAAATCTAACAAAGTCGCTGACGCCCTATCTCGAATTCAACTTTGCAATGCTATAGATTCAGATAATCCTGAAACCTCTAATTACACCAATTCAAATTTGCAATCTCCCCCTATAGTGACTGAAGATGACATACAAAAGGAACTAGACAATTTTATTAAGGAATACCCCCTAACTTCTCCTGACGAATTATTGGACAACGATAACAACCAAGAAATGACTGACTAGCTCCTTAGTAACATTACATTCCCAACTTAGTTCGGATGAAACGCAAGGCATTGCTGATCCTGATAAAGCTATTAACATAGAGTCCAACCAAATCATTTTGGAACGTCTTAATAAAACACATAAAGCCATTAAACTTTTTGGTAAAAACAGAATATATTGCTATTTTCTAGATCCAAAAGACACTTCTCACTTTAAAAAATTCTTAATTGAGTATTTGAAGCCTAACACAAAATATGGCATATATTTTAAAACTGACGGCATTCTTACTCAAAATTACCAACAAGCATTTCTAACGCTTTCCTCCCTTATTGAAACAAATCGCCTTATCCGATATTCTAAATTCTTGATAGATATCTTAACGGGAAATGAACAAATGGAAATTGTGGCTAACTACCACGTTGGTAAAAGTTGTCATAGAGGCATGTCAGAAACAATAAATCAACTAAAAAGACGATATTATTGGCCTTCAATGATTAAAATAGTTACAGAATTTATAAACAATTGTCCCATATGTTTAAAAGTCAAGTATGACAGACGACCCTTTAAGGTTCAATATAATGTCACCCCTACTCCTGATAAACCATTCATGAAAATACAAATTGACGTTTTTCAGTATGACAAACAGAAATTTTTAACTATAATTGACTGTTTCTCAAAATTACTAACATTATACCCTCTACTTAGCTTGAACCAACCCCACATACAAGACAGTCTTCGAGAATACTTGAGACATTACCCTATACCTCAAACCATACAAATGGATAACGGTCCCGAATTTTCCAACCATAGTCTTCAAAACTTTTTAAGACTATATAACATTGAGCCCTATTATGTAACCCCAAACCATCCAGATTCTATGGGAACCATAGAACGTGCGCATTCCACTTTGATAGAAATGGCCAATGCATTAAAATTAAAATCTCCAAACATGAGTTCAGTGGAATTATTGAAATTAGGAAACATAACTTTTAATAATACCCTACAAACAACTACTCAATTGTCTCCCTTTGAAATGACATTTGGTTACACTAACAACCTGTACAACTCGAATGCACAAGACATAATTCTTGACCAACAAATAAATAAATACCACCAAAATCTAGAACTACTAAGAAACGAAATAAAAAGAATGCTTACTACAGAAAAAGAGAAACGAACTGAACGACTAAACGAAAACAGAGAACCTGAACCTGAACTTCCCGAAGGCCTATACCAGAAAGTAGGAAAAGACAAAGACAAACCCAAATTTAAGAAAATTCTTTATAATCCCCACACTAAACTAGCAATCAATCCGAATTCAAAAGCAATTGGTAAAAATCTAAAACCTTTTAAAATTCATCCACAACAAATTAAAAGACCAAGAAAAGTCATTCAGAAACAGACAGATCTTCCTTCTGTTTCAGGACTTCAAAAGAAGCCCCCCGACAAAGATCAGAATTAAACCCAAGTATATAATTTTGTAAGTTATGAATATTGCATTACACAATTTTTAGTTTTCAAGATTTAAGGCAGGTGATTAAAAAAAAAATAATTTAGTTTCGAAAGACCCATTTATTTTATGGAAAATGGCGAAGGTAAATTGTCACTTCACCAACAACATTGTAACTTATTTTATTTCACTACCTCTAGCTAGTAAGTCTTATGATACATATTTTTTAAATGCTATCCTATTATCGTATTATATACTACTTATGTACACCCTTCATTTATATTGTATGATTTTTATAACATATTTAGCTCTAACTGTACACTTATTAGGAATAATTACTATTGTAATAAGAATATTGTAACTTTAAATGACACTTGTATCAAATCTCTAATCAGTCATAAACAACTTAATAATTGTAACCACATTCAAGTACTTCCAACGAATGTTTGTAAATATATACCCATCATTATTCAAGTTTTAATCTTCAATCAATCTTATATGATTAAATTAAAAAAACAAGAATGTTACTCTATATGCTCCATTTAGTCAATTATTATATTTAGAAAATAATGAAAATTTAATACCTAATGTAAAACCCCATGAATATTGGGACACTATTAATCACATTATATATCCTTCTGATTTTTTTTCTCCAAACCTTAATACAACTATATCTTTTGAAGATATATGTAATGCTAATATCCAGCAAGAACCTCTATTATTGTTAACTGACCATGAACCAAATCATGCATATATATTGTATTCACTTCTAGGATGTTTAACATTATGTATTTGTATATATTTATTGATATTGTATCACAAACATTGTTCTCCTTCTTGTATAAAAACTCCACAATCTAATAGGAATGCCACACCTGGTGCAGAAAAGACCCCTCACCCAGCCTATCTACGGTGAGGACACCTTAATTTAGGGGTGGAGAAGTTATATGTAATATTATAGCTATGCTTGTACATTTTATGCTAGCTAGACAGTTCCCACGAAACCCCTTCCCTACTCTAGGATATAAGATTCTCATTTTTGTAAAATAATAGTTAGTTCTTCATTCTGCTGTTAGCCAGTTACTATGCCTGTTCAATATTTGTAATTATTTCATAAATAAAGTTTTTTTTTATTAAAACAAGTCGGTTTCCAGTGTTATTATTTACCGTGTCAATGGACTACGATCTTTGAACACTCTTTTCCCCAGCTTGGCTGTTATTAGAGGAAATACTCTCTTTTTGAATTATGCACTCGTCGTTTTTGAGATGCTACACTTACAGGTTTTTATATTTATTCACCTACTATTAAAACTATTAATTTACCTTTAAAGACTGATTCACGTATAGGATCGTTTGCTGTGTCATGTTCATTCAAACATAGAGAACGGTGTATTCCAGAATCTGCCAGTCGTTAAATTGATTAGACAGAGGAGGATGTCATGACTATAAGCTTATTGAGTGACCCTCATGTTAGTATTTCACCTTATTTTATTAATATTATTCATTATTCACAGTTGTATTATTTTTTATAGATCTCTTACGCCAACTTTGCATGATGGCATTTTGTCGCGTCCCGATAAAGTCAGTCGTTCAAAAATTATGGAAAGTGATCATGTTATTCTCTTACACACTGTATATAGATGTTGAATAATTATTATTTTTTTAGGAAATAGGCTTGAAGTCCCTTACAGACATCGTGCGGGGTTCTGTGTACTTTGCTAAGAACCCCCAGCTTTGTTATATCAGTACCATAAACTGGGACCTAATAGCATCTAGCGGAAAGGAACATCATTATATTATTGTAAGTTATTCATTCATTAGATTATAGTAAGTTATATCATTACATTATAGTACGTTACTATTTTTGCTGTATTAGAAGTCTAATATGGACCTAGTTGACAGACTACTTATTACATACATATTTTATACAATATGCAGGGTAGTGAAAAAACTTCCGGATCTTATTAGATATTAAATTTTGAGTTGAATTGTTTATATAAAATGACTCAGGAAAGGCTTCATCGAAAAATTATATTTTAAAAAAATTATAATTTTTTAGATTTTTCTTTTATCAATAATATTTTAATTGTTTCAATTTAGTCTGGGCAGTAAATCTAAAACTTGTCGGGAATTAAATTATTTTAAATATGGACGTTAGACAATATTTTTTTTTTCCTTTTTGAATTATTCTTAATTGATTGTTTAGTGTAATTCAGACTTTTGATTTCAAATAACCCCTCACTCTAAGTGTTGTTACTTCTCTTCCTGGGAACCGCTTCACAATTATTATGCCTTTTGTTTATGTTTAATAAATAATTTTTCAATTAATGTCTTTTTAATTTCAGCCTACGGATGTCCGTAGTTTTCGATTATCCGGGGTAACCTTCCAAAAAAGGAATTTTTTCAATTCACAAGCGTAATTCACCAGAACTCTTGCCCCCAAACTCAGAATTCTAAAGAAAAATGTGTTTTTCCAAAAAAGGGGCGCTAACTTCACACGAGCCTCTACTAAATATTATTATTTTCATAGTTTTGTGTTTGTTCAGAATAATAAGCCAACTGTGGAATGCCCTTTGTGCGCTGTTAACCAGTCCTGTCCCACGATGAACTTTAAGGGAGAGAGGATCACGGTGTGGTGGGATAAACACCATTGTCAAAAAGGTGAATTTCATGGATAACCCTTATCCAAAACAAATTTAGTTGACAACTTTTTAATGTTTTCAATTATTTGCAGCCTTGGGCTCCTAAAATCACGATTAATTTAATTTTATAATTTTTTTTGTCTTTCTATCCATTATTTTTTATTTATGTTTAAAAGTGAAACTTCTATTTCAGTTTGCTCATGTTTTCTTAATTTATGAAGTTGTAGTTTACATTGACTTCTACGGCCGAGTTTCATGAAATTTCGTGTGTATGCTATATCCGTAACATTTAATATTAGACCCATAACCTGCTTAGTTGATTGTCTGAGAAAGTTAGTTTAGCGCCAGACAGAATCAAAGAGGGCTGAGTGAATCCCATGAAACATGCCTTGATGTTATGTTTATAGGTTGAGTAGTGATCTGGTTATTATTATTGTTATTGAAATAAACAAATTAATATTAATTTGATCTGATTATTGTTAAAACCCAAATGTTTTTCACCTTGAAAACACTATGCTCTTTCCTAGCATCTACCAATGGGGGTCCTGCAATGAACCCCATTGGAAACTGCTGAGAAGTGCAGAAGATCTGTTAGTGTTTTCAAGAGACAGTGCTTTGTGGTAATGATTTTTATATCATTGCTTTCTTTGAATAAACTGTTTTCTTTAACATAACTTGAGGCAATTTTATAACGGGGTTGGTTCTATTTTTGAGGATTAAATGTTTTATAATATTTATTTTAAAATTAATTCGTTTATTTTCAGTTTGCCACGCGAATTGTGGCGGTAGCTGCTCCGACAAAGGTGAGTGCTGTCACCCAAACTGTCTTAGCGGCTGTATTGGACCTTCTTCCGCCGACTGCTTATCATGTAGACATTTTTATTTTCAGAAGATGTGTGTTGAAAACTGTCCCCAAAACACCTATGAGGTATATTTATTAGTATATTTCGCCTGTTTTATTATTTACTTCGTTCGCATTTGGCCTCGCGGGTTCTACAATCTATATATAAAAGAGGCATATGTATTAAACTGAGATAGTGCGGGATGAGTAACTTTCCATACATTTCTTATATCCACTTCTAAGTTGAGGAACGCGGACATATTGTGGAATTTGTAATAAATAAATAAAACAAGCTTATTTTTTGAAATGTTGTCTATTCCACTAAAGATATTTATAAAAATACAACTACCGGTTTCGGCTTCACACCATCGTCAGGTACATGGTGTGAAGCCGAAACAGGTAGTTGTATTTTTATAAATATCTTTAGTGGAATAGACAACATTTCAAAAAATAAGCTTGTTTTATTTATTTCTTATATCCAACAAATACAGTCACTAGACCGGGACTTGACCGAAACTGTCATTGAATTGAAATAACCATACGTGGAGGTTATTACCGAGCAGTTTAACCCTCTGAAATAGGGCTGCCATCTCAAATTTTTGAAACCCCGGACTGAAGCGGTAAAAAACCCGGACAAAACAAGGACTTATCTCATTAAAAACTAGGAAAGATCAGACTCAAAATTTTTTACTAAATATTTTAAAATTTATATAAATCTTTATTGTATTGAAACGTGCAAAGTTTTATTTAGAACAAACTAAATATTTTTCTTTAAATTTTGATACTTTTCTTACAAGTAATTTCTTCACAAATAATTAACAATCTTTTACTTCCAAGACAGTCTCATATTTTTCAGTGTTCCCAATTTGTCTGAGAACATCACAATTATTAAGTTGTTAACACGTTTGATTATATCAAGCAATTTTTAGAATAAGAAAACTGTTAACGGACAATTTTTTCGGAGAATCAAATACAGCATGAACTAAAAACAATATAGTTAATAAACAGGTGGGATACAAATCGATTCCCAAAAAACGTATCGATACACCCTAGTGGCAATTATTAAAGTTAAATATTGATTCCATTCAGATACGCGTAAAACAATAAAAATACATCCATAGAACCATTTTTTATATAATTTTTGAACTTTTTAATAAAAGAAAAACAAAAATCAAAAACCCGGACATTTTTAAAAAAGTACCCGGACAGCCCCCTCAGTCAAAAAAAGAGGACATGTCCTGGAAAACCCGGACGGATGGCAACCCTACTCTGAAGGCACTTCATCATCAACAATTTGTGTTTTTTTTATTTTCCCCGTGACTTACGTTAAGAATGGAGTACCTGAAAATTTGACCGGTGAATGTGTATATGACTTTTGCCTTTTATATTTATAAAGATTTCTCTTTATTCGATACTTCTTTTATCTAGAACCTAATGAAATCTTCTGGTTCTTATATCTGATATGTTCTTGTAACAAGAGTACTTATAAACTCTTCATTTTGAATTTTGCAAAATATTTAAAGTTGAATTTTTTGGGTAGTTTGTTTTTTGATCATTGCCGCAATTCCAACTATTAGACACATTTTTGAAAATGCTGTGCTACATTACAAAATTTTCATAATTGAGTTGCTATTGTTAGCCGAGAGATGGGACCAATATGATTTGATGCTATGTTAAATATCCCCTTCGTCTATGGTGGCATTAATTGTGATGTTTTTATAATTTCGCGCTTTTATTTAAATTGTTCTCTTTACTTTAATTCAAATACGCGGGAATTTTCTCAACCTTTGTAACTAAATGTTTCTAGAATAAAATACTAAAGAGATGCCAGATCGCATATCTCATAGAACGATACTCAAATTACTGATTTTAATGTATATATATAATTGGATTTCTAAAACCAAAGGGCGGGTTCGAAACCCGGCCGAGGTCCTTCGGTTTTTTATCTGGAAGATGAAGAAACCTTGAGCAGATCTCCTTCGGATGGGATGTTAAGCGATGGCCCCGAGTCTGTGCGATGTCAGGTATTCGTTAAAGACTCCTATCCTAGATGAATAAGCCTACGTAGGCAACATTTAGGATTCCCATAGTAGATGCGGGCGCATATCCACCGGGCTCATGTATATTAATAATATTTCAGGCCAAGCTATGTTAGAATTGGCCAAGTTTAGAGCGACGTTTAGAAAGGCGGTTTTGTTGAGTCTTTACCAAACTAATATATTGTTTCTAAGTTGAGGAACGCGGATATATTGTGGAAACTTGTAATAATTAAATAAAACAAACTTTAATAATATTTCAAAATTTTAAATAATAAAAATTTCAAAAATATGTTTGTTTTATTTAATTAATATATTGTTGTTATTTGCAGAGCGTTCAGCGCGCATCACGTGGTGAAGCTGATTGGGGTGGTCTCCTTGGGTCAGCCGACCATGGTGTTAATGGAGCTGTTGAACCATGGAGATCTAAAGTCGTACTTGTTGACCTATGAGCTGGATCCAGACGGCACAACTCCGTTCAAAGCACCCCACTACTACCCTCTCTCTCATAAGGTAACTCTAGCCAATAACCAATACTTCTCAAAACCAGGCCAATAAAGTTAACATTATGATACAAATATCCTTAAAAGATGCCCCACACGATGCTCTCTTTTCATTTTTTTGACATGCTTTATTTTATTCGCTCTTGTTTTACTTGCAAAACCAGCAACTTATCCTGCAAGTTTCGTCAATATACGATCAGGCGTTTTTGAGTTATTAGGTGTATATATATATAACTAAGTAATAAAGTAAGGTGGAAGCCCAGCTACCAGGGAAGGGATAAAATCATTGTATGCTTAGGTCCCTAGATGTCATCATACCATTTCACTATATATAGTGGTGGGCTGGGGTTTTACATGTAGGGACCTAAGCACCTAAGTGCTTTCATCCTTTCCCCGGTAGCTGGGCTTCCACCTTACTTTATTACCGGTTTGTTTATATTACCTAAACCAAGTCCTTCCCCAAGAGGTACCCAGTCTCCCAGTTTCCTTGATGAACCTGAAATACTCCCGTGGTCCCATCTTCTAATGTCCTCCTCCTCTCTGATCACCAATTTTACCAAAAATGTGGAATCTCCTTCGAGCAAATACCCAGGAAGAGTGCCGCCGTCTCCTTTCCTTCTCCACCTCTGTTACAGCTGGGAACTGTCCTTGATTCCTACAGTGTATTAGTGTCTATTAAAGGGACAGTAGATCTTCTCAGAGGTCTTTACTAGGACGTTTGAAAACAATACTATTATTAAGCTGGCGAACTATTTTTTTTGATTGGGGGGGGGGGGGGGGGGGGTCTCTGAACTTCAATACATTTTTCAACACGTGTAATGAAACATTGAACTGTCCTTAATAAAGTTTTTCTGTCAATTTCTCGACATGCATTTCTGATGCTCTCTTTCATATTTCCAGTTATAGTTGGCACATTTTTGTATACTTGTTCTTTTAAATGTCCCCATATAAAATCTGGCGAAGTTAAGTCCGGTGGCCTAGCTTTAGGTTTACTGGACCACCTCGACTAATCCATCGGTTAGGATAGTCTCGTTTTAATAATTCACGTGCTGTTATTGCATAATGCGCTGGACAACCATCGTTTTGGAACCACATATTCAATCTTTCTTGGCAACTTCGATTTTTTCAATGGAAACCCATAGGTTTAGTTGCATACTTGTGTTCTACGTGAAAAAATACGTCTCTTTTGTAGGAAATGTTTTGTTTGAAAATGTCAATTTTTTATCGTTTTGAGAATTTATAAACACAAATTTGATGCACAAAGAAAGAAACAACCATTAAATTAAAATGAGTGTTATTGTAACAAAGAACCAGTATTTTACACAAAATGTATTTATTTATTTATTACTACAAGGTGTAAACAATAGACCTAATTCTGTTGTAGTTGATTTCTTGTGCATTATCTAGACGTAAACAATATCAGAGAGAAAATATTGAATTTTCCCAAAAAATAATAATGGAATATTTAACTATTTCGGAGAAAATTAAAATTATTTTCATTTATGGAGAAGCTCGTCGAAGCATAAAGAATGTTGTTGAATTGTATGCTGAACGTTTTCCCGATAGAAGGCCACTATATACTTCGTCTTTTTATCGTGTTGTAAATCAATTTTATATATATAATTATGTATTATTCATGTAGTATTTATAATATGCATTTAATCATACATAATAATAAATATAATTGACAGAAGTACTGAAAATATATCATCTAGAATTTTAACTGGATTAGAACCATCTTGTTTCTTTTTAAACATTTTTTCAAAACGTATCTCAGAGTCTATACGACCTGGCGAAACCAGTTTCACCTTAAACTTCAGCTATTTACCTCCACTTCAAATGTTATTATGTCAAACTTTGTCGTAGGATTCACCATTTAGTTGCTACCGAGCAATAACCACCTGAGAGTTTCATATTTGTTGGAAAAAATCCTGATATGCCAAGAGCTCTATCTCGGGAAGTATTACAACTACAAGTTTCGTATTAGTCTCGAAATTTAGATAATTTAAATAAGTAAAAAAAAAAGACTTCATATATTTTTTTGTCAGACCGATACTTTAGGAGGTATTTGGAAAAAACGGGGACAAGTCCAAAAATGTAGCGGTTTTTTCAAGATGGCGGCGCCCGCGGTGGTGGGGGGAATTGAAAACTTGAATTTTTCAACACTGTACCAACCCAGACAACATATCGAGAAATTGAAACTACCCTAATTTTTGTAACCATTCATGCATTTTTAGGACAATTTGACTGGACTACATGTTCTCTTGGAAAAAGTTTTTTTTTTGTTTTTTTTTAATCATTTCTGTGCTAATGAAAATATTTTTTCTGAAATCTGGGTAAAAAAAAAAAAATTACGTAGTTAACTCCTCATTCGATATAACACACGCCGAGAAAAAAAATACGAAAAATGGCCAAAAATTAAAAAAAATTCTTTGCGACCAAACCAAGGTTTTAGGAAGTCTAGAAAGTGCAGTTTTTGAGATAATGACTCCAAATTTTGGGAAAATTATAGTAGAAACTATCTGCTAAATTTGAGCGAAATCGGAGAACCGTCGCCAACAATTGTAAGGTTTTGGCGTGGAATGCCTCTTTATGTAGATGGGAAAAATTGCTTCGCTTAATGCTTGTTAAGGTAGGTTGCACTGTACTTTTACGATTCTGCATTTCAAGGCTATGCACTTATAATGCATTTTTATGATAAAATATGTTCTAGTGGGTAGAGGTAGAAACACCAACTCATAAAGAAAAGAAAATTCTCAACAAACATTAAATTTATTTAAAAATAATAATGGTAAATATTACGGGGGGGTTGGCTCCCCCCTGTAACTGTTCCTATACTCTCTGAGGGAGAAGTTGTTGAGAGTCTTTTTCCGCGACAGCCTCTCTGTATGAAATCCCCTCCTTAGAGTGGAAGAAAAACAGAGCCTTGAAGCGCTCGTCCACTTCGTCGTCTTCCGTGAGAAGGTTCACAATGTCTAAGAAAGATGGCCGCTTGGCTGGCCTCTGCTGCCAACATTGTCTCATTACATCGTTGAGCTTCCTTGGAAAGTTCTCTGTTGAAGCTTCTATCGTACCCCCGTCCATGACGAAGCTCACTACTTCTTCGTTGTTCAGACCCTAAAATAAACAATCCAGTTAAATACATTAATATAAAGGGGCCCTAAAACCAATAATAGCACTGGACCTAATGCTAGTTTTATCCTCTGTGTCGGGGGAAAATTCAAAATCAGTTTGAGAAAAATGCTTATACTAATTATTAATCGTAATTATTACGATGTACTATAAGTTAAGTATTACTTCGTAAGGTTTTCCACCATGCGTCATAATTTCATGAAGAATGACACCATAGCTCCAGACATCTGTTTGAGATGTAAAAATTCCATCTCGTAAACTCTCAGGAGCCATCCACCGGACCGGAAATAGACCTTTCGACCCTAAATAACAAAATTAACATAAGAGGCTGCTGATTTGTAAGGTACAATAAAAATGTTTATAATCTTAGAAATTGATTATTCACATCAGAAATCCACTAAAACACATTTATTGGAAATGAGGGTCATGATTCACGACTTTTGAAAATTGTTTTTTTTCTTTTCAATTACTATTTTTATCGATATTCAGCACCTTTCCCACTATACGAAACTCATCCTTACCTTGAGTTTCAAATAAACCGCCATAACATATATATTTAAAAATAAAAAATAAAAAAGTTCATATTTATTAGCGGAGCGTAGTGACAAAACAGTGAGACAGACAACATTCATTAAAAAAAAAAAATAAAACTGTCTGAGGACATAAATGGGACGGAGTCAGCATTTATTTTGATAAAACTTCTATAGCTATTGTATGTACGTTATCAATTATTATTCTTGACAAGAACAATCATATAAAATGACTAGATCTAGCGGAGAGAGTGGGTTCGTTGTTCGCCCCAATAAACAATTCATAGCGACACTATCGATTCAAAACAATATAAAAAATTGCATAAGGCTGACTTTTTTGGTAGTAAGTAACCGGTTTCATTGATGTCTCGGGTCATTCCGAAATCTCCAATTTTCATGGTAAAGTTGTCACCAATCAAGCAGTTTCTAGCGGCCAGGTCTCGGTGGACAAACGTTTTGGCAGCGATGTATGCCATTCCATCAGCTATTTCTGCGGCCATGCGGATCATTTTCTGAAAATCATGATTGAAACATTATTATGGCATATTGCTTGCTTATACGAGTACATTTAGCAGAACGAAGTATTGTAGTATTTGAACGGAGTTGTGCCGTCTGGATCCAGCTCATAGGTCAACAAGTACGACTTTAGATCTCCATGGTTCAACAGCTCCATTAACACCATGGTCGGCTGACCCAAGGAGACCACCCCAATCAGCTTCACCACGTGATGCGCGCTGAACGCTCTGCAAATAACAACAATATATTAATTAAATAAAACAAACATATTTTTGAAATTTTTATTATTTAAAATTTTGAAATATTATTAAAGTTTGTTTTATTTAATTATTACAAGTTTCCAAAATATATCTGCGTTCCTCAACTTAGAAACAATATACTAGTTTGGTAAAGACTCAACAAAACCGCCTTTCTAAACGTCGCTCTAAACTTGGCCAATTCTAACATAGCTTGGCCTGAAATATTATTAATATACATGAGCCCGGTGGATATGCGCCCGCATCTACTATGGGAATCCTAAATTTTGCCTACGTAGGCTTATTCATCTAGGATAGGAGTCTTTAACGAGTACCTGACATCGCACAGACTCGGGGCCATCGCTTAACATCCCATCCGAAGGAGATCTGCTCAAGGTTTCTTCATCTTCCAGATAAAAAACCGAAGGACCTCGGCCGGGTTTCGAACCCGCCCTTTGGTTACAGAAATCCAATTATATATATACATTAAAATCAGTAATTTGATAATAAATTAGACGGGACTTCACCTGTGGAGCACCATCATCCAGGAAATTTTTGTGATTGTCTAGTTTTCTTTGTTTTGTTTTCTGTGACTCGAAGATAATAAATTCACTTAGTCATAAATTAAATTACCCATAGGTTCAATTTTGTTAAATATAACCAGAGATACTGACGGACCAAGGTTCAGCAAATAAAAGGGGCGCTAGGGAAAGACCTTCATCGCTCACATTTAATTTAATACGCCTGTAAGTTCTAAAACATATTTTTCTTCAGGTGTATCGCATTTTTTCAAAAATCAAAAATAGTTATGTTATGAAATTAAAATTACGCACCCCTTAGCATAAGCTCAAACATTATGTGGAATTTTACCGAAAAGTAGTTTTTGACAAGTACAATCCCAAAAAGTGACTCCATCGAGGGGTTAGAGAGACTCCATCCCAGATAAGACTATTTTTAATTGTCTTGCAAATAATCTTCATGATAAAACAAATAGGCTTACCTCTATTACAAAGTACTTATAAGGAGTAAAATTTCCTGTTCCGTACAAAGAAATGGCTCGAAGACGTAAACTATAGTTTCCCGGCGTCAAACTCTTTAATATGTAGCTTCTCCCAGCCTCCACGAACCCTATCCGAGGAATACATTCTATTGTTGCGATTTTCTGAAAAACATAACGAGTGAGTAAGAAATAATATATGTATATATATATATATATGTAGTATATGTTCAAAAAGATTCAATGGATTGAAAAAAAATAAAAACTTTCCCTTTGCCGTAGTCGAGCCGCGTATATTCGATTTGGTACGCAACTATAAGTCCATTCGGGTTGAGAGGTTCGTTCCAGCTAAGAAGGACGTCCCCACCAGAGTCGTGTTGGATTTCCCATATAGGGTAGATGTTTTCCAAATCGTCAGCAGATGCTAAGAAAAAAAGTTAGTGAATCAACGGCAGAGTACTTCCCCAGCTCGAATTATTTATAATCAACATATATTCAAGCTACCTCTCTTCGGTGAACTTGGGGGCATCTCATCTTCATATAAAATTTGGAAACAATTGGAATTCATTGCATCAGTAATTATTAGGGTTTTAGAGTTGAGTCCCCCTTTAGTCAATAGGATTCACCTGAATCCAGATATACAACTTCGTGTCGACAGTCATTAGAATCGGCAGTTATTCGGGTTATTGAGTAAAGCCCCCTTCGCTTTGGCTGATGATATAACCATCGTGTAAGTAATTATATTGATCAGATACAAGCATGAGAAATGCGAGACTGAGTATTTACTAAACAACCAAAGCTGTGACGTAGGAATAAGGCGCTATTATTCTGGATATAAATCGGCTTCTCGGCCTCCCAGATGAACGTCCGAAAGGATCATGGAATCAAAAGCGTCAAGTAACCGACATAGGAAAAATCAATAAAATGTCTGGTTACGAAATTGTCTACCTTTTACAAGATCGACTTTTGAGCAAAGTTTAAAACACAATCGGAGTAGGTGTTCGGGAGTTATGGCGCTAAAGGACTGTAACTGTATGTGTAGGGGGGACTATTGCATGTTGTCACACGATAATGGCATACAGTCACTGACGTGGGAAAATTGTGTCGAAAAATGTAAACAATTTCCCTTCGGATGAAAGTCAAGAACAGGGTCGATTCTGTTCCTAACCCTTACAAGTAAATACATGAGATTTCGTGCGTATTTTCGATAGGTCCAACTAAGTACAGCTCAATTTGCATAAGGACAACTCTGGCTGGGAATGTCATTACCTCTCCCCACTGCCTAAAAACCTAAAAACCCCTGCAAATGGATCCATTCCTTATAACCGAATTAAAAAAAAAAAAAAAAAGAAACATTTTGCTTATTGTTGGGTATTTATTTTATAGGCCTGAAATAATTAATTACCTCACATTCCGTCTTGCGGGGAGGAATATTACTTCCTCAAAAGTGGCAAAAATCGAACCTCGGTACTGAAAGTTCGTTACTATTCATATTTTGAAGTGAGCACAGAACATGAAGTTATAACTTATGTAATTTTAAATGAGGTGTAAGACCTCAGAGACCGCAGTTAATACCTATGAGCAGTCAGACTGAATAATCTACTTTGGCCAAAATCAGGCACAAGGTTTCGCCGAAGCCGAAGGATCATTAAAGGCTATAGCGCGCAAAGCACCCCCGCCTACTGGGCACCTCACAAAAACGTGCAATATTTAATTTTACAATCCTTCATAACACAAACTGCTGCTGCCTAATTTTATAGGAGAAAGGTGGAAGATAAGCAGAGAAAAATACATTGCATAAAGCCTCCCCCCTCGACGCTAAGGTTATGATGAACTACTATGTATAACATATACATGAATGTACGTACCCATCGGGAGGGTCCTGGCAGAAACTATGGCTTCTTCGCTGCAGGTGTTGTTCTTGGTGTAATTCTCCCAGTGCTCGAACCTCCGACAGGCTCTCACTGTGATGTTGTATAGGCCGAAGTGATGGAGGCCTCTCATCACAAGACTAGTTTTTTTCACCACTTGGGAGAAATGGATACCTTAAAAATAATGACAAGAACATTAACAATCAATCACAACAAATAAAAACTGTAGATACAGTAGAAATAATTCTAGGGGAAGTCTGGTTAAACAAATGCACTTCCATTCAACCGCCAACGTTTCAATATTTTATATCATCAGTAAGGCCTACAAACATGTAGGGGGTGGGCTACCTAGACTATTTCCTACTTAGCACCCACTACCTACTAATCACTACTAGCTACCTTCTTACCATCAATGTAGGAGTGAGAGCTGTTCTCGTCTGATTCACTCTCGGGCAGGATCTCCTCTAAGCTGGTCTCCACATCCTCCGTCAGGTCTCGCCTCACGCTGTTCGTATTTGTCCTTCAACACACAGTTCCACATTCATATCAGTTCTTATTATAATTAACGTTGAATTATAATGATCAATATTCCACTGAAGGTTGAGAAGTTAACCCCAAATAGCTCCAAGTGATTATAGATTTTATCTTTCTCCAATAATAGATGCCACAACTATATATTTTTCAAACTATAAGTGGACAAACGGCAGTCTTAAGGGATGTCAGTAATACATGATATGAAAGTTACATTATGATGTCCTGCCGCCACCCATTTATTTATTTTTTCATGTCAGACCGCATAATTCTGATGCAATTCTGTAAAAATGTCGGATTAATTAGCTTCAGGATAATTTTAGGATAACTCAAATTACAAAAACGTGACGGTGAAATTTTTTTTTTTAAGGCAATGTTCTTGAAAAAACAATTCACAACAGTAATGTGTGACACATCCTTTTGAAGGTATCGACAACACACTTATTTCTTAAATATATCCTCTAACACTCATCCTCGGGTGGGAGCGGAGAAGAATGAAGGTATTGCAGGGCAAGGATCATATGGAAAGACATAACAGAATTTCAGAATATGTTAAGAACAGTACAATTTAAAATTTGTCAAAATAACAAAAGTAAACTTACAAATAACTTAAAGAAATGCTAACTAACCTCTATATCTTTGGGATCAATACAATACCTTTTAAAGTAGATCTGGTTTAGAAGTTGATCCTCAAAAGAAATCTCATTTTCACGCTGCTCATCGACAACAACCTTCTTCTTGCGAGGGCAACTTTTTAGAGAAAGTTCATCAAGCTC
This sequence comes from Aradus depressus, assembly GCA_963662175.1. Lineage (NCBI taxonomy): Eukaryota > Metazoa > Arthropoda > Insecta > Hemiptera > Aradidae > Aradus > Aradus depressus. The sequence continues at coordinate 33,502,899 of OY759218.1, forward strand.
ATCTGGCTCTCTTCGTATTGGCAGTTTCGCAGATTTGGTGGGCTTATGAGAGATTATAGGCCAGGGATGAGGTGGGCAACAAACAATATTCATAATCATACCAAATTGAGGGTGACCTGGGGCCAGGTTTAGATGAGAAAGCGCATATATAAAACAATTGTGTGATACAATGGCGGGTGTTCCAGGGAATTCAAAAGAAGAAAAAGAATTCATAAGAACATATGATAGCTAATGCGTTCTCCAAGAACTACATACAGTCAAACAACCTCAATAAAAAAACGTTTTTAAACATTTTGCTCGATAACTCCATTACAAATCGTATCAAATCAAAACAATATAGTATAGTATGTAGATAGATAAATGTTGAAGAAGGTAGACACGTTGAAAATATTATTTTAGGGATGGACGGCGGGGGGCTTGTCAACAGTTTTCAGGCAAGGAGAGGGACCGACTTGTACATCATTTTAAAGGTCTCATAAAAACAGAGGAATTGTTTCAAGTAACATTTTTGGACACCACTCACTGTTTCAAAGTTCACTATTTCGAATCAAAAATCGAGGACTTTTAGAAATAGGGAATTTTTTTTTGTAATTTACTGTGCATTTTATAATGCAAATATTCCCGCCAATATGAAACGGTGAGGGATATAGAAGAAGTCGTTAATGAATCACCGGCTATGAACTTCCCCAGCACAAATTAATAAATAACGTTTTCGCTCTCCCTCCAAAGCCAATCGACCTTTTGGACTAAAACACAATATTTGACTGAACATAGGGACTTCTGAATCCTCATACTAAATCTTGTCTCGATATATTCATTATTGGGGTGAATCGAGCTCCCCTCCACTGATCCCCCCCTTCCCTTCGTCTGATCTTAGGGGAAATGAACAGGTTCCATCCTTATAGCGATTTGAATCTAAATATAAAATTCCATGGCGATACATACATGTCATCCTTGTAGGACTTTGAATTCACATATGAAATTTCGTCAATACATTCATTACAACGGCAGTTACAAGAGTGGAGATTCTAGTAAGTTAAGCCACCCTGGTCGGTGGCACATACAAGCACAACCTCTCTAACAGGCCTCGCTACTCCGGGGCCTAAGCACAATGCCTGCAGAGAGACGCCCGGTTGCGCCGTTTCTTGTCCCCTAATCTGGGTGCCCCGGGGTCCTGGGCTGGGTCCTCCTATGGTCGCTCCCCTGTCTCACTGCAGGATCTCGTACCAATAAAAGCAGGTATCCATGAACATCATAGGCATATTTTAAGAAAAGAAAAAAAAAAAAAGAAAAAAAATAGGTGTCGCCCTTGAAGGGTTAGGATACACAGAAAAAATGTCGTGTCAGTACATTCATTCTATCGGGAGTTATCGTGTTCACAGACAGACAACATTTTTCGAATCTGGAGGTCGTAAAACATGAAATTCCGTTAAAAACTCCACATCGAATTTCTGGCCGTTTACATAACTTACCCTATACTTCGTTTATCTGGGGAAATAAAAAAGTATGAGACGTTTACATTGAGGTACAAGTCGTTCCCTCCATTTGTAAGGAAATACCTCAATTCCAAAATATTAGTTTTAAATTACATATCTTTGCAATTTAGTTCTCTACAACTTTTTTGATTTGGCGAATTGTAATAGAGATATTCAACAAAATATTTTTTTTTTTTAACACAGTTTTGGGGAGCTACTCTGCGGTTCTTGAAGAACGCTCTCGTGAACAATCTAGTGAAATTAGAAGTGAAAAAAACTGGTTAGGGGGAAACAATAAATTGTAATAAATTATGTGAATCTGAATTATATGAACCCCCAATCAAAAAAAATAGTTCGCCAGCGAGATGTAAAGAAAAATGTGAAGTGCAGTGGTGAGTACCTTTGTCTTAGGACACCTAGTCAGAACCAGTGAGTATCGAACATCACCATGAAGATCCAGTAGTAGAGGCACCCAGGCGCAGATTGTACAGAGATCACAAATGGCCATTATTTCAGAAACCACTAACTACAAAAAAAAATTTAAGAGAAGAGAAGGAGGCTGAAGTCGAACAGGAGTCATCCCATCATAAAACCGGTACAATACGGAGGCATCATCATCATCATCACCATCAGTACAGCATGAAGATCTATATTTTATTGGAGTAATTTATGTGTGTAAATGTTACTAACCCTTCATAAAAAAAAAAGAATTTTATTAATAAAAAATATATCAGTTAAAAGAAAATGTACGTGTTATCTTTTTATTTAGTTTAATACCAATTTTTAATTAATTTAATTATAGTAAATGTAGAATATAAGATAAGCATCGTTACACGGGATATATTTGTATAAGGATACAAATATCCTTAAAAGATGCCCCACACGATGCTGGTGTCATTCTCCTTTCAATTCTTTTGACATGCTTTTTTTTATAATAAACAATAATTCTGTTAAGAATTAGTTTTTTACTAACTATAAATACACTTTGTTATTATTTATATGTATTTTGTGTGCCAGATGTGTCAGTAATGTTGCCAAATGATGCATTGTAAATAACAAATAAGTATTTATGTTTTTAAAGTTCCTTTTCTTCTTTACTTCTGTACAGTTGTACCTTTTCTCCTGTACAAAGACTTGTTTTGTACAGACCTACGAAACTAATGAAAATGAAAGTTTTGTAAATGATGTTAATAGTTATTTTATTTTTATTATTTTTAAATAAATTTAATGTTTGTTGAGAATTATTTTTTCTTTATGAGTTGGTGTTTCTACCTCTACCCACTAGAACATATTTGATCACAAAAATGTATTATAAGTGCAGCCTTGAAATACAGAGTCGAAAAGTGCAGTGGAACCTTTAAAACCTTCAAAATTGAAACCTTTGTGTTCAATTTTGTCTCGTTACTTTTTTAAACATTATATTATATATAAATATAATTATATATATCGTATTATATTATATAAATTTACTTTTTAAAATATTATTTTACAAATATGAGTGAAAAGAACAAAAAAACTAATAGAAAAAAGTTGACTGCAGAGGACAAACAAGAAGACAGGCTGTTTCTTCGTCGATGTAATGAAGTAAGTACCTACATACTAACACATTTGAGATGTTAGGTACTTACTTTACGTTTTTGTTTTATTTATTACTCAATTGTTTTTATTATTATTATATCATTCATTATTATATTGTTCCAGTTATATCGTTCTATGCCAGTTTTATGGAAAATAAAGTCAGAAGAGTATATGGACAGGGACAAAAAAGCCCAGGCATTGGAACAATTACTTAAACTTTATCAACAACGTTATCCCGAAGCAACAGCAGATGATGTAAAACGTAAATTCAATTCTCTGCGGACAAACTTCCGGAAGGATTTACTGTGAAAGTGGAAGTAAGTAACATTCAAGCACTTGACCAAGTGGACTCATAATTTCCTATGGAATATGAGGATAAACGTTTGTGGTCTTCGTATATGCGTCGTAATAAATTCCAATAAGTGGTTGACATCTGCAGATGTTAACCTGAAGTGAGTCTTGTTGTATGGCGTATAATTTGGCAATACTTTTTATATTTTATAAATTTAATAATAATAAATTTAATTATGGATACTGATAAGTAGGGCTGTGATTTGTATGCAATAAAAACAGCGAAATATGCACATATATATGCAAATAAAAATATGCTAAAGGCTGCAAAGGAAAAAAGTACATATAGAATAAAATAAAGTACAGAAGTAATAGAAAATCATTAAACATTAAGTAGGTATGTACCTACTTTACAGAGTCTATCTTTGAGTTGCCGAAAAAACTCAAAAAAAGGAATAAAATTATGCGAATCAGGTTCAATATGCAAAAATATGTATTTTTAGCGATATATGCTAAATAAAAGTATCTTAGATTGATTCTAAATGGGCCAAAACGTAAAGATTAAAAATTATCTTTACATTGGTAAGGATGCAGTACAAAGTTAATATAAAAAAATATGTAAAAGCATATTAGTTTGCCTTTTATATTTGTAGAGATTATTTTTTTTTAAATTATTGTTCTCTGTTCTTATTTACAGCGTATGTAGCTGACGGTTGGGAAGTTCCACGACAACGTGTCGAACTCCTCCGAGAGATCGGTCAAGGAACTTTTGGGTCCGTCCATGAAGGGTTCTTGCACAATCCGGCTGGACCTCCCCATCAGCTATGTGCCGTCAAAGCAGTTAACGATCAGGCTTCTGAGAAAGAAAGGATTGAATTTTTAAACGAAGCATCTGTTATGAAGTAATTTTTTTTACCATGATCTTCAACCTGGCCGCCAATGTCTAAATCTTGATTTTGAATTTTGCAAACTTTTTAAAGTTGAATTTTTTGGGTAGCTTGTTTTTTAATCATTGCCGCCATTCCAACAATTTCACAAAATTTTGAAAATGCTGTGCTACATTACAAAATTTTCATAATTGAGGAAACTGCAATGATTTGAAAAAAAAAATCATTAAAAAAATTTTTAAATTGAGGTATCAAAAATGCTATGTATGCCATGACTAAACCTGGGACAACCTGGGGTGTTTTTAATTTTGCATGCGGGAGAGCATTTCGCACTCGTTAAAGACTCTTATCCTAGATGAATAAGCCTACGTAGGCAAAATTTTGGATTCCCATAGTAGATGCGGGCTCATATCCACCGGGCTTATGTATATTAATAATATTTCAGGCCAAGCTATGTTAGAATTGGCCAAGTTTAGAGCGACGTTTAGAAAGGCGGTTTTGTTGAGAGCCTTTACCAAACTAATATATTGTTTTTGTTTGTTTGCAGAGCGTTCAGCACGCACCATGTGGTGAAGCTGCTGGGGGTGGTCTCCTTGAGTCAGCCGACCTTGGTGGTCATGGAGCTGATGAAACATGGAGATCTAAAGTCGTTCTTGAGGTCCCATCGGCCGGACGGCACTGTCTCAACTCTTATCCACCCCCACCAATTCGTCCCTCCCACTCTCAAGGTAACTACCCTCTCTCTCATAAGGTAACTCAAGCCAATAACCAATACATCTCAAAACCAGGCCAATAAAGTTAACATTATGATACAAATATCCTTAAAAGATGCCCCACACGATGCAGGTGTCATTCTCTTTTCATTTTATTTGACATACTTTTTTTTATTCGCTCTTGTTTGTGCTTGCGAAACTAGCAACTTATTCTGCAAGTTTCGTCATGGATTCGTCTGTAATGGATATGAGCTCCATATTACATTTTTTTAAGTTAAATGTTGCTGCAGATCTTCTGAGAGGTCTTTACCAGGACGTTTCAAAACGATACTATATTTAAGTTGGCAATCTATTTTTTTTGATGGGGAGGGGGGGGGGGAGAAGAGAGCCTCTCATGAATTAAATTGGGCTCAACAGTGTGGCGCAGACACGGTTCGACCTAACGCACGAAATGGGGAATGTTCAGGGTGAAGAAATGGATAGGCTATTTAGCGCTATTTAGTTTTCAGAGGAAGGGGGTGGGTTCGCGCAAACTTTTACATCTTTTGAATGAAAAACAGAACTTTATTTTAAATTTCAATTTCATTGCTACAATCGTTTCTGAGGTAGAGCGCTCATAAAGTTCCAGTATAAACGTGAAAATCCATTGAAAACTCGATATCGGATTTTCGCACGATTGCAATATTTCGTTCTGCTAAATGTAATCGTATAAGCAAGCAAATGTGCCATAATAATCTTTATTTTCAGAGAATTATCCGCATGGCCGCAGAAATAGCTGATGGAATGGCATACCTCGCTGCCAAAAAGTTTGTCCACAGGGACCTGGCTGCTAGGAACTGCATGGTAGCTGACAACCTTACTTTGAAAATTGGAGATTTCGGAATGACCCGAGACATCTATGAAACTGATTACTACAGGAAAGGTCAGCCTTATGCAATTTTTTATATTGTTTTGAATCGATAGTGTCGCTATGAATTGTTTATTGGGGCGAACAACGGACCCACTCTCTCCGCTAGATCTAGTCATTTTATATGATTGTTCTTGTCAAGAATAATAATTGATAACATACATACAATAGCAATATAGAAGTTTTATCAAAATAAATGCTGACTCTGTCCCACTTATGTCCTCAGAGTTTTATTTTTATTTTTTAATGAATGTTGTCTGTCTAACTGTTTTATCACTTCGCTCCGCTAATAAATATGAACTTTTTTTATTTTTTATTTTTAAATATATATATATTATGGCGGTTTATTTGAAACTCAAGATATGGATGAGTTTTATATAGTGATAGTGGGAAAGGTGCTGAATATCGATAAAAAAAGTAATTGAAAAGAAAAAAACAATTTTCAAAAGTCGTGAATCATGACCCTCATTTCCAATTAAATGTGTTTTAGTGGATTTCTATACATATCAGCTTATGCACTCAACCGATTGGTAAGAAGGTTTTCTTCAAACATGCTCCCCGTCGTTAAAATTGAATTGATGTGTAAACATCTGCTTTAGTTTCAAAAATTTGCTGTCATGCACTGGTGCCAGTTGTCCTTTAATCGCTGTGCTGTGTGGGTGGAGTGAACCACTGATGAGGACGCTGTTGCGTTGATAACCGGTTCTGGTCTAAAATAAAACAGTGGGAAGACGTCACTTATTTCTATCTGAGGATTGTATTGACCCGAGGTGACTACAAGTGTAACAAAAACCTAGGTGACTGCTCGAGGGTTAAGCTATCGAAGCATCTTGTGTCCGTCTAACACCCACTTACGCAGCATTCATATCAACGAGATTACTCTCTGACGGTCTGAGATAGCCCCTACCGAGAGCTAAGATGTTTACACATAGAAAAAAAAACTACTATAGACACGCATCTGAGTGCACAGACTTTTTTTATCCTTATTCTTTTTTTTGGCAATCAACACCAGAATTATTCCTTTTTGGCTACATGCAAATAATTCTAATCTTATTGTTCAAAAAATAACAATAAAATATATCAGAACAGTGGAAAAAAACCTAATTTAACCGTGATGTGAATAATCAATTTCTAAGTTTATGAACATTTTTATTGTACCTTACAAATCAGCAGGCTCTCATGTTAATTTTGTTATTTAGGTTCCAAAGGTCTATTGCCGGTTCGATGGATGGCTCCGGAAAGTTTACAAGATGGTATATTCACTTCCAATTCAGACGCCTGGAGCTATGGGGTCGTTCTATACGAAATGGTCACGCTCGCTTCACAACCTTACCAAGTAATATTTAACTTATAGAACATCGTAATAATTACGATTAATAATTATTATAAGCATTTTTCTCAAACTGATTTTGAAAACCAGCATTAGGTTCAGTTCTTCTCAACTTTGTGTTGTTAGAACACTACGTATATTAACAAGCAGTCAAACCCGACACTACACCAAAACCCTTTTCAATACATTTCCGTTTCAGGCCAGCAATTTTTTTACTTCCTCAGCTATACGAAGTATAGGAGAAGTCATGTAATCGGTTAGAAATTTGAGGCAGTTTTCAGCAGAATTTCCTGTATTCCAACTTTCTGATTCCAAAAATGAAAAAAAACACAGGCTTCTATAATAGTGCCTTATGTATACTGTAGTGTGTTATTGTTATATGTTGAACTGAATAGATTTATGTTTATGTATTTAAATGGTTTGTTTATTTTAGGGTCTGTCCAACGACCAAGTTCTGAGGTACGTCATAGAGGGGGGTACGATAGCTCGGCCAGAAAACTGTCCGAGCAAGTTGAACAACGTCATGGCGCAATGTTGGGAGAACAAGCCAACCAACCGGCCTTCCTTCTTGAACATGGTGAGCCTTCTTCTGGAAGATGTGGAAGAGGACTTCGAGGCTGTGTCCTTCTTCCACTCTCAGGAGGGGATTGAGTACAGAGCGGCTGTCTCAGAAATTACCCCCCTCATTGTCTCCCGGGAGGTAGAGAACTTCTCTCTTAGCGAATGTGAGGACAATTGTAGGGGGGAGCCAAGTCCGAGCACCACTAGTAGGAGCACCAATGGGAGCAACCCACATTTCTCTGGATATTTTAGAACAACCAGTTGTTGATTTCTAATTTAAATAATAAATTAAACTAATAATTAAAATAAAAAAACTTCACAAAGTTATGTAAGAGCGATAACAAAAACATTTTAATTATCGTGTCAATTCACTTATATCTTTCACCAAGGCCAGACTGTATATTTTTTTCACATAAATCTATATATCGGTAGTTCAAAAAATTCGAATACACCTTAAAAACTGGCGTTTTCCTGGCCCAAAATATTTTGACGTGTTCTCTCATGAACTGCGGTTGCTAATCCTTGGTATTAACTTATTTAGGATATCTTTATCGCTATTATATTAATTTATTTTGCTTATTGGAAGAAGGTTATTCTTATGATATTTAATCTAGAATACAAATAAAAGTTTTGTTATATGTGTTTTCTCCAGGGAAGTAGGTAGCAAACACTTCGAACTTGTTCTAAATAATTTTCCAGTATTATTTTTAAATTATTCTTTAATAGTTACGTACAAACTCTGATCGTTCCTATATTTATTGTTTAATTGTATTAGATGGTAATCTAGCCTTGTTCATTAATTTCTTCCTGCTTTTATCAATATTAATAACTTCAATAACTAAGACTTTAGTTTAGAGAACTGATTCTCTATCAATTTACCTTCGTAATATTACAACAACTGAAAAACGTAAAATTTGTAGTAGTTTCTCTCTTGAACTGGAGCGACGGTATTATTAGCCAAGGTCTGACCTGGCTGGTGTGAATAGATCATATAAAATATTCATATAAAATGCTTTGTTGCATACATTGAACAGAATTGCAGCTAAAAAATGAATATTTGTTTAGGAAAGAATGTTATTTTTTTTTTTTTCCAATGCAATAACTTCATAACAGTTGATGTATTTTCCATGTGTTGGACATGACAGAGGTTAGGGAAATCTAAGTATTTTATGGCCAGAAATCATTAAAATAAAATGAAGTTTAATTTTATGAAGAAAATCCTTTACCAAAAGGCAGTATTAAAATTTTCATAGATTCGTATTTAGCTTGTACATCCAAGAAATAAAATAAAAATTCTCTATACTTTATTATTATTTATTTTTTCTATTATTCTGATTTTCAATTGATGTGACATTGACAAGGAAAGACATTGACAAGGATTTACATTATTTGAAATATTTTTAAACGTTTTTTGTTACCAATAATTGGTTAAGAAAATCTTAGTTTAATTTCTTTATTTGGTAACTCAACTTGTTATAGATCGAACTGATTCTGTCAGTTTTGTCTACGTCATAAAAACTGTGTAGTTTCCTCTTGAACTAGGCGACGACTTCAATTCAAGAATGCGTAGCTTATAAACAAAGCGGTTTCCAGACCTAATGTTCAAGAACTTTTTTATTATTTTCGGTCAAGAAAACGCTCTGGAAATTAATTCTGATTCAACTAAAACACTCGGGGTATAATGAAGGAAGGGGGATGGGGGGATCATAAATAGAAGAAAAAAAAGGGAATAAGTAGAGAAAAATAATAATTAAAAAAATATATAAAAATAAAATAAGAAAATAAATTAAAAAAAAAAAACGCAGTGGACTTTCAACTGAAACATGCCATTTAGGGAATGTAGGGAAATTTATTATTCCATCCCTCGGTTGCCTGTTTGGTCCTGTGTCCTGTTCTCTCTAATAAGCACAAAATTTAAAGAAAACACGTAAAATCGAATTAAAGTTTTCCAATTTTTGTATTTTTTTTTCGTTTCATTTGTTCTGACTTATTAATACAGAGATTTAACGTATTTTTATATGAATATACTATTCTTGTTTATTAAATAAGTGGATGTGTTCGTTAAAATCTCAGAATAAAATTCGAGGTTCTCAATGCTTTGGTTGAAAGTTCTCATATATATATATACACGTATATTTCTTTTATTACCTACTTATTGCAAAAATTCCCTTTTAACATATAGCGAAAATACTTTTTTTTCCCGATTTCGTTACATATTTATTTTTGTAGAATATGATCACTTAACTAGTATAAAAATGTGTTCCTAGTTTGTAAGTTTGCAGTTTATAAACCATTATTTATGAAGTATAAATGGAATCTTATTAGTATGTAATTAATTGGTATTATTTCGAAATATATTTTCTTTCAAATTAGGTAGTCAAAATAGCATCAGTTATTTATTTAATCAATACTTCCGAGTGAAATTACTCTTTTAATGTCACTTTCATATTTTCGTTTGAATCACTTTGTAAACTTAAGGAAGTTCTTATCTTATATATAATAAATAATCACGTAGTGAGAAACATTCCTTCAAACAACAGTTTAGTGCCACCCTGTAGATATAGTTGATACAATACTTCTGCGGTAAGATAATTTTTTGAAGACTGAATCGTACCTCATTAATCGAAAAGTATTACTGATCAGAGTTTTATTTATTTTTTTGTTACAACAACTGAAAATATTTTTCGTGAGTTCTATCTTTATTTATTTCTCCCGTAGGAACATCAGTTTTCCTATAATTTTACTCAGTTATTTATTTATTTTTCTATTTTTATATGAATTTATTTTGTATTTTTTCCCCCTTTATTTATGTCTTCATTGTTTGAATAAAGAACATCTTTGTTAAATAAACAATAATTCTGTTAAGAATTAGTTTTTTACTAACTATAAATACACTTTGTTATTATTTATATGTATTTTGTGTGCCAGATGTGTCAGTAATGTTGCCAAATGATGCATTGTAAATAACAAATAAGTATTTATGTTTTTAAAGTTCCTTTTCTTCTTTACTTCTGTACAGTTGTACCTTTTCTCCTGTACAAAGACTTGTTTTGTACAGACCTACGAAACTAATGAAAATGAAAGTTTTGTAAATGATGTTAATAGTTATTTTATTTTTATTATTTTTAAATAAATTTAATGTTTGTTGAGAATTATTTTTTCTTTATGAGTTGGTGTTTCTACCTCTACCCACTAGAACATATTTGATCACAAAAATGTATTATAAGTGCAGCCTTGAAATACAGAATCGAAAAGTACAGTGGAACCTCCCTTCCCTTAACGAGCATAATTCGTTCCAGAATCTTACTCGTAATGCGAAACATTCATTAGGCGAAATAATTTTTACCATACATATATATAAATTATAATGTAAAATACGATAATGCGTTCCATGTCGAAAAAAAATACTCATACTTGAAAAATGTGTGATCACAAGAGACACTAAGATGCTAGCGGAAGAAATGTTAAACAAAGACTTCGCGCAATCCGGGACTTCCCCTCTCGTCGTCACTCGGTATGCGAAACGTTGCTCGTTAAGCGAGTCATTTTTTTACAATTTGTTTTGCTCGTTATGAGAAGTACTCGCTAAGCGAGGTACCACTGTAAAAGAAAATTCAAATATATGGGGACCCCATATAGGAGAAGAGATTTAACATTTAGAGCCTTTTCGGTTATCTGTCTACCATTCTTAAACTGTGAATTACAACAATGCTTCTGTATATTAAGGTTTCTATTGTATTTATATACATTATAGTGTATTATAAACTCGCTGCATTATTAAAAGTGTTTATTAGAACAATGGTTTCTATATAGGGTGAGATTCTGTTGACTGAACATTTTGTAACTTACATGGACAACAAATAGACTTAAAAATCCCACTAAAACAATATATGACATTGTCAGTGCAATGGAACTACTTACACTTTTCATTCATACAAACATCTATAAAAAACCAGTACAATTCATGGCATCAAGAAGTCTCACTTTCTGACAACACAACTCCCACCCACACCTTTGCAGATGACACTGCTATCATCTCGACCCAGTCCTATCATCCGGAAACCTCCAAGAACACCTGATGTCTCTTCAGTCCTGGTACAAAAAGTGGAGAGTGAAGGAGAACGACAAGAAGTCAGTTCACTCTCCGTCGCAAATATACTTGCCCTCCGTGGGTATAAGTGTATCTTATCAATATTCCCAACCCTTGAAAAAACGAAGTCCAATATCTAGGCCTCCTACTCGACAAATGACTAACTTGGAATGTTCACAAGAGACTGAAAATACAAAAAGGTACAGGCGTTACAAATTAGACAGAACACATAAATTAACTTTAAAAATAAACCGACTCATGTAAAATGCAGTACTCCAGCCTATGTGGACTTACAGACATGAACTCAGGGGTTCTGCCAAGGCTTCCAATCTTCAGGGCATTCAATCCCTTCAATGTAAAATCTTTCGTACAATAGCCAACGCTCCTTATTACGTCTCCAACAAAACCCTTCACACCGACCTTAACGTACTTTTTATCACAGCTAAATGCAAGTATAAACAATTTTTTCCTTAGTTCCCACAATAATCCTCTAGTGCTTGTTTCATTCTGCGACACTTCCTCAACGAGACCTTAAGCGCCAATGGCCTAGAGTGTCACCACTGGGTGATTTCTACCATCTTGACGTTTTCTCTTACCACATTTGCTTGTTGTATATATTTTTTATACAGTTGCAAATATATTTGTAAATTGAAAAAAAAAGTTTAAATTTTTCATTATCTGGGTAATTGATAATATAGCTAAGAAAAATTCGCTTTTTTTCCCCTAACTGGAAATTCATTCATTTCCAATATTCATTTCCCGGTAATTAACAATATAGTCAGAAAATAATAAATTTTTCTTTTAACTGAAATGATTTATAATGAAATATTATTTTTTGGGTAATTGATAATACATACTCGGAAACGCACACAAAAATCTTGTTGCCGATCTGGCACATAGTGGTCAAAAACTGACTTTTCGAGACAAAAGACTGTCCAGGCCGTTCTACTGAACGTGTCAAGAGTAGACCAACGTCATTTTATTCACAAATTAATTCACTTTCACCTCATTTATGCAAACATTTTTTAAAACATTGTTTTATAAAGAAAATTGTAACGTTTTTGAAAAAATTCAGAAAATACGCTGCCATTCAGCGAGTTTTGCAGATATTTTGACCAAACTTTTTTTGTTCGATTCACTCATAATTAAAAGCAGAATACAGCGGGGAGAGTCAGGAATAAACATAACAAATATATAATTTTTGGTGATTTTGAAAAAATTGAAATTTTTTTCAAAATGATAAGAAACATCATCACATAAGGAAATAGTGACACTAAAAATCGTCACGACTTATGAAATAAGTATCTGATTTATTTATGATCCTGGAGAAGTGTCACGAGTTTGGAATCGCGACCCATCACCTCTTTGTGGACTTCAAAGTGGCATACGACTCCATCAATCGACGGCGTCTATGTGCAGCGATGGAAGAAATTGGCATCCCAGAGAAACTGATAAAGATGGTTAAACTCACCATGACCGATGTCATATGCCGCATCAGAGTTCAGACGGTTTTGTCCGAGGAACTAAGGGTCAGGAATGGAGTAAGGCAAGGAGATGCGTTGGCGTGCCTTCTGTTTAATGTTGCGCTGGAAAAAGCAGTGAGGAAGTCACAAGTGCAGACAGAAAGGCACATATTTCATAAGTCCGTACAAATCCTGGCCTATGCGGACGACATAGACATCATCGTGAGGAACAAGCGGGACTTGGAGACGGCATTCTTTGCCCTCGAGAATGCAGCCAAGGAAGTTGGACTGCAAGTGAACGAGGACAAGACGAAGTACATGGTGGCAGGTAGAGGAGTAAGACAGAACCTACCCATCATGGAGATCGGGACACACTCTTTTCAGGCTGTCCGAGGCTTTGTATACCTGGGCTCATACGTCAGCTTCGACAAAAAGTGAGAGAGGAGATAGACCGGAGAGTTGCTGCGGCCAATCGAAGCTAATTTGCTCCAGCGTCACTTCAGGTCTCGACTGCTTACCAAGACAACAAAAGTGGTAAAAGTAAATGACATGTCTCATCATCCATACAGTGTTTACAATAAATTGAGGATAAGAAATTTGATGTTCAGTTTTCCCCGGAATTTCATATTTTTCGATCCTCTGGTTTGAAATTTGAACATCAGTAGGTGCCTTGTTCAGAGACTTCTGAATCCTCATACTATGTAGTTTCTGTAGAGCGCCGGTAGTTCAGTGGTATGCTTGCTTGCTTACTGAGCTCAAGATCGCGGGTTCAAAACACGGTAGAGGCCCTTATTTTATCTTATCTGGGAAGTAAAACAAACTTATACAAGGCGTCCTAACGATGGGACAATAAGCTATGATGGTCCCGAGCCTGTACGATTTTAGGTACTCGTTAAATACCTCTACCCTAGATGAATACAAATTTAGGGTATGCAAAATGTAGCACTCCCATAGTTGAGTCGGGCTCATATCCACCAGAGCGAGGAGAGAGCGCTCTAGTAGTAGGCGATATGCCCCCTTGTAGTGAAAGCCCGGGCATGAGTCATAATAACTAACTACGGGTTTATGTATTGATACATACGTATAGTATTCCTCAATTTATTGTAAACACTGTATGGATGATGAGACATGTCATTTACTTTTACCTTCTTTTTTCACTAAAACCATAATATTGCCACACAAGTATAAGGCTCATGTAATATAATGTTTTATCGTTTGAAAGCTTATTAAATGCACAAGTTTTATAAATAAAAATTAAGTTATACAATAAGGTCATTTTTTATGAAAAAACGTGAGCTACAGTTTGCCAAAGAATTTCCGAATTAAACAGTCCTTCGGTTTATGCTGCCTATAAACTGTCAAATTCTTGTAATTGTAATAATAAAGTGAACGTATTTTAAAGGTAATTTACCGATCTTTAAGATGGTATAATTAATTTTGTGTTAGCTCTTATACTTGAGGAGGAATAAGAGATTTTATGCAAAAAAATAGTGCTAAGTACAAAAATTGGAAGATGTTGAATATTTCTGAAACGGTTCCGAATCGGACCTATGTTTAGAGGCAATTTTTTGTTCAAAATTAAATTTCCTTTTAGACCTCCAAGTTTTTTACCTCCATGCTGGGACACCCTGTATATTTATTGCATCATGATTCCCTGGTGTGCGGCTTCGGAAAAGAAAACGGCGTTCGTATTCATAAAATTATTATTTTTTATTTGTATTAGCGTAGATTTACTCTTTTATATTTTCCACGATTCACAAATCGTGAAATATGACCGGCGTAGAAATTTTAGAAAAACAGCCGCGGATGGATCAATGAATGTTGATCCGCAGTCATATTAATTCTCTCAATTCACCTTTAATAAATGTTCTCAATTTAATACATCCTATTGATTGTTCGTTTAGGTTCTTCAGTTGAGGTAGCCGCAACTTGGAAATAACATTACTTTGCATCGGGGCGGCAGCTCAATCATATCTATACTCATGCTTGCATGTGTAATTAAGATATTCAGATTCAAAAAAACACTTCTTCTACCCAAGTCAATCTCAAAACCAGCAAATAATACGTTTTTATTTTAAAATGGCAGCGTAATTTTTTTTTTTTTAATGTTGCGATTATTCTATTATTTTGGCGATTCTCTGTAAACTCATAAACGGCTGTCCAGACCGAGTTTAAAAAAAATAAATAAAGCATAGAAATATAATTATGCCTCTTAATTTAAATTAAACGCTGAACTTTATAGTGCTATTGTATTTATAACGATAACAATTATACTTTTTTTTCTAAAAAATATTGAAGCCCTAAAAACACAGTCCCCTGGCTGTCCCATTTCACGGATTCCCACTTTGGGATAATATTTAAAAAATAAAACTATGAACACTAAATAAATTTTGCAGTTCATATTTAAAAATAGAATAATTAATTTATATTTATGTCATAAAACAAGGTGTAGTTTCTTATTTTTTAAATGTAATAATGTCATGTTAATGTTGTCCGAAGTTTTCTTAGACAGTCCCCTGTCAAAAATTTAAACCTAAAATAGAAAAAATCTGTTATGTTTACAAACGTTTTTTAGCGTGAAATGAAACGCAACCAGTGTGATGTTAGTAACACTGTCGAGAACGGCGTCAACCGCCATTTTGTTTAGTGTTCGAGCGCAATTTGTGGTGAGTACGAGTGTTGGTCGTTGCGACATACATTAGATTAAATATTTATATAAATATTTATATAAATTGTCTATATGTCTGTGATTTGTGTCCAAATTTGTCGGTAGCTTCGTATCGAATCATGTTTCAATAGTTTTGTAAATATTTTGAAACTAAACCAAAATACACAGTCCCCTGCCTGGCATGTGATGTATAAAATACACACATTAAAATATTAAGTTAAAAACATTAAACAATTAATGGTGTGGTGAAGAAGTCGAGGCCTAGCGATGGCGGCGAGCTGTGTAAAAATTACAGTGGTGATTTTTTAGGCTTAAAGAAGAGGTGAACTGAATTTAAGTGATTTGTTGGTGCTATTGATCTTTAAAACAATTCATGCCATGCATATACAACTCACTTAATACAAATTTCGAAAAAAATTGAGATTTTCTATAAAGAATATTTTTTAAATCAGTTTTTTATCTCTCCTGTAAAGTTGGCATTTGCACATATGAGGTATCACGTGACCGACGATATGATAGAATAGAGTGACACTAAAACTAAAAGTGAAAACCAACAAAATAAATTTTAAATTATTTACACCATAACAAACTTAAATATTATATCCAAACACAAACTATTATAACAAACACGTTTAAAAATATTTTAGTAATCGATCTGAAACCATTCCATGTAAACCCTTGTCAATTTTCAAACCTTGTTCAATATTCAAATCTATTTGAAATGCATGGAAACGTAGTAATTGTTTATTTGGGGACCATGATGGCCTTGCGGACTAGAGCGTGATCTCACCATGTTTTTTTTTTTTGTATCAATTGATTTTCTTTTTTTTTTTTTTCAGTGGAGTAGTTGGCCGAACTGTATTAGCTGTGAAAATGAGTAATTATCCTGAAAGAGACCAAGACAGACAAGAGAAAGATTCAAAAAAGAGACGGATGTCGTCTCCACCAGTGAATCTGCCTCCAAAAAAAGTGAAGCAGGAAGTTACTGAGGATCCTGAATCACCTTCTATGGGCGTAAGTATTTTTATATTTAGCAAAAGGGATCTTTGAAAATGATTCTATGTCGTGAAGTAATACTTTTTATCTATCAAAATATAAGAATTCTGATTATTCATTTAAGCCTAGGTCGAACTTTAAATAAATACCGAGGAAAACCTACTCAGTGTTCATCACTGTCACGGAGGATGACAACCTCGAACACTCAGATCAACAAAAATCAGTCATGGGCTGACCAAGCTTCCAGTGCAGACGAAGACAGGACTCAAGGGTCAAGAAACAAGAAACTGTGTGCTAGCAATGTCGCTGAAACCTCAGGATCAACCATGCAGATCGACCCTCAGTCACACGTAAGTCGAAATATTTACAAAATCACATTAGCCCCCACTGAAGTTTTCAACAAGTTTCAACCCCTGCAAAATTTAGAAAATGAAGAAAAATCTAACAGTCAGTCACCGATAAAAATCAAAATTCCCCCTATCTTTTTGTGCGAGGCCAACGATATTCGTAAAATTATCGAAGATATCAAGTCCAAAGTTTCCTCAAAATTTGAAATAAAACAATTGAAAGACAAAATCAAAATTAATTTATCAACTAGCTCCGATTTCCGAAATCTCACTACTTATTACGATGAGATCAAAATTCAATATTACACATTTTTGAACCCGGAAGATAAAAAATTATCAGTAATTATTAAAGGGGTCCCCTATGTTTTATCGGATTCAGAGATTCAAGAGGAGCTGTCTCCGCAATATCCCATCCTAAAGGTGACGAGGCTGCTGAACAGGGAGCGGCTACCCAGTCCCCTGGTGGCGGTAGATCTGGAGGACAGCGAGGCAGGAAGGGCCATCTTCGGCCTCACCCACCTCTACTACACCATCGTCAGGGTGGAGCCACGCAAAAAGTCTAGGCTAATACCGCAATGCACTAATTGTCAGCAATTTGCGCATACGAAAAATTTTTGTCATTTGGATCCTAAGTGTGTGCGTTGCGGGGAAAATCATCAATATAAAGATTGTCCGCTGCGCTTACAAGACGACCAAAATACAACCGCCCCCAAAGCTCGTTGCGCAAACTGCCAAGGTGACCATCCTGCCAGTTATCGAGGCTGTCCTGTTCACAAAGAAATCCTGAGCAACCGGAAGCGGAATATACATGGTGTTCCAATAATTAAGAACATTCCGCCTTCAAGTAAACCTACAAACCTTTCATCGACATCCCATTTCCCCCCTCTACCAGATCAACCAGAGAACCATCCCAACTCTTCAACCCCTCAACATCCTGCGAATCGTCCATCGGCTTGGAACAAACTCTTTCATCCACCCACTGCCAACCGAAACTCTACTGAAACCTTTGAAGAACCGTTCTCATTGCACAGTGTTCTCAACCAAATATTTGTCAAAATTATCAACCCATTAATTCCCAAAATTCAAAACTTTTTATCTTCGTTAATAGAAAAATTATTTTCGGCCAACAATGTATTCCCCTAATTTGTTTCCATTTAAAATTACTCTCCTTAACTGAAATGCAGACGGAATAAAGCGGCAGCGTCTTGCTGTTCTCGACTTCCTCCGTCGCCACGACATCGACATTGCCTGCATATCGGAAACACACCTAGATCCGGAAGAAGGCTTCAGACTTCCAGGGTACAAAATCTATCGGAAAGATAAGAACACTCGAAGCGGTGGGGTGGCAATCTGCGTGAAACGAAGTCTCAAGCATCATGAGCTCGACTTGGGAGGTATGCTTAATTTAGAGGTAGCTGGGATATGTATAACCACTGTTTCCCATTTCAGATTTAACGTTCTGGCGGCGTATAAACTTCCTCAGCATCAGTTGGCCCAGTCCGATTTGGAAAACGCCTTTACTGGAGTTCCTACCCTCATGCTCGGTGACCTCAACTGCAAGCACCAGTACTGGGGATGCAGGGTGAGTAACAGCGGTGGTCGACGGCTCCTCGACATTGGCGATAGGCTCGGTCTCCTGGTGTCTACCCCGGACCAACCCACATTCTATCCCACACAACAACGCTACTCACCTGACATTTTAGACATCACCATCCTCCATAATCTGAACTACACAATTTTTCAGACTCCAATTCCAGAACTTGACTCCGATCATGTCCCCGTTATCGTCACATTCCAAGACGACATACAGACGACTTCTCCCCCTCCTAAACTAATTGTTTATTTGGGGACCATGATGGCCTTGCGGACTAGAGCGTGATCTCACCATGTTTTTTTTTTTTGTATCAATTGATTTTCTTTTTTTTTTTTTTCAGTGGAGTAGTTGGCCGAACTGTATTAGCTGTGAAAATGAGTAATTATCCTGAAAGAGACCAAGACAGACAAGAGAAAGATTCAAAAAAGAGACGGATGTCGTCTCCACCAGTGAATCTGCCTCCAAAAAAAGTGAAGCAGGAAGTTACTGAGGATCCTGAATCACCTTCTATGGGCGTAAGTATTTTTATATTTAGCAAAAGGGATCTTTGAAAATGATTCTATGTCGTGAAGTAATACTTTTTATCTATCAAAATATAAGAATTCTGATTATTCATTTAAGCCTACAGGGTTCACTGAGGAGGTCTCAACGCCGCCCACTTTTTGTTCGCTTAATTAGCACAGGCAAAGAACCAGGTTTGTCACCAGATGTTGAAATTGAGAAAACTGAAATTTAATGCTTGAAAGTCCGTATCTATCAATTCCCCGCACATCATATTTTCAGCTTCCGTTTTCGTAGTGATAAACCGTCTTTTTGAAGGCCGTAACGATGGTGAATCGTGAAATATGTTTTATACACTATGGATGGGGGAGGTACTTGAAAGAGCCGATATTAGTTAATTTAGGTCAGTTCAAAGGGGCCGTCGCGCTGAGCCCCCCCCATTTCTACAGCTTATTTTATTAATTAATTTTATTTTACAGAATATTGACACTTCTTCATATAGGCGAGTTGTAAGAGAAGAACTCAAAAACATCATCCGAGAAGAAATGAACATCGTCCTAGAAGAAATGAATCGACAATACTTCAAACTTGAGAAAAAACTGGATGATATTATGGGAATATTATATTATACTCGATAAGACATATCACATATTTCTTTATGCTAATGAGTCTAGTACAGCCTCAATTGTTACTCTTGATTTATTTTTTAAAGGGGAATGTTCATTTCGTTTGAATGCTTTTACAATGGTTGATTTTTGTATTTATAGTTGGAACTATGTTATCCACATTGTGTTACTTTTCTGCGGCTAATTTGTTGGAGTTGACCTAGTGTTTTTCAATTTCGGGGTATGCATATCCCTTTTATCCCAGGTATACCAACTGGCTAAATGAATCCATACTCTGTATAAGTCTAAGGTGACAGGGACCGCACACCATAACGATACGCTACTACGATATAATTAGTGCGATATATCGACACCTTAACGGTGAAACGTTTAATTTGTAGTACCTTTAGTTCTGAGATCAGATTAAACAAGGAATTATTGGGTGATATATATATATATATATATATATATATATATATAATACAATTAATAATAAATATATTCATATATATACATTTTATTGATTCTTTTATATTTATATATATATATATATATATATATATATATATATATATATATATATATATATATATATATATATATATATATATATATATATATATATATATATATATATATATATACCACCCAATAATTCCTTTTCTGTGGGTTTTACACCAGGTTTTCTATATGGGATCCATTGTTCACATGGCAAGAGACAGGTTTTGTCCTTAAACGTTAGTAACTTTGTCATTGATATTTTGAACAACTTCAAATAAAAAAGTTATTCTGGATCTAGGTGACTCAAATATCGTACAAGGGATATCACTGGCGTGTGGGTGACTAAGTTTCAGTGTAAATGAGATATACCAATACTGCCCCGCAGAGAGCGTGTTGCGTCTTCTGATAAATTTTGTAACTTTTCTTAGTCTAGTTGACCGTAAACGAATCTATTTTAAAAAGTACTTCTGTCGATTTTGTGTGACATCGATACGATTGTATTTTGTAATTGTATTTTTTAGGTGTCTTCTTTAGAATGGCTGTTCGCCAGAACACGTTTCCATTGTAACCATTTCACATGGCTCAAGCAGATATTCGCAACGTAGGTACAACTCTTAATATTTAATCTTTTTTCTTATCAGCCGTTAGAAAAAAAAATGTATATGTATTGTAAAGTTTCTTTGTTCTCATATATAATTTTTTATGTTTTAAAGAACTAAAATGTGTGGTGAATTCTTTAAATAAAATGTAATGAAATAAGTCTTTTTTTAAAATTTATTTATTCTTTTTTAAATCCCAACATAAATTGTAGACACATATTCCTATATATGTGTGGTAAATATGTAGACACATATTCCGTATATTCCCCTTTCCCCTCACTCACATGCCCGCTCTCCGTCCAATCGAGATTTCATTGCCATCTGTTGGCAATAGTGTAGTACTAATGTTTAAAACGTAGAAAGAGGGAAAAAAACAATCGTTAACAGTGTATTTCAGGCTTTTTTAGTTTTGGGTACAGGGAAAGAAGTGCGGATGTCCATGGCAACCCGGGAAAGAACGACCACTGTCTCTAGAATGCGCCGCGACGTCGTTGATTCTTATCAAAAACAATCTTTTAAGTAGGCACCGACTGTTTATTATTTGAATTAACCTGAATACTGCTTTCACAATACAGTGAAAGAACAGCGGTTGTCAGTGAACATACGTTGTTTCTTCCCTGTACAAATATATTTTTTTGTATTTATCACTGACTGGAGCCTGCAAAAGTATAACAAAATTTTGGAAAACTAGTCTATACAAACTGTTACAGGTTCTTAGTACTTTCCACGCCAATCACATGTTTCAAAATGTTCATTCTTCATGTGAAAACGTATATTTGCGATTATCTCAAAATCAATTTTTTTGACATCCGTCGTTTTTTCCCTGTACTCTTCATTTATATACAGGGTGTCCCAGCACGGAGGTAAAAAACGTTGAGGTCTTAAAAGAAATAAACATAGGTCCGATTCGGAACCGTTTTAGAAATATTCAACATCTAATTTTTGTACTTAGCACTGTTTTTTTCCATAAAATCTCTTATTCCTCCTTAAGTATAAGAGCTAACACAAAGTTAATTATACCATCATAAAGAGCGGTAAATTACCTTTAAAATAAGTTAACTTTATTAGAAAATTGGTTCAGACATCCATCACATAAGGTATTTCATTCTAATAGAGCTCGTGAAACTTGATTTCTAGCTCCTCGGACGTCAGAGGCTAATAGAGTACCTGAAGAAGAACGAGGCCATATTTTACAGCATTTCGAAAATAATCCTCAAACGAGTCTACGAAGGGCTGCCAATATTTCAAAGAATCGAAATCGACCGTTCAAAGATTATTAAGTAAAAACGGTTTTCACGCGTTTCACGACAAACCTGTACAAGAATTGACTGAGAACGATCGTCAACAAAGAATCTGGTTCATGTCTCACGAAAACAGTAGTTCAATCAGTTACCGACCGCTATAGGTGCTGTTTAAGCTATTTTGAACAATTTTTATGATTTTTAAATGCATTTTTGATTTTCATATTTATAAATAAATATTAACCCTAAAAAGTTTCTAATGCTATTATTCAAAGAAAACCAATTTTCTGATAAAGTGATTTTATTTTAAAGGTAATTTACCGCTCTTTATGATGGTATAATTAACTTTGTGTTAGCTCTTATACTTAAGGAGGAATAAGAGATTTTATGCAAAAAAAACAGTGCTAAGTACAAAAATTAGAAGATGTTGAATATTTCTGAAACGGTTCCGAATCGGACCTGTGTTTAGAGGCAATTTTTTGTTCAAAATTAAATTTCCTTTTAGACCTCCAAGTTTTTTACCTCCATGCTGGGACACCCTGTATATTTATTGCATCATGATTCCCTGGTGTGCGGCTTCGGAAAAGAAAACGGCGTTCGTATTCATAAAATTATTATTTTTTATTTGTATTAGCGTAGATTTACTCTTTTATATTTTCCACGATTCACAAATCGTGAAATATGACCGGCGTAGAAATTTTAGAAAAACAGCCGCGGATGGATCAATGAATGTTGATCCGCAGTCATATTAATTCTCTCAATTCACCTTTAATAAATGTTCTCAATTTAATACATCCTATTGATTGTTCGTTTAGGTTCTTCAGTTGAGGTAGCCGCAACTTGGAAATAACATTACTTTGCATCGGGGCGGCAGCTCAATCATATCTATACTCATGCTTGCATGTGTAATTAAGATATTCAGATTCAAAAAAACACTTCTTCTACCCAAGTCAATCTCAAAACCAGCAAATAATACGTTTTTATTTTAAAATGGCAGCGTAATTTTTTTTTTTTAAATGTTGCGATTATTCTATTATTTTGGCGATTCTCTGTAAACTCATAAACGGCTGTCCAGACCGAGTTTAAAAAAAATAAATAAAGCATAGAAATATAATTATGCCTCTTAATTTAAATTAAACGCTGAACTTTATAGTGCTATTGTATTTATAACGATAACAATTATACTTTTTTTTCTAAAAAATATTGAAGCCCTAAAAACACAGTCCCCTGGCTGTCCCATTTCACGGATTCCCACTTTGGGATAATATTTAAAAAATAAAACTATGAACACTAAATAAATTTTGCAGTTCATATTTAAAAATAGAATAATTAATTTATATTTATGTCATAAAACAGGTGTAGTTTCTTATTTTTTAAATGTAATAATGTCATGTTAATGTTGTCCGAATTTTTCTTAGACAGTCCCCTGTCAAAAATTTAAACCTAAAATAGAAAAAATCTGTTATGTTTACAAACGTTTTTTAGCGTGAAATGAAACGCAACCAGTGTGATGTTAGTAACACTGTCGAGAACGGCGTCAACCGCCATTTTGTTTAGTGTTCGAGCGCAATTTGTGGTGAGTACGAGTGTTGGTCGTTGCGACATACATTAGATTAAATATTTATATAAATATTTATATAAATTGTCTATATGTCTGTGATTTGTGTCCAAATTTGTCGGTAGCTTCGTATCGAAACATGTTTCAATAGTTTTGTAAATATTTTGAAACTAAACCAAAATACACAGTCCCCTGGCGACAGTCCCCTGCCTGGCATGTGATGTATAAAATACACACATTAAAATATTAAGTTAAAAGCATTAAACAATTAATGGTGTAGTGAAGAAGTCGAGGCCTAGCGATGGCGGCGAGCTGTGTAAAAATTACAGTGGTGATTTTTTAGGCTTAAAGAAGTGGTGAACTGAATTTAAGTGATTTGTTGGTGCTATTGATCTTTAAAACAATTCATGCCATGCATATACATCTCACTTAATACAAATTTCGAAAAAAATTGAGATTTTCTATAAAGAATGTTTTTTTAATCAGTTTTTTATCTCTCCTGTAAAGTTGGCATTTGCACATATGAGGTATCACGTGACCGACGATATGATAGAATAGAGTGACACTAAAACTAAAAGTGAAAACCAACAAAATAAATTTTAAATTATTTACACCATAACAAACTTAAATATTATATCCAAACACAAACTATTATAACAAACACGTTTAAAAATATTTTAGTAATCGATCTGAAACCATTCCATGTAAACCCTTGTCAATTTTCAAACCTTGTTCAATATTCAAATCTATTTGAAATGCATGGAAACGTAGTAATTGTTTATTTGGGGACCATGATGGCCTTGCGGACTAGAGCGTGATCTCACCATGTTTTTTTTTTTTGTATCAATTGATTTTCTTTTTTTTTTTTTTCAGTGGAGTAGTTGGCCGAACTGTATTAGCTGTGAAAATGAGTAATTATCCTGAAAGAGACCAAGACAGACAAGAGAAAGATTCAAAAAAGAGACGGATGTCGTCTCCACCAGTGAATCTGCCTCCAAAAAAAGTGAAGCAGGAAGTTACTGAGGATCCTGAATCACCTTCTATGGGCGTAAGTATTTTTATATTTAGCAAAAGGGATCTTTGAAAATGATTCTATGTCGTGAAGTAATACTTTTTATCTATCAAAATATAAGAATTCTGATTATTCATTTAAGCCTACAGGGTTCACTGAGGAGGTCTCAACGCCGCCCACTTTTTGTTCGCTTAATTAGCACAGGCAAAGAACCAGGTTTGTCACCAGATGTTGAAATTGAGAAAACTGAAATTTAATGCTTGAAAGTCCGTATCTATCAATTCCCCGCATATCATATTTTCAGCTTCCGTTTTCGTAGTGATAAACCGTCTTTTTGAAGCCCGTAACGATGGTGAATCGTGAAATATGTTTTATATACTATGGCTTGGGGAGGTACTTGAAAGAGCCGATATTAGTTAATTTAGGTCATTTCAAAGGGGCCGTCGCGCTGAGACCCCCCCCATTTCTACAGCTTATTTTATTAATTAATTTTATTTTACAGAATATTGACACTTCTTCATATAGGCGAGTTGTAAGAGAAGAACTCAACATCATCCGAGAAGAAATGAACATCTTCCTAGAAGAAATGAATCGACAATACTTCAAACTTGAGAAAAAACTGGATGATATTATGGGAAGATTATATTATACTCGATAAGACATATCACATATTTCTTTATGCTAATGAGTCTAGTATGTTAGTATATAAATGAATGTGTAGAGAAAAGCAAGTCTTTCATAAAATCTCATTAAGACATCGTTGGTCATATGTTATTATTAGGTTTTATATTATAAGAAAAAAAATAGTTCATAATCGACTATTTAAATATTTTTCTTTAATTGAGGATGTAGGTGGAAAGGGGGCACATATGGCGAATTTGCTTTCAAAATTTTGCAACATTGATATTAATTTTATTTTAAAACATATTTTCATCAAATTTGAAATTCAGTTGACCCATATTATCATAACAAAGAAAATATACCCCGCCAATCGAAATTATTATATTCAGTTAAAATAAATTGAGAAATGTGAAACACTACTAAGTGCCCATTTCGTCTTATTCTTGTGTTGACCTCCGCAGTTATCGGAAATAAAATAAATGGAGCTCTTTTTTAAGCAGTCGTACAAAAGAGATACTACTGAGTTCGCCCCTTTTTTGGAATATCAACAAGAATGTGTTCAGAATGTTCTAGAAACAAATCGATATCTCAGTCAATTTTTTAGATATCGATTTCATCTTCGGAGTAGTAGTAAAATATCTAGATGGCATTGCACTAAAAAACGCAAATGTTTGACTTAGAACTGTTAACCTTGTTAAAAACTTGTTGTTTGTATTTTTAATGTTTGTTGAGAATTATTTTTTCTTTATGAGTTGGTGTTTCTACCTCTACCCACTAGAACATATTTGATCACAAAAATGTATTATAAGTGCAGCCTTGAAATACAGAATCGAAAAGTACAGTGGAACCTTCCTTCCCTTAACGAGCATAATTCGTTCCAGAATCTTACTCGTAATGCGAAACATTCATTAGGCGAAATAATTTTTACCATACATATATATAAATTATAATGTAAAATACGATAATGCGTTCCATGTCGAAAAAAAATACTCATACTTGAAAAATGTGTGATCACAAGAGACACTAAGATGCTAGCGGAAGAAATGTTAAACAAAGACTTCGCGCAATCCGGGACTTCCCCTCTCGTCGTCACTCGGTATGCGAAACGTTGCTCGTTAAGCGAGTCATTTTTTTACAATTTGTTTTGCTCGTTATGAGAAGTACTCGCTAAGCGAGGTACCACTGTAAAAGAAAATTCAAATATATGGGGACCCCATATAGGAGAAGAGATTTAACATTTAGAGCCTTTTCGGTTATCTGTCTACCATTCTTAAACTGTGAATTACAACAATGCTTCTGTATATTAAGGTTTCTATTGTATTTATATACATTATAGTGTATTATAAACTCGCTGCATTATTAAAAGTGTTTATTAGAACAATGGTTTCTATATAGGGTGAGATTCTGTTGACTGAACATTTTATAACTTACATGGACAACAAATAGACTTAAAAATCCCACTAAAACAATATATGACATTGTCAGTGCAATGGAACTACTTACACTTTTCATTCATACAAACATCTATAAAAAACCAGTACAATTCATGGCATCAAGAAGTCTCACTTTCTGACAACACAACTCCCACCCACACCTTTGCAGATGACACTGCTATCATCTCGACCCAGTCCTATCATCCGGAAACCTCCAAGAACACCTGATGTCTCTTCAGTCCTGGTACAAAAAGTGGAGAGTGAAGGAGAACGACAAGAAGTCAGTTCACTCTCCGTCGCAAATATACTACAATAGCCAACGCTCCTTATTACGTCTCCAACAAAACCCTTCACACCGACCTTAACGTACTTTTTATCACAGCTAAATGCAAGTATAAACAATTTTTACCTTAGTTCCCACAATAATCCTCTAGTGCCTTTCATTCTGCGACACTTCCTCAACGAGACCTTAAGCGCCAATGGCCTAGAGTGTCACCACTGGGTGATTTCTACCATCTTGACGTTTTCTCTTACCACATTTGCTTGTTGTATATATTTTTTATACAGTTGCAAATATATTTGTAAATTGAAAAAAAAAGTTTAAATTTTTCATTATCTGGGTAATAGATAATATAGCTAAGAAAAATTCGCTTTTTTTTCCCTAACTGGAAATTCATTCAATATATAATTTTTGGTGATTTTGAAAAAAATTGAAATTTTTTTCAAAATGATAAGAAACATTATCACATAAGGAAATAGTGACACTAAAAATCGTCACGACTTATGAAATAAGTATCTGATTTATTTATGATCCTGGAGAAGTGTCACGAGTTTGGAATAGCGACCCATCACCTCTTTGTTGACTTCAAAGTGGCATACGACTCCATCAATCGACGGCGTCTATATGCAGCGATGGAAGAAATTGGCATCCCAGAGAAACTGATAAAGATGGTTAAACTCACCATGACCGATGTCATATGCCGCATCAGAGTTCAGACGGTTTTGTCCGAGGAACTAAGGGTCAGGAATGGAGTAAGGCAAGGAGATGCGTAGGCGTGCCTTCTGTTTAATGTTGCGCTGGAAAAAGAAGTAAGGAAGTCACAAGTGCAGACAGAAAGGCACATATTTCATAAGTCCGTACAAATCCTGGCCTATGCGGACGACATAGACATCATCGTGAGGAACAAGCGGGACATGGAGACGGCATTCTTTGCCCTCGAGAATGCAGCCAAGGAAGTTGGACTGCAAGTGAACGAGGACAAGACGAAGTACATGGTGGCAGGTAGAGGAGTAAGACAGAACCTACCCATCATGGAGATCGGGACACACTCTTTTCAGGCTGTCCGAGGCTTTGTATACCTGGGCTCATACGTCAGCTTCGACAAAAAGTGAGAGAGGAGATAGACCGGAGAGTTGCTGCGGCCAATCGAAGCTAATTTGCTCCAGCGTCACTTCAGGTCTCGACTGCTTACCAAGACAACAAAAGTGCAGCTCTATAAAACTCTGGTCAGGCCTGTCCTGACTTATGGGGCAGAGACCTGGATGATGACCAGAGCAGACGAGAGAAGCCTCGAGATATTCGAGAGAAAGGTTCTGCGGAGGATCCTAGGTCCGGTCGAGGGGAACTGCATGTTCAAGATTAAAAATAACGCCGAGGTCGCTGCAGAGTTTGGAGAGCCCAAGGTCACAGACATGATAAGACTGGCGAGGCTTCGATGGGCAGGCCATATGGGGATGATGCAGAATGCTGAAAACCCACGAAGACTGATGGTAGTGATCCCGAAGGGAAACAGAGGACGAGGAAGACCCAGGAAGAGATGGATGGACGCAGTCGATGGGGACGCAAGGAACCCTCGGCTGCGAAACTGGAGAACGCTGTCGCTGGACAGGAATCTTTGGGGAAAGTCTCTGGATGGCTCGAATGGAGCTGTAGCGCCGAGGACGATGATGATGATGATCTGATTTATTATAAATACATGGTTTTTCAATCGGAAATTTGCATGTTCCATGTTCTTTAACATATGGAATAAGTATCTGTTTTATAATTAACTCATGATTTCAAGGGACACCAAATGTCTATTTTATATTAAATATATTTGGTCAATAAATTACTTCATTATTTTCAATGACTTTTTAATATACCTTTTTTAGTTTTCTAAAAAAAAATGTGTTATATTTTATTTAATACATAACGAAAAATTGTTCCCTCTGTGTCATGAAGGCACTGGTTCCCTGTTTAACACGTCATCTCTCTTCAAAATAGGGGGTTAGTGATTCTGAGAGCTTTTTTTTCTTCTTAAAGACAGGTGAGTTTTGTTAAAAAAATTACACTAGATATATCATTTTCACATCGATTTTGATTTTTTCTCAGATATAGGACTTGTGATATTTGGTAAATTCTTTTTATGATTATATAATTCAGAAAATACGCTGCTATTCAGCGAGTTTTGCAGATATTTTGACCAAACTTTTTTTGTTCGATTCACTCATAATTAAAAGCAGAATACAGCGGAGAGAGTCAGGAATAAACATAACAAATATATAATTTTTGGTGATTTTGAAAAAAATTGAAATTTTTTTCAAAATGTTTCTTATAACTAGAGAAGTATTGAAGATAAGTGAGTTCGAGTTGTGCTGAAAATCTTTGTTTATGGTCCTCCTTGACCTGTTAATGACGACCACGATTATATCGCAGATTTAATAACACGGTAGACTGCATTAAAAACGACAGGAAATAGTGACACTAAAAATCGTCACGACTTATGAAATAAGTATCTGATTTATTATAAATACATGGTTTTTCAATCGGAAATTTGAAAAAAATTGCATGTTCCATGTTCTTCAACATATGGAATAAGTATCTGTTTTATAATTAACTCATGATTTCAAGGGACACCAAATGTCTATTTTATATTAAATATACTTGGTCAATAAATTACTTCATTATTTTCAATGACTTTTTAATGTACTTTTTCATTCCTAAAAAAAAATGTGTTATATTTTATTTAATACAAAACGAAAAATCGTTCCCTCTGTGTCATGAAGGCACTGGTTCCCTGTTTAACACGTCATCTCTCTTCAAAATTCCCTTAATAATTCGGGAAGTTTTTTTTTTTTCTTAAAGACAGGTGAGTTTTGTTAAAAAAATTACACTAGATATATAATTTTCACATCGATTTTGATTTTTTCTCAGATATATTTGGTAAATTCTTTTTAAGACAACATTCTAACTTTCCTTGAGCCGTTCACAGAATTCTTGAGTTTGTCCTTTTATAATATTTTAAGAAATTCCACCAAGTATTTATGTATGTAAATAGTTCGAATTTTCTGTTGTATTTACAGATCACAATGGTTAATAAATGGAAAGTATATTTCCATATCCAGTTTATTTTTATAAGTTGGGTGATGTCTTCCTCAATATATAATAAAATGACGGACATCACTACTATTCGAAAGGAACCTGGAGGTGAGAATCAACTTTATTTAAAATTTGAATATAATTTAGAATTTAATTCATTGTCTGTAAATAGAGGGGGGGCTGACTTTGGAACCCGTAATAAAAAAAATGCCTAAAAAAATAAGCCTAACATGTATTAGATAGTTTGAAATGGTTTACAATAACTGAGGAACAAATTAATGAAGAATTATCTAATAACTCTCAACAGTTTTAATTATAATTTATTAATGAATAATATATTATTTCACTTTTTTTATACAGCCTATAACAAATCTATATCACTCTCATAATAAATGAAAAATTAATAAACTGAAAGATTTATTAAAAAGGATTTCTTCAAAATATAAAGTGTGTGTCCTTAAGTTATATGTTATGAAATGAATTATTTTCTCGAAAGTTTAAAAAAAAAAAATTGGTTCGTGAGTGAAAGCGAACCGGTTTTCCATTTTGAAAATGGAAAATGGTGCCGGTTTTTTTAGTTTCGTATTTTTCTGCTTCTCATTTTTTAAACTGTAATGTTTCGTGATTTCCAGTGTGTCAGAGCATAGATATCCGGAACTCAGTGAAGATGCTCTCCCAGCTTAGGGGGTGTGAGGTGGTGGAAGGGAACGTACAGATTGTCCTCATCAACCACGCCCGCGAGTCTGATTACACCAATATCTCTTTCCCTGAGTTGAAAGAGATCACGGGGTACCTCCTACTCTACCGTGTCAATGGACTACGATCTTTGAACACTCTTTTCCCCAGCTTGGCTGTTATTAGAGGAAATACTCTCTTTTTGAATTATGCACTCGTCGTTTTTGAGATGCTACACTTACAGGTTTTTATATTTATTCACCTACTATTAAAACTATTAATTTACCTTTAAAGACTGATTCACGTATAGGATCGTTTGCTGTGTCATGTTCATTCAAACATAGAGAACGGTGTATTCCAGAATCTGCCAGTCGTTAAATTGATTAGACAGAGGAGGATGTCATGACTATAAGCTTATTGAGTGACCCTCATGTTAGTATTTCACCTTATTTTATTAATATTATTCATTATTCACAGTTGTATTATTTTTTATAGATCTCTTACGCCAACTTTGCATGATGGCATTTTGTCGCGTCCCGATAAAGTCAGTCGTTCAAAAATTATGGAAAGTGATCATGTTATTCTCTTACACACTGTATATAGATGTTGAATAATTATTATTTTTTTAGGAAATAGGCTTGAAGTCCCTTACAGACATCGTGCGGGGTTCTGTGTACTTTGCTAAGAACCCCCAGCTTTGTTATATCAGTACCATAAACTGGGACCTAATAGCATCTAGCGGAAAGGAACATCATTATATTATTGTAAGTTATTCATTCATTAGATTATAGTAAGTTATATCATTACATTATAGTACGTTACTATTTTTGCTGTATTAGAAGTCTAATATGGACCTAGTTGACAGACTACTTATTACATACATATTTTATACAATATGCAGGGTAGTGAAAAAACTTCCGGATCTTATTAGATATTAAATTTTGAGTTGAATTGTTTATATAAAATGACTCAGGAAAGGCTTCATCGAAAAATTATATTTTAAAAAAATTATAATTTTTTAGATTTTTCTTTTATCAATAATATTTTAATTGTTTCAATTTAGTCTGGGCAGTAAATCTAAAACTTGTCGGGAATTAAATTATTTTAAATATGGACGTTAGACAATATTTTTTTTTTTCTTTTTGAATTATTCTTAATTGATTGTTTAGTGTAATTCAGACTTTTGATTTCAAATAACCCCTCACTCTAAGTGTTGTTACTTCTCTTCCTGGGAACCGCTTCACAATTATTATGCCTTTTGTTTATGTTTAATAAATACTTTTTCAATTAATGTCTTTTTAATTTCAGCCTACGGATGTCCGTAGTTTTCGATTATCCGGGGTAACCTTCCAAAAAAGGAATTTTTTCAATTCACAAGCGTAATTCACCAGAACTCTTGCCCCCAAACTCAGAATTCTAAAGAAAAATGTGTTTTTCCAAAAAAAGGGGCGCTAACTTCACACGAGCCTCTACTAAATATTATTATTTTCATAGTTTTGTGTTTGTTCAGAATAATAAGCCAACTGTGGAATGCCCTTTGTGCGCTGTTAACCAGTCCTGTCCCACGATGAACTTTAAGGGAGAGAGGATCACGGTGTGTTGGGATAAACACCATTGTCAAAAAGGTAAATTTCACGGATAACCCTTATCCAAAACCAATTTAGTTGACAACCTTTATAATGTTTTTAATTATTTGCAGCCTTGGGCTCATAAAATCACGATTAATTTAATTTTTTTTGTAACTTTCAATCCATTATTTTTTATTTATGTTTAAAAGTGAAACTTCTATTTCAGTTT
This sequence comes from Aradus depressus, assembly GCA_963662175.1. NCBI lineage: Eukaryota > Metazoa > Arthropoda > Insecta > Hemiptera > Aradidae > Aradus > Aradus depressus. The sequence continues at coordinate 33,535,700 of OY759218.1, forward strand.
GCTCATGTTTTCTTAATTTATGAAGTTGTAGTTTACATTGACTTCTACGGCCGAGTTTCATGAAATTTCGTGTGTATGCTATATCCGTAACATTTAATATTGTACCCATAACCTGCTTAGTTGATTATCTGAGAAAGTTAGTTTAGCGCCAGACAGAATCAAAGAGGGCTGAGTGAATCCCATGATGTTATGTTTATAGGTTGAGTAGTGATCTGGTTATTATTATTGTTATTGAAATAAACAAATTAATATTAATTTGATCTGATTATTGTTAAAACCCAAATGTTTTTCACCTTGAAAACACTATGCTCTTTCCTAGCATCTACCAATGGGGGTCCTGCAATGAACCCCATTGGAAACTGCTGAGAAGTGCAGAAGATCTGTTAGTGTTTTCAAGAGACAGTGCTTTGTGGTAATGATTTTTATATCATTGCTTTCTTTGAATAAAGTGTTTTCTTTAACATAACTTGAGGCAATTTTATAACGGGGTTGGTTCTATTTTTGAGGATTAAATGTTTTATAATATTTATTTTAAAATTAATTCGTTTATTTTCAGTTTGCCACGCGAATTGTGGCGGTAGCTGCTCCGACAAAGGTGAGTGCTGTCACCCAAACTGTCTTAGCGGCTGTATTGGACCTTCTTCCGCCGACTGCTTATCATGTAGACATTTTTATTTTCAGAAGATGTGTGTTGAAAACTGTCCCCAAAACACCTATGAGGTATATTTATTAGTATATTTCGCCTGTTTTATTATTTACTTCGTTCGCATTTGGCCTCGCGGGTTCTACAATCTATATATAAAAGAGGCATATGTATTAAACTGAGATAGTGCGGGATGAGTAACTTTCCATACATTTCTTATATCCACTTCTAAGTTGAGGAACGCGGACATATTGTGGAATTTGTAATAAATAAATAAAACAAGCTTATTTTTTGAAATGTTGTCTATTCCACTAAAGATATTTATAAAAATACAACTACCGGTTTCGGCTTCACACCATCGTCAGGTACATGGTGTGAAGCCGAAACAGGTAGTTGTATTTTTATAAATATCTTTAGTGGAATAGACAACATTTCAAAAAATAAGCTTGTTTTATTTATTTCTTATATCCAACAAATACAGTCACTAGACCGGGACTTGACCGAAACTGTCATTGAATTGAAATAACCATACGTGGAGGTTATTACCGAGCAGTTTAACCCTCTGAAATAGGGCTGCCATCTCAAATTTTTGAAACCCCGGACTGAAGCGGTAAAAAACCCGGACAAAACAAGGACTTATCTCATTAAAAACTAGGAAAGATCAGACTCAAAATTTTTTACTAAATATTTTAAAATTTATATAAATCTTTATTGTATTGAAACGTGCAAAGTTTTATTTAGAACAAACTAAATATTTTTCTTTAAATTTTGATACTTTTCTTACAAGTAATTTCTTCACAAATAATTAACAATCTTTTACTTCCAAGACAGTCTCATATTTTTCAGTGTTCCCAATTTGTCTGAGAACATCACAATTATTAAGTTGTTAACACGTTTGATTATATCAAGCAATTTTTAGAATAAGAAAACTGTTAACGGACAATTTTTTCGGAGAATCAAATACAGCATGAACTAAAAACAATATAGTTAATAAACAGGTGGGATACAAATCGATTCCCAAAAAACGTATCGATACACCCTTGTGGCAATTATTAAAGTTAAATATTGATTCCATTCAGATACGCGTAAAACAATAAAAATACATCCATAGAACCATTTTTTATATAATTTTTGAACTTTTTAATAAAAGAAAAACAAAAATCAAAAACCCGGACATTTTTAAAAAAGTACCCCGGACAGCCCCCTCAGTCAAAAAAAGAGGACATGTCCTGGAAAACCCGGACGGATGGCAACCCTACTCTGAAGGCACTTCATCATCAACAATTTGTGTTTTTTTATTTTCCCCGTGACTTACGTTAAGAATGGAGTACCTGAAAATTTGACCGGTGAATGTGTATATGACTTTTGCCTTTTATATTTATAAAGATTTCTCTTTATTCGATACTTCTTTTATCTAGAACCTAATGAAATCTTCTGGTTCTTATATCTGATATGTTCTTGTAACAAGAGTACTTATAAACGATTTCTAATTCACCTGAACCTCTTTGAAAATCATGACAAGTTATGTAAATGTTTTTCTATGTTTTTTTAGTATATTGGTCGTCGGTGTGTTGTTGAGTCGGAATGCTACGACATGCCCAAACCGAGGGAGATGGATGAAAACGTCCGGAACAATCCATGGATACCGTTCAATGGACACTGTCTTCTCGAGTGCCCAACCGGCTATTCAGATGTTGAGAGAAATGGAAAACATATATGTGAATCCTGCCAAGATAAACCAGGTTTGTTGTTGGGGCCATATTCAATTTGTTTCTCGGTACAACGATAAGTTACTTCAACTGGCTAGAAGAGAGGGACGCACCGGACCTCAGCGGTGCCAAAACCAAGTCGACGACCTCGTTGTTACTGTACACGCTGATAGTGGAGCTGCTCAAGCCGCCATAGACGATATTGACAACTGGTGCGGCGCCAACAAACTGGCTCTCACCTAGCAAAGCTGAAGAGCGGGAGAACCGACGACCGATCCCCTGGTAACTGCAGGCACTCAGGAGTTAGTTCACGAGAGTTCAAATGATCTGAGTATTCTAAATGTCTGAACCACAGAAAGTAAGACAGCGCTCACAGGGGAGGGTATCATTGATACATGTTTAGCCAGTTTTTATTTGCCTTTCTTTTCTTCTTTAAAATTCCTTGAATTTTAAAAATGTTGCCCTTGAAATATGCTCGAATTGTTTTCACATATGTCACTTGACATCCTGTTCTAATTTCAATATTTCTCTAACGAACAAGGTTCCATACCATGAAATTTTAGTGGGATATGTAGGTAAAAACTATCAGAACTACACATTTATTAAATGTATTTTAGTTGTTCGCTTATTACTTCCTGATTATAATTAGTTTTTTTGTTTTCAGGGATTTGTAAAAAGACATGCACTGGAATTAATATTGATAGCATTGATTCAATACAAAAACTGAGAGGCTGTATCATAATCAAGGGAGCTTTGGAGATACAGATCCGCCGAGGTGGAAGTAAGTTCTAGCAACTGCTATTATCACTTATATTGTGTAATAACCTGTGGTAATGGTTCAGACATTGGCTGATTTGTTGATTAATATTACATACTGTTGAAATATAAACAATAGAATAATTTAATCAATAATAACTAATATAATTGATGTTTTAGGTAAGGTTGAGAAAAAACTGGAAGAAAATTTGAATATGGTCGAGGAAATTACTGACTATTTGAAAATAGTTCGGTCTTTTCCTTTAGTGTCTTTGAATTTTTTGAAGAAATTGAAAGTGATACATGGCATACATTTAGAAAGTTCCAAGTAAGTTCTCTTCAAATCAAATTTTTCAATAATAATGTTTTAAAGTGACGCTTTTATGCCATTTTAATTCAGTTTGTTCCCGCGTTCGTACGCATGAACACTAATTTTTGTAACTGTGTTTTGGTTATAAATTGTATGATGTAAATCTCAGTACATACCATTGATTATTTTATTTGCAATAACATTAAAAGTTTTTTTTATTTTTTTATCCAGATATGCTTTAGTGGTTCATAAAAATCGAAATCTTGAGGACTTATGGGATTGGGATACCCGTGGTGAGAGCTTAGACATTAAAAATGGGAGCATATTTTTTCATTTGAATCCAATGCTATGTGTTTCGAAGATAGAGACTCTGAATATGAAGGCAAATCTGGACTTCTTCACGGAATTCGAAGTGTCTTCCAACACGAATGGAGACAAAGTCGCATGTATGAAACGAATATTTATTTATTTTTGTTTTATTAACATTAGTTTACTTTCAATTTAAATCTAGTATTACCTACAATTTCTTTTCTTGAAAATTAAGCCTAAAAGTAAATTGTTGATGAAGTGGATTTAAGAAATTGGGTAAGACTGTCTAAAATTGAGGTTTACTTCCCCACCTTGGCTTAACCAAAACCCCTCCCTAATCACTCACTAAACAATGAATATATGGTCACGAATTCGTATATGTGAATTGAGAAGCCCATAATTGAGACATATTATCATTTTCAGCCAAATCAGGCAATGGGGAAGAAGGAAAATTAATTTTGTACATGGATTCGATTGGGGAAGAACTTTGTCTGGGTTTCACCCAAGTCTTTCTTTCGATGAAATTATTATTTGTCTGCACGTTGTGATGTTTTTTAAATTTCATTTGAAGTGTACTTTTTACTGGAAATATTTGAAAAATCTCAATATCTGAAATACAAAATAATTAATTTCCCTATTTGAGATGAGATGCCAACTTCAGTCATTTTGTTTTAGGCGACATCAAGTTGTTGACGGTTATCGTGTGTAAGAAGAATGCTGTGGCTGCTCTGATCAAATGGAAACAGTTCAAACCTCAAGACTCTGGAACTCTGCTCGGCTATGTTGTCCACTCGATAGAAGCTCCGTATCAGAACGTTACCATGTTTGATGGGAGAAACGCCTATGGCGGTCGTCGGTATGTTACAATTACACTATTGTACATATATGTCATAAAATATAGGCATCAATATTGTACATATAGTCGAGACCGCAAGATAAATGTCCACAGCTGTGGTGGAGAGGGAGAGTGTAGTGAGAAACCTGGATGGATTCTACGTTAGTGTATTTAAGAGCATGATCAATTTATAGGCCACAAGGAAACTTTAAATATAGAATTGGCTACTTTGAATCCGCTCAAATCGCATGACCCTCATAAAAATGCTGGCCGTTTAAAATGGGACGTCTTGTTTATGTATTTCATATTGTTTCCACTATTGTTTACTGTCTCCAAGGCTCGGTCCTATGGAACAAACTCTTTGACGGGTTGCTCCTTGACCTCGAGAACCGTGGATATAAAACAATAGCTTATGTCGGCGACCTCATGGTCACGGTCCTAGCTGATAGTCACGTCACTGTCTCTTCGCGCACAAGGCGCCATAGATGATATATGCAACTGGTGCTGCTCTAACAAGCTCGCCCTTTCACCTATTAAAACCTCGGCTTTACTGATGAGAGGGAGGCCCGATCCACGACACCCTCTGGCTTTAACGATCCACGGGCGGCACATTGCGCCGGGGCTGAAAGTGACGCCGCACATTGTAACCATTAAAGAAAGGACAACAGCCATTTTCAACACCCTGAGCCGCTTAGCCCGCGCGACGTGGCTGTAGCAAGGTACGCTGCTGCTGGTTGGTGGTATCGCCCCACGAAACGGCATCGCATGATGCTGTTGCAAGCCCAGAGAGCAGCCCTTTTTAAGGGTACAAGAGTTTATCGAACTGTCTCTACGGCTGCGCTACAGGTATTGGCCGGAGCTTCTCCCATAGAATTGGTCGGTAATGTTTCACAACAGCAAGGTGCATCCGACACAATAAAGAGCAGTAATAAAAGTAGTAACAATAATATTAAAAAAAAAAACAATTAAGTAAATGACTAATAAAAATTAATTGAAAAAAAAAAATAAAAAATAAACCAATATAAATAAAGTTTATTACTAAATAACAGAGAGAAAATCCGCTAACTTTTAGTCTCGATTTACCCCTTGAAATTCTTTTCAGATGGCGAGTAAAGTATGTTGATGTCTCAGATGGATCAGACAGGCCTGAGCCAGAAAATGACGAACTGAACCACATCTTGACCCGGCTCAAGCCATACACCCAGTACGCTTTCTACGTGAGGACGTACAGCATCGCTACTGAAAACATTGGAGCTCAGAGCCCTATTCAATACTTCCGGACTGACCCTGACGGCAAGTCTTTTTTTTTCTAAGATTTAAATTTGTGGATCTTTATTCAAATTCTTTTCGGTTTTGAAGTAAGTATATTAAAAGTGAAATAATGAAATCTGTATTGATAAAGCTGCAAGTTATGCTTGCCCTGGTATTCCGCTAAAACGGCTATACGAAAATTCTCGAATCTTCGATTATTGGTAAATTTGAAGATAGTTAGGTTTGTTCTGAACATTAGTGTGGCCTCCACAGAGAGACACTATAGAGAAACAACTTCCGGACGCACACCTTATTCAGAAGTTACGTTTTTTTTTTTTTTTTAAATACATTTTGACTGTCACCTTAGGCCAATGATAACATAACTTTGAACTAAAGAAAATCAGCATTAAAGTAAATTGTTTTTTTAAGCTGTTACGACTCATCGATAACCTTATTGTGACCAGTTTCGTTAATAGATTGCTCTCATACTATTGAATAACATTTCTGAAAGATAAAATACGTTTTTTCATTTAATAATTTATTCATCATGAGGGAACACCGACCACTCAAAAGAGTTTCAAAAATAGCTTTTTCTCTTCTCCTTAAGGCTAGCACTTTTTTCGAAAATGTGTTATTCACATGATCGTATTCTACATTAAATCTGCTTCGAACGGTATGATTATTTTAAACCAAAGAAAGTCCACCTACATCGAGTTGAAAGAAATATTTAAGGTGTTCAAACCAAAGTCAGCTATGATGTAGTTTTTAATTTCGTCCGAATTTAATATTGGTAATATCGTAATGTTCGCTAGGTTGAAGTGATTTTATTGTTAAATTTTGGTGTACATGTAAGACTGAAAAACACGTTAGATGAATAGTTAATTTGTGCAGGAGCTATTTTTTCGTAATTACAGTTTTCTAAATTATTTTTGGCATAACAATTTCCATCGAGAATAATCTTACTATTTCTATTGGTAGGAGCTTAGTCACCTTCAGTGAATCATTTAATTATAAATAATTCACATTGCCCCCTTTTTGAGGTTACTTTTAGGACCGTTCTGATGCACTTGGAATCTTTTTATAGGTCTTACGAAATCCATCCCCAATAAATTATTTTTACGTTTCTTATTTGTGTTGTACAGCCCCTACTGAACCACAGTTTCTGAAGGCCTACTCCAACTCCAGTTCGGAGATGGTGGTCAGCTGGCAGCCACCTCTTCACGCTAACGGCCGACTCTCTCACTATTTGGTGACCAGCCGTTGGGAGAAGGACCGGGAGGATTTCATTGAACAGAGGAACTACTGTCTTGATCGTAATTATTACGTATTAGCGGATTCATATAGAAATAATCTTATGTCACATTATAGACAATGTTTGTATGAATATTCCCTCTTGGGAACCCTCTTGAGTGATATTAAGATTCATATAATTTATTACAATTTATTGTTTCCCCCTAACCAGTTTTTTTCACTTCTAATTTCACTAGATTGTTCACGAGAGCGTTCTTCAAGAACCGCAGAGTAGCTCCCCAAAACTGTGTTAAAAAAAAAAAAATATTTTGTTGAATATCTCTATTACAATTCGCCAAATCAAAAAAGTTGTAGAGAACTAAATTGCAAAGATATGTAATTTAAAACTAATATTTTGGAATTGAGGTATTTCCTTACAAATGGAGGGAACGACTTGTACCTCAATGTAAACGTCTCATACTTTTTTATTTCCCCAGATAAACGAAGTATAGGGTAAGTTATGTAAACGGCCAGAAATTCGATGTGGAGTTTTTAACGGAATTTCATGTTTTACGACCTCCAGATTCGAAAAATGTTGTCTGTCTGTGAACACGATAACTCCCGATAGAATGAATGTACTGACACGACATTTTTTCTGTGTATCCTAACCCTTCAAGGGCGACACCTATTTTTTTTCTTTTTTTTTTTTTCTTTTCTTAAAATATGCCTATGATGTTCATGGATACCTGCTTTTATTGGTACGAGATCCTGCAGTGAGACAGGGGAGCGACCATAGGAGGACCCAGCCCAGGACCCCGGGGCACCCAGATTAGGGGACAAGAAACGGCGCAACCGGGCGTCTCTCTGCAGGCATTGTGCTTAGGCCTCGGAGTAGCGAGGCCTGTTAGAGAGGTTGTGCTTGTATGTGCCACCGACCAGGGTGGCTTAACTTACTAGAATCTCCACTCTTGTAACTGCCGTTGTAATGAATGTATTGACGAAATTTCATATGTGAATTCAAAGTCCTACAAGGATGACATGTATGTATCGCCATGGAATTTTATATTTAGATTCAAATCGCTATAAGGATGGAACCTGTTCATTTCCCCTAAGATCAGACGAAGGGAAGGGGGGGATCAGTGGAGGGGAGCTCGATTCACCCCAATAATGAATATATCGAGACAAGATTTAGTATGAGGATTCAGAAGTCCCTATGTTCAGTCAAATATTGTGTTTTAGTCCAAAAGGTCGATTGGCTTTGGAGGGAGAGCGAAAACGTTATTTATTAATTTGTGCTGGGGAAGTTCATAGCCGGTGATTCATTAACGACTTCTTCTATATCCCTCACCGTTTCATATTGGCGGGAATATTTGCATTATAAAATGCACAGTAAATTACAAAAAAAAATTCCCTATTTCTAAAAGTCCTCGATTTTTGATTCGAAATAGTGAACTTTGAAACAGTGAGTGGTGTCCAAAAATGTTACTTGAAACAATTCCTCTGTTTTTATGAGACCTTTAAAATGATGTACAAGTCGGTCCCTCTCCTTGCCTGAAAACTGTTGACAAGCCCCCCGCCGTCCATCCCTAAAATAATATTTTCAACGTGTCTACCTTCTTCAACATTTATCTATCTACATACTATACTATATTGTTTTGATTTGATACGATTTGTAATGGAGTTATCGAGCAAAATGTTTAAAAACGTTTTTTTATTGAGGTTGTTTGACTGTATGTAGTTCTTGGAGAACGCATTAGCTATCATATGTTCTTATGAATTCTTTTTCTTCTTTTGAATTCCCTGGAACACCCGCCATTGTATCACACAATTGTTTTATATATGCGCTTTCTCATCTAAACCTGGCCCCAGGTCACCCTCAATTTGGTATGATTATGAATATTGTTTGTTGCCCAGCTCATCCCTGGCCTATAATCTCTCATAAGCCCACCAAATCTGCGAAACTGCCAATACGAAGAGAGCCAGATGAGCTTGATGAACTTTCTCTAAAAAGTTGCCCTCGCAAGAAGAAGGTTGTTGTCGATGAGCAGCGTGAAAATGAGATTTCTTTTGAGGATCAACTTCTAAACCAGATCTACTTTAAAAGGTATTGTATTGATCCCAAAGATATAGAGGTTAGTTAGCATTTCTTTAAGTTATTTGTAAGTTTACTTTTGTTATTTTGACAAATTTTAAATTGTACTGTTCTTAACATATTCTGAAATTCTGTTATGTCTTTCCATATGATCCTTGCCCTGCAATACCTTCATTCTTCTCCGCTCCCACCCGAGGATGAGTGTTAGAGGATATATTTAAGAAATAAGTGTGTTGTCGATACCTTCAAAAGGATGTGTCACACATTACTGTTGTGAATTGTTTTTTCAAGAACATTGCCTTAAAAAAAAAAAATTCACCGTCACGTTTTTGTAATTTGAGTTATCCTAAAATTATCCTGAAGCTAATTAATCCGACATTTTTACAGAATTGCATCAGAATTATGCGGTCTGACATGAAAAAATAAATAAATGGGTGGCGGCAGGACATCATAATGTAACTTTCATATCATGTATTACTGACATCCCTTAAGACTGCCGTTTGTCCACTTATAGTTTGAAAAATATATAGTTGTGGCATCTATTATTGGAGAAAGATAAAATCTATAATCACTTGGAGCTATTTGGGGTTAACTTCTCAACCTTCAGTGGAATATTGATCATTATAATTCAACGTTAATTATAATAAGAACTGATATGAATGTGGAACTGTGTGTTGAAGGACAAATACGAACAGCGTGAGGCGAGACCTGACGGAGGATGTGGAGACCAGCTTAGAGGAGATCCTGCCCGAGAGTGAATCAGACGAGAACAGCTCTCACTCCTACATTGATGGTAAGAAGGTAGCTAGTAGTGATTAGTAGGTAGTGGGTGCTAAGTAGGAAATAGTCTAGGTAGCCCACCCCCTACATGTTTGTAGGCCTTACTGATGATATAAAATATTGAAACGTTGGCGGTTGAATGGAAGTGCATTTGTTTAACCAGACTTCCCCTAGAATTATTTCTACTGTATCTACAGTTTTTATTTGTTGTGATTGATTGTTAATGTTCTTGTCATTATTTTTAAGGTATCCATTTCTCCCAAGTGGTGAAAAAAACTAGTCTTGTGATGAGAGGCCTCCATCACTTCGGCCTATACAACATCACAGTGAGAGCCTGTCGGAGGTTCGAGCACTGGGAGAATTACACCAAGAACAACACCTGCAGCGAAGAAGCCATAGTTTCTGCCAGGACCCTCCCGATGGGTACGTACATTCATGTATATGTTATACATAGTAGTTCATCATAACCTTAGCGTCGAGGGGGGAGGCTTTATGCAATGTATTTTTCTCTGCTTATCTTCCACCTTTCTCCTATAAAATTAGGCAGCAGCAGTTTGTGTTATGAAGGATTGTAAAATTAAATATTGCACGTTTTTGTGAGGTGCCCAGTAGGCGGGGGTGCTTTGCGCGCTATAGCCTTTGATGATCCTTCGGCTTCGGCGAAACCTTCTGCCTGATTTTGGCCAAAGTAGATTATTCAGTCTGACTGCTCATAGGTATTAACTGCGGTCTCTGAGGTCTTACACCTCATTAAAAATTACATAAGTTATAACTTCATGTTCTGTGCTCACTTCAAAATATGAATAGTAACGAACTTTCAGTACCGAGGTTCGATTTTTGCCACTTTTGAGGAAGTAATATTCCTCCCCGCAAGACGGAATGTGAGGTAATTAATTATTTCAGGCCTATAAAATAAATACCCAACAATAAGCAAAATGTTTCTTTTTTTTTTTTTTTTTAATTCGGTTATAAGGAATGGATCCATTTGCAGGGGTTTTTAGGTTTTTAGGCAGTGGGGAGAGGTAATGACATTCCCAGCCAGAGTTGTCCTTATGCAAATTGAGCTGTACTTAGTTGGACCTATCGAAAATACGCACGAAATCTCATGTATTTACTTGTAAGGGTTAGGAACAGAATCGACCCTGTTCTTGACTTTCATCCGAAGGGAAATTGTTTACATTTTTCGACACAATTTTCCCACGTCAGTGACTGTATGCCATTATCGTGTGACAACATGCAATAGTCCCCCCTACACATACAGTTACAGTCCTTTAGCGCCATAACTCCCGAACACCTACTCCGATTGTGTTTTAAACTTTGCTCAAAAGTCGATCTTGTAAAAGGTAGACAATTTCGTAACCAGACATTTTATTGATTTTTCCTATGTCGGTTACTTGACGCTTTTGATTCCATGATCCTTTCGGACGTTCATCTGGGAGGCCGAGAAGCCGATTTATATCCAGAATAATAGCGCCTTATTCCTACGTCACAGCTTTGGTTGTTTAGTAAATACTCAGTCTCGCATTTCTCATGCTTGTATCTGATCAATATAATTACTTACACGATGGTTATATCATCAGCCAAAGCGAAGGGGGCTTTACTCAATAACCCGAATAACTGCCGATTCTAATGACTGTCGACACGAAGTTGTATATCTGGATTCAGGTGAATCCTATTGACTAAAGGGGGACTCAACTCTAAAACCCTAATAATTACTGATGCAATGAATTCCAATTGTTTCCAAATTTTATATGAAGATGAGATGCCCCCGAGTTCACCGAAGAGAGGTAGCTTGAATATATGTTGATTATAAATAATTCGAGCTGGGGAAGTACTCTGCCGTTGATTCACTAACTTTTTTTCTTAGCATCTGCTGACGATTTGGAAAACATCTATCCTATATGGGAAATCCGACACGACTCTGGTGGGGACGTCCTTCTTAGCTGGAACGAACCTCTCAACCCGAATGGACTTATAGTTGCGTACCAAATCGAATATACGCGGCTCGACTACGGCAAAGGGAAAGTAAGTAGTTTTTATTTTTTTTCAATCCATTGAATCTTTTTGAACATATACTACATATATATATATATACATATATTATTTCTTACTCACTCGTTATGTTTTTCAGAAAATCGCAACAATAGAATGTATTCCTCGGATAGGGTTCGTGGAGGCTGGGAGAAGCTACATATTAAAGAGTTTGACGCCGGGAAACTATAGTTTACGTCTTCGAGCCATTTCTTTGTACGGAACAGGAAATTTTACTCCTTATAAGTACTTTGTAATAGAGGTAAGCCTATTTGTTTTATCATGAAGATTATTTGCAAGACAATTAAAAATAGTCTTATCTGGGATGGAGTCTCTCTAACCCCTCGATGGAGTCACTTTTTGGGATTGTACTTGTCAAAAACTACTTTTCGGTAAAATTCCACATAATGTTTGAGCTTATGCTAAGGGGTGCGTAATTTTAATTTCATAACATAACTATTTTTGATTTTTGAAAAAATGCGATACACCTGAAGAAAAATATGTTTTAGAACTTACAGGCGTATTAAATTAAATGTGAGCGATGAAGGTCTTTCCCTAGCGCCCCTTTTATTTGCTGAACCTTGGTCCGTCAGTATCTCTGGTTATATTTAACAAAATTGAACCTATGGGTAATTTAATTTATGACTAAGTGAATTTATTATCTTCGAGTCACAGAAAACAAAACAAAGAAAACTAGACAATCACAAAAATTTCCTGGATGATGGTGCTCCACAGGTGAAGTCCCGTCTAATTTATTTATGATAGTTGCTAACTAGTGTGGTTGTATTTCAGGAAGCCTGGCAGATGTCCATGGGGCTTATCCTCATCCTGCCAGTCATGCTATTGGTTATCATCGTTTGCATCTTAATGAGCGTGTACTATATAAAGAAGCAGCACAACCGGATCCTCTCCGGCAACCTAATAGTTTCTTACAACCCGGAGTATGTACGTACAGGTCAGTGGTTTTAGTCCTAACTAAACCCAACAGGGATAAGACCGTTTCTGGTCCTTTTTGAATTATATTTGGGCTCCTAGTAACTAACTGGAACTAAACCTTAACTGGACGGACTAAGAACAGTTAGAATAAAAAGTTCGCAATATGAACACAATGAAATCAAGAGAAACATTGAAGTTCCTGGAATGCACTCATCTGAATAAAAGGCATACACCTGGCCAAACAGAACAAATGTTTCTTGGTGGTAGACAGATGCAGTGGACTTACTTGTTACATAAGTATTAAGATGTATCAGTCCAACAGAATTTATTGTCCATCTGGTCCCTGATAGGTGTCCAGTCCTCTGACCTCTTCTCCAATAAGATTCACCACCTGAGGATGTCATCTTGACTGACGAAACTAGTTGTGGTTAAAATAAATTCTGTTGGACTGATACATATTATTTATTACTTATTTAACAACCAATGTAATGGGAAAATTTTGGAAAAAAAATGGAATTAATTTTTATTAATCCTCTGTTTACAAAAAAAAAAAAAAAAAAAATGGTTTAAAAGAAAAAATTAAATAGGTGTATATGTACCTACTGTACAGAGTCTATCCTTGAGTTGCCGAAAGAACCCAAAAATATGAATAAAAATATGCGAATCAGGTTCAAATATGTATTTTTAGCGATATATGCAAATAAAAATAGCTTAAATTGATTCTATATGGGCCAAAACGTAAAAAAAAAAAAATTTAAACAGGACGCTGAAGTTAAAAGAAAAAAATATGTAAATGCATATTATGTTTGCCTTTTATATTTGTAAAGATTTTTTTTTTTTTTAAATTATTGTTCTCTTGATTGTATCTGTTTTTAGTTGCAGCGTATGTAGCTGACGATTGGGAAGTTCCACGAGAAGATCTCAGGCTAATCAGAAAGATCGGTCAAGGAACTTTTGGATCCGTCCATGAAGGTATCTGGTTCAATCAGCCTGGTCCCTCCACGTTCTGTGCCGTCAAGGTACTTAAGGATGAGGCTTCTGAGAAAGAAAGGATTGAGTTGTTAAACGAAGCATCAGTTATGAAGTAAGTTATGAAGTAATGCTATGTTAAATATCCCCTTCGTCTATGGTGGCATTAATTGTGATGTTTTTATAATTTCGCGCTTTTATTTAAATTGTTCTCTTTACTTTAATTCAAATACGCGGGAATTTTCTCAACCTTTGTAACTAAATGTTTCTAGAATAAAATACTAAAGAGATGCCAGATCGCATATCTCATAGAACGATACTCAAATTACTGATTTTAATGTATATATATAATTGGATTTCTATAACCAAAGGGCGGGTTCGAAACCCGGCCGAGGTCCTTCGGTTTTTTATCTGGAAGATGAAGAAACCTTGAGCAGATCTCCTTCGGATGGGATGTTAAGCGATGGCCCCGAGTCTGTGCGATGTCAGGTACTCGTTAAAGACTCCTATCCTAGATGAATAAGCCTACGTAGGCAAAATTTAGGATTCCCATAGTAGATGCGGGCGCATATCCACCGGGCTCATGTATATTAATAATATTTCAGGCCAAGCTATGTTAGAATTGGCCAAGTTTAGAGCGACGTTTAGAAAGGCGGTTTTGTTGAGTCTTTACCAAACTAATATATTGTTTTTAAGTTGAGGAACGCGGATATATTGTGGAAACTTGTAATAATTAAATAAAACAAACTTTAATAATATTTCAAAATTTTAAATAATAAAAATTTCAAAAATATGTTTGTTTTATTTAATTAATATATTGTTGTTATTTGCAGAGCGTTCAGCGCGCATCACGTGGTGAAGCTGATTGGGGTGGTCTCCTTGGGTCAGCCGACCATGGTGTTAATGGAGCTGTTGAACCATGGAGATCTAAAGTCGTACTTGTTGACCTATGAGCTGGATCCAGACGGCACAACTCCGTTCAAAGCACCCCACTACTACCCTCTCTCTCATAAGGTAACTCTAGCCAATAACCAATACTTCTCAAAACCAGGCCAATAAAGTTAACATTATGATACAAATATCCTTAAAAGATGCCCCACACGATGCTCTCTTTTCATTTTTTTTGACATGCTTTATTTTATTCGCTCTTGTTTTACTTGCAAAACCAGCAACTTATCCTGCAAGTTTCGTCAATATACGATCAGGCGTTTTTGAGTTATTAGGTGTATATATATATATATATAACTAAGTAATAAAGTAAGGTGGAAGCCCAGCTACCAGGGAAGGGATAAAATCATTGTATGCTTAGGTCCCTAGATGTAAAACCCCAGCCCACCACCATCTTTTTTATAGATGGTGGTGGGCTGTCTTTACTAGGACGTTTGAAAACAATACTATTATTAAGCTGGCGAACTATTTTTTTTTTGATTGGGGGGGGGGGAGAGGTGAAGAGGGCCTCTAATGAATTAAATTGGGCTTAACAGTGTGGCGCAGACACGGTTCGACCTAACGCACGAAATGGGGAATGTTCAGGGTGAAGAAATGGATAGGCTATTTAGCGCACCTGAGTTTTCAGAGGAAGGGGATGGGTGCACGAAAACTTTTACATCTTTTGAACAAAAAACAGAATCTTTACTTTAGATTTAAATTTCATTGCTACAATCGTTTCTGAGGTAGAGCGCTCATAAAGTTCCAGTCCCATACACACACATACAGAGACATACATCATTGCGAAAATCAAAACTTGTCCCGGGGACCTTGAAACGTGAAAATCCATTGAAAACTCGATATCGGATTTTCGCTAGACTACAATATTTCGTTCTGCTAAATGTACTCGTATAAGCAAGCAATATGCCATAATAATGTTTCAATCATGATTTTCAGAAAATGATCCGCATGGCCGCAGAAATAGCTGATGGAATGGCATACATCGCTGCCAAAACGTTTGTCCACCGAGACCTGGCCGCTAGAAACTGCTTGATTGGTGACAACTTTACCATGAAAATTGGAGATTTCGGAATGACCCGAGACATCAATGAAACCGGTTACTACCAAAAAAGTCAGCCTTTTGCAATTTTTTATATTGTTTTGAATCGATAGTGTCGCTATGAATTGTTTATTGGGGCGAACAACGAACCCACTCTCCGCTAGATCTAGTCATTTTATATGATTGTTCTTGTCAAGAATAATAATTGATAACGTACATACAATAGCTATAGAAGTTTTATCAAAATAAATGCTGACTCCGTCCCATTTATGTCCTCAGACAGTTTTATTTTTTTTTTTTAATGAATGTTGTCTGTCTCACTGTTTTGTCACTACGCTCCGCTAATAAATATGAACTTTTTTATTTTTTATTTTTAAATATATATGTTATGGCGGTTTATTTGAAACTCAAGGTAAGGATGAGTTTCGTATAGTGGGAAAGGTGCTGAATATCGATAAAAATAGTAATTGAAAAGAAAAAAAACAATTTTCAAAAGTCGTGAATCATGACCCTCATTTCCAATAAATGTGTTTTAGTGGATTTCTGATGTGAATAATCAATTTCTAAGATTATAAACATTTTTATTGTACCTTACAAATCAGCAGCCTCTTATGTTAATTTTGTTATTTAGGGTCGAAAGGTCTATTTCCGGTCCGGTGGATGGCTCCTGAGAGTTTACGAGATGGAATTTTTACATCCCAAACAGATGTCTGGAGCTATGGTGTCATTCTTCATGAAATTATGACGCATGGTGGAAAACCTTACGAAGTAATACTTAACTTATAGTACATCGTAATAATTACGATTAATAATTAGTATAAGCATTTTTCTCAAACTGATTTTGAATTTTCCCCCGACACAGAGGATAAAACTAGCATTAGGTCCAGTGCTATTATTGGTTTTAGGGCCCCTTTATATTAATGTATTTAACTGGATTGTTTATTTTAGGGTCTGAACAACGAAGAAGTAGTGAGCTTCGTCATGGACGGGGGTACGATAGAAGCTTCAACAGAGAACTTTCCAAGGAAGCTCAACGATGTAATGAGACAATGTTGGCAGCAGAGGCCAGCCAAGCGGCCATCTTTCTTAGACATTGTGAACCTTCTCACGGAAGACGACGAAGTGGACGAGCGCTTCAAGGCTCTGTTTTTCTTCCACTCTAAGGAGGGGATTTCATACAGAGAGGCTGTCGCGGAAAAAGACTCTCAACAACTTCTCCCTCAGAGAGTATAGGAACAGTTACAGGGGGGAGCCAACCCCCCCGTAATATTTACCATTATTATTTTTAAATAAATTTAATGTTTGTTGAGAATTTTCTTTTCTTTATGAGTTGGTGTTTCTACCTCTACCCACTAGAACATATTTTATCATAAAAATGCATTATAAGTGCATAGCCTTGAAATGCAGAATCGTAAAAGTACAGTGCAACCTACCTTAACAAGCATTAAGCGAAGCAATTTTTCCCATCTACATAAAGAGGCATTCCACGCCAAAACCTTACAATTGTTGGCGACGGTTCTCCGATTT
This sequence comes from Aradus depressus, assembly GCA_963662175.1. Lineage (NCBI taxonomy): Eukaryota > Metazoa > Arthropoda > Insecta > Hemiptera > Aradidae > Aradus > Aradus depressus. The sequence goes on from OY759218.1 coordinate 33,553,065, forward strand.
CGCTCAAATTTAGCAGGTAGTTTCTACCACAATTTTCAGTGATGAACCGAAAAACGTCAAATTTTGTTTTTGCGCTCCTGAAAATTTGAAAAATGGACATATTCGTTTTTGGCAAACGGCCACGGAATTAAAACTATGGGTTTCCATTGAAAAAATCGAAGTTGCCCTTGATTTGACCCTGAAAACGCCACTCGAGATTAAATTTCGTATTACCATTATATGTCCCCTTTTTAAACCCTGCAACTTTTGTTTGAACAATTTTTTCAATAAAGCTTATTTTTCGACTTGATTCTTGTTTTTCAGGTTAAATGAATCACCCGGTATATACAGGGTGTCCCAGCATGGAGGTAAAAAACTTTGAGGTCTTAAAGGAAATTTAATTTTGAACAAATAAATTTCCTATAAACATAGTAGGTCCGATTCGGAACCGTTTCAGAAATATCCAACATCTTCCAATTCTTGTATTTAGCACTATTTTTTTGCATAAAATCTCTTATTTCTCCTTAAGTATATAAGAGATAAGACAAAGTATATTATACCATCATAAAGAGCGGTAAATTACCTTTAAAATAAGTTCACTTTATTATTACAATTACAAGAATTTGACAGTTTATGGGCAGCATAAACCGAAGGACTGTGTAATTCGGAAATTCTTTGGCAAACTGTCTCGTCTCACAATTATAAGAGTCATGTAATATACTGTTTTATCGTTTGAAAGCTTATTAAATGCACAAGCTTTCTAAATAAAAATTAAGATATACAATAAGGAATTTTTTTTGAAAAAACGTGAGACGAGACAGTTTGCCAAAGAATTTCCGAATTACACAGTCCTTCGGTTTATGCTGCCCATAAACTGTCAAATTCTTGTAATTGTAATAATAAAGTGAACTTATTTTAAAGGTAATTTACCGCTCTTTATGATGGTATAATATACTTTGTCTTATCTCTTATATACTTAAGGAGAAATAAGAGATTTTATGCCAAAAAAATAGTGCTAAGTACAAAAATTGGAAGATGAATATTTCTGAAACGGTTCCAAATCGGACCTATATGAGGTTATCGGACCTATATTACAGACTATCAGCTCTTGGACATGGATAAACGACCCCCCTGTATTGTCTGGATTGTAAAGAGGAGGACAGGAGAGGGGATGGGGGTTAGTCAGTCGAGAGTGAGGTTTGGTCCGTTTAAGGGGAAGAGCGTTGAGGTCTCCGGGTAGTTTCCATCTTGTTATTGTGCGTAGTGCCTGATGATCGAGGAAGACCGTTGAGGTCTCCGGATATCTTCCATCTTGTTATTGTGCGTAGTGCCTGATGAACGAGGAAGACCGTTGAGGTCTCCGGATATCTTCCATCTTGTTATTGTGCTTAGTAAGACCGTTGTGGTATCCGGATAATTTCCATCTTGTTATTGTGCTTAGTAAGACCGTTGTGGTATCCGGATAGTTTCCATCTTGTTATTGTGCTTAGTGCCTGAAGGAGTTGACTTGAGGACAGCAGTCTCCGGGTTGGTCACGTCATGGTGAGTTTGACTTGTATTTTAAACCTTTCCTAACTGGCGATGTGTGGTCTTGTATAGCCAATAGTTTATGTTTCAATTACCTATTTATATATGTTGTCAAGTTTAGTTAGAATTTTTAGTTAAGAATCGTTAAGTTAGTAACCAGTAAGAGGCGCGGGATTACTTTTTTTTTTTTTATTCAAAGGATTTTATTCTTTGTTCCTCCTTTGACTTTTCCGCTACCTTCCCTAGACTAAGCGAACCTAGCTGGGGAGCGGTACAGCCGACTTACATACGTATTATTACTTTTTGACATCTTTTACAGCCATATATTGTAAAATAACCATCAAATAATTATTCAAAATGAAATTAATATTATTATAGTTAATGCTTGGTTTGCATCTGAACTCTCATCAACAAGAACTGTATTTGGCAATGTAAACCAAATTTGTTTTCCTGACGCCCTTCGAAAAGGAAAATGTAGATAAAATGCGTATATTGTAAACTTCAATTGTGCTTTTCATGTTTTTATATTGATTACCACCCGAAGTCATGTTCATACGTACTTTCATGCCTAAATATTTTTTAAACTTAACTATATATATATATATATATATATATATATATATAGGCATGAAAGTACGTATGAAAATGACTTCGGGTGGTAATCAATAGAAAAACAAGAAAAACACAATTGAAGTTTGCAATATACGCATTTATTTATTACTATACATATATATATTCACACATACATTGTATACAGGGTGTGTATACTATACATTGTATACAGGGTGTCCCAGCATGGAGGTAAAAAAATTGAGGTCCTAATAGAAATTCAATTTTGAACAAAAAATTTCCTATAACCTCATATAGGTCCGATTTGGAACCGTTTCAGAAATATTCATCTTCCAATTTTTGTACTTAGCACTATTTTTTTGGCATAAAATCTCTTATTTCTCCTTAAGTATATAAGAGATAAGACAAAGTATATTATACCATCATAAAGAGCGGTAAATTACCTTTAAAATAAGTTCACTTTATTATTACAATTACAAGAATTTGACAGTTTATGGGCAGCATAAACCGAAGGACTGTGTAATACTCTCTGACGGTCTGAGATAGCCCCTACCGAGAGCTAAGATGTTTACACATAGAAAAAAAAACTACTATAGACACGCATCTGAGTGCACAGACTTTTTTTATCCTTATTCTTTTTTTTGGCAATCAACACCAGAATTATTCCTTTTTGGCTACATGCAAATAATTCTAATCTTATTGTTAAAAAAATAACAATAAAATATATCAGAACAGTGGAAAAAAACCTAATTTAACCGTGATGTGAATAATCAATTTCTAAGTTTATGAACATTTTTATTGTACCTTACAAATCAGCAGGCTCTCATGTTAATTTTGTTATTTAGGTTCCAAAGGTCTATTGCCGGTTCGATGGATGGCTCCGGAAAGTTTACAAGATGGTATATTCACTTCCAATTCAGACGCCTGGAGCTATGGGGTCGTTCTATACGAAATGGTCACGCTCGCTTCACAACCTTACCAAGTAATATTTAACTTATAGAACATCGTAATAATTACGATTAATAATTATTATAAGCATTTTTCTCAAACTGATTTTGAAAACCAGCATTAGGTTCAGTTCTTCTCAACTTTGTGTTGTTAGAACACTACGTATATTAACAAGCAGTCAAACCCGACACTACACCAAAACCCTTTTCAATACATTTCCGTTTCAGGCCAGCAATTTTTTTACTTCCTCAGCTATACGAAGTATAGGAGAAGTCATGTAATCGGTTAGAAATTTGAGGCAGTTTTCAGCAGAATTTCCTGTATTCCAACTTTCTGATTCCAAAAATGAAAAAAAACACAGGCTTCTATAATAGTGCCTTATGTATACTGTAGTGTGTTATTGTTATATGTTGAACTGAATAGATTTATGTTTATGTATTTAAATGGTTTGTTTATTTTAGGGTCTGTCCAACGACCAAGTTCTGAGGTACGTCATAGAGGGGGGTACGATAGCTCGGCCAGAAAACTGTCCGAGCAAGTTGTACAACGTCATGGCGCAATGTTGGGAGAACAAGCCAACCAACCGGCCTTCCTTCTTGAACATGGTGAGCCTTCTTCTGGAAGATGTGGAAGAGGACTTCGAGGCTGTGTCCTTCTTCCACTCTCAGGAGGGGATTGAGTACAGAGCGGCTGTCTCAGAAATTACCCCCCTCATTGTCTCCCGGGAGGTAGAGAACTTCTCTCTTAGCGAATGTGAGGACAATTGTAGGGGGGAGCCAAGTCCGAGCACCACTAGTAGGAGCACCAATGGGAGCAACCCACATTTCTCTGGATATTTTAGAACAACCAGTTGTTGATTTCTAATTTAAATAATAAATTAAACTAATAATTAAAATAAAAAAACTTCACAAAGTTATGTAAGAGCGATAACAAAAACATTTTAATTATCGTGTCAATTCACTTATATCTTTCACCAAGGCCAGAATGTATATTTTTTTCACATAAATCTATATATCGGTAGTTCAAAAAATTCGAATACACCTTAAAAACTGGCGTTTTCCTGGCCCAAAATATTTTGACGTGTTCTCTCATGAACTGCGGTTGCTAATCCTTGGTATTAACTTATTTAGGATATCTTTATCGCTATTATATTAATTTATTTTGCTTATTGGAAGAAGGTTATTCTTATGATATTTAATCTAGAATACAAATAAAAGTTTTGTTATATGTGTTTTCTCCAGGGAAGTAGGTAGCAAACACTTCGAACTTGTTCTAAATAATTTTCCAGTATTATTTTTAAATTATTCTTTAATAGTTACGTACAAACTCTGATCGTTCCTATATTTATTGTTTAATTGTATTAGATGGTAATCTAGCCTTGTTCATTAATTTCTTCCTGCTTTTATCAATATTAATAACTTCAATAACTAAGACTTTAGTTTAGAGAACTGATTCTCTATCAATTTACCTTCGTAATATTACAACAACTGAAAAACGTAAAATTTGTAGTAGTTTCTCTCTTGAACTGGAGCGACGGTATTATTAGCCAAGGTCTGACCTGGCTGGTGTGAATAGATCATATAAAATATTCATATAAAATGCTTTGTTGCATACATTGAACAGAATTGCAGCTAAAAAATGAATATTTGTTTAGGAAAGAATGTTATTTTTTTTTTTTTCCAATGCAATAACTTCATAACAGTTGATGTATTTTCCATGTGTTGGACATGACAGAGGTTAGGGAAATCTAAGTATTTTATGGCCAGAAATCATTAAAATAAAATGAAGTTTAATTTTATGAAGAAAATCCTTTACCAAAAGGCAGTATTAAAATTTTCATAGATTCGTATTTAGCTTGTACATCCAAGAAATAAAATAAAAATTCTCTATACTTTATTATTATTTATTTTTTCTATTATTCTGATTTTCAATTGATGTGACATTGACAAGGAAAGACATTGACAAGGATTTACATTATTTGAAATATTTTTAAACGTTTTTTGTTACCAATAATTGGTTAAGAAAATCTTAGTTTAATTTCTTTATTTGGTAACTCAACTTGTTATAGATCGAACTGATTCTGTCAGTTTTGTCTACGTCATAAAAACTGTGTAGTTTCCTCTTGAACTAGGCGACGACTTCAATTCAAGAATGCGTAGCTTATAAACAAAGCGGTTTCCAGACCTAATGTTCAAGAACTTTTTTATTATTTTCGGTCAAGAAAACGCTCTGGAAATTAATTCTGATTCAACTAAAACACTCGGGGTATAATGAAGGAAGAGGGATGGGGGGATCATAAATAGAAGAAAAAAAAGGGAATAAGTAGAGAAAAATAATAATTAAAAAAATATATAAAAATAAAATAAGAAAATAAATTTAAAAAAAAAAACGCAGTGGACTTTCAACTGAAACATGCCATTTAGGGAATGTAGGGAAATTTATTATTCCATCCCTCGGTTGCCTGTTTGGTCCTGTGTCCTGTTCTCTCTAATAAGCACAAAATTTAAAGAAAACACGTAAAATCGAATTAAAGTTTTCCAATTTTTGTATTTTTTTTTCGTTTCATTTGTTCTGACTTATTAATACAGAGATTTAACGTATTTTTATATGAATATACTATTCTTGTTTATTAAATAAGTGGATGTGTTCGTTAAAATCTCAGAATAAAATTCGAGGTTCTCAATGCTTTGGTTGAAAGTTCTCATATATATATATATACACGTATATTTCTTTTATTACCTACTTATTGCAAATAATTTATTCCCTTTTAACATATAGCGAAAATACTTTTTTTTCCCGATTTCGTTACATATTTGTTTTTGTAGAATATGATCACTTAACTAGTATAAAAATGTGTTCCTAGTTTGTAAGTTTGCAGTTTATAAACCATTATTTATGAAGTATAAATGGAATCTTATTAGTATGTAATTAATTGGTATTATTTCGAAATATATTTTCTTTCAAATTAGGTAGTCAAAATAGCATCAGTTATTTATTTAATCAATACTTCCGAGTGAAATTACTCTTTTAATGTCACTTTCATATTTTCGTTTGAATCACTTTGTAAACTTAAGGAAGTTCTTATCTTATATATAATAAATAATCACGTAGTGAGAAACATTCCTTCAAACAACAGTTTAGTGCCACCCTGTAGATATAGTTGATACAATACTTCTGCGGTAAGATAATTTTTTGAAGACTGAATCGTACCTCATTAATCGAAAAGTATTACTGATCAGAGTTTTATTTATTTTTTTGTTACAACAACTGAAAATATTTTTCGTGAGTTCTATCTTTATTTATTTCTCCCGTAGGAACATCAGTTTTCCTATAATTTTACTCAGTTATTTATTTATTTTTCTATTTTTATATGAATTTATTTTGTATTTTTTCCCTCTTTATTTATGTCTTCATTGTTTGAATAAAGAACATCTTTGTTAAATAAACAATAATTCTGTTAAGAATTAGTTTTTTACTAACTATAAATACACTTTGTTATTATTTATATGTATTTTGTGTGCCAGATGTGTCAGTAATGTTGCCAAATGATGCATTGTAAATAACAAATAAGTATTTATGTTTTTAAAGTTCCTTTTCTTCTTTACTTCTGTACAGTTGTACCTTTTCTCCTGTACAAAGACTTGTTTTGTACAGACCTACGAAACTAATGAAAATGAAAGTTTTGTAAATGTTGTTAATAGTTATTTTATTTTTATTATTTTTAAATAAATTTAATGTTTGTTGAGAATTTTCTTTTCTTTATGAGTTGGTGTTTCTACCTCTACCCACTAGAACATATTTGATCACAAAAATGTATTATAAGTGCAGCCTTGAAATACAGAGTCGAGAAGTGCAGGGGAACCTTTAAAAAACCTTCAAAATCCAAGGAAGCTCAACGATTTAATGAGACAATGTTGGCAGCAGAGGCCAGCCAAGCGGCCATCTTTCTTAGACATTGTGAGCCTTCTCACGGAAGACGACAAAGTGGACGCGCGCTTCAAGGCTCTGTTTTTCTTACACTCCAAGGAGGGGATTTCATACAGAGAGGCTGTCGCGGAATAAGACTCTCAACAACTTCTCCCTCAGAGAGTATAGGAACAGTTACAGGGGGGAGCCAACCCCCCGTAATATTTACCATTATTATTTTTAAATAAATTTAATGTTTGTTGAGAATTTTCTTTTCTTTATGCGTTGGTGTTTCTACCTCTACCCACTAGAACATATTTGATCACAAAAATGTATTATAAGTGCAGCCTTGAAATACAGAGTCGAAAAGTGCAGTGGAACCTTTAAAATCTTCAAAATCCTAGGAAGCTCAACGATTTAATGAGACAATGTTGGCAGCAGAGGCCAGCCAAGCGGCCATCTTTCTTAGACATTGTGAGCCTTCTCACGGAAGACGACGAAGTGGACGAGCGCTTCAAGGCTCTGTTTTTCTTACACTCCAAGGAGGGGATTTCATACAGAGAGGCTGTCGCGGAATAAGACTCTCAACAACTTCTCCCTCAGAGAGTATAGGAACAGTTACAGGGGGGAGCCAACCCCCCGTAATATTTACCATTATTATTTTTAAATAAATTTAATGTTTGTTGAGAATTTTCTTTTCTTTATGAGTTGGTGTTTCTACCTCTACCCACTAGAACATATTTGATCACAAAAATGTATTATAAGTGCAGCCTTGAAATACAGAGTCGAAAAGTGCAGTGGAACCTTTAAAACCTTCAAAATCCAAGGAAGCTCAACGATTTAATGAGACAATGTTGGCAGCAGAGGCTCCACTGAGTGTTGGCTTCGGTCGCTGCTTCGGAGGCTTTGGGATTTTTTTCAGCTTCTTTCTATCAACATTCTGCCACTGCTCTTCCGGCTGCCGGGCAGAACACTGGGTCCCTCGTTTTTCTCCCGGTTTAGGAGAGTTCCTAGGTTTTTAAGAGATTTCTTCTGTTGGTTAGCGGTCTCGATAGAGCCTTTGAAAAGTTTCCTATCATGGACTTGGCTGATAGACAAGTAACGCAGTGCCGCCATGGGCTCTACCATCCGTATGGTCCGTCCTGTAGGTGACATAGGCAGGGATGTTGCAGTGTTTTCTAGTGGTCAGTCGAGTTTCTGTAATTAGAGCTACGTCTATCTTTTTGTTGTGTAGACTGCTTCGTCAAGTTCTCCTAGGTTTTTAAGAGATATCTTCTGTTGGTTAGAGGTCTCGAAAGAGCCTTTGAAAAGTTTCCTATCAAGGACTTGGCTGATAGACAAGTAACGCAGTGCCGCCATGGGCTCTACCATCCGTATGGTCCGTCCTGTAGGTGACATAGTCCGGGATGTTGCAGTGACATACCTCATTTAAAATTACATAACTTTATGTTCTGTGCTCAATTCAAAATATGAATAGTAACGAACTTTCAGTACCGAGGTTCGATTTTTGCCACTTTTGATGAAGTCATACTCCTCCCCGCATGACGCAGTGTGAGGTAATTAATTATTTCCGTGGCTTATAAACTAGTTACTCAACAATAAGCAAAAGTTTTTTTTTTTTTTAAAGTCAGTTATAAGATATGGATCCATTTGCAGGGGTTTTTAGGTTTTTAGGCAGTGGGGAGAGGTAATGTCATTCCCAGCCAGAGTTGTACTTATGCAAATTGAGGTGTACTTAGTTGGACCTATCGAAAATACGCACGAAATCTCATGTATTTACTTGTAAGGGTTAGGAACAGAATCGACCCTGTTCTTGACTTTCATCCGAAGGAAAATTGTTTACATTTTTCGACACAATTTTCCCACGTCAGTGACTGTATGCCCTTATCGTGTGACGACATGCATTAGTCCCCCCTTACACATGTTGGAATTGGAATTTAAGAAGTATCGTAGTGCGCATGTGCACTCAGTATTCCTTGTCGTGAAATATAGTCCGTTATGAAAACCCAATCTGTGTGTTTCTTTAGGTTATGGGCCCAGGAGTACTTCCGTTAAAAATAAAATAATTAAGTATTTATTTTACCTTTTAAATGAAAATTGTGTATGTGTAAAGTGTTTCTTAAGTTTTTTTTTTATTCTATGTTGTTTTAAGTGTTATTTTATTCTGTTTTTGGCCCGTGAGTGTACCAACGACTGAGTAAAAAAAAAATGGAGTCGAACAAAAACGCTTTGGCGTATCCAAAATTGAGTAACTTTAATTTTTCCACATGGAAATTTAGAATAATGAATTTACTAGATGCTGAAAGAGTAAAGGATGTCGTGACTCAGGAAGTAAACAAAAATGAACTCGACTGAGGAAAGCAGACCATGAGGCTGAAGATGCTGTAGTTATAAATCAATTATAGTTTCATGTCTTACCGACAAGCATACAGAATACGTAAGAAACGCATGTACAGCATACGATATGATTGCAAGCCTTGAAAAGATATTTGAACGTTGTTGTGTAGTGGTTTTGAGGAGTGGTAGCATTGTATGCCTACGTGGACATATAACAGTCAGTATAACCTACATTTATTGTTGTGACTAGGACAATTTACTTGTGTTGCATGTATACTCATATTAATAAAAGTAAAAGTCTTAGAAGTGGCGACGAGGATTTGGATTTAAAAAAAAAAAAAAAAGTGAATGAAAATTATAAATTGGATAATCAAGATGTCTAAAAGTTTACCACCTCCAGTTTTGTTCGAGAGTGAAACAGGCAATTGGAATATATTTTCACAGAGAATGAGCCACACCTTCACTGCTTATGGAGAGACAAATGTAAGTACAAAAATCTTATTTATTGGCTTCTTTAGGGGATTCTACTTTCCAGTTACTGTACAGTCTTTGCCTTCCGAAAAAGCCAGAAGAACTAACATATGAGGAGCTGACAACAAAGTTGACTAAGCATTTTACTCCCATTAAATCATGTTTTGCGGCACGGCAAGATTATTAAACCGCTGGTCAAAGGTCAGATGAATCAGAAGCTCAGTGGTCAGCAAGGGTTCGTAGCTTAGCAGCGCCATGTTCGTTTGGCACAGAATTAGAAATCGTTTTGCGAGATATATTTGTAATGGGCATTAAATCAAAAAGTATAAAGGATAGAATTTTTGAAGAAGATGCTACAAAAGGTACAGTTACGTTTACTACTATGGTAGATGTAGCATTAGCAAGAGAAGCTGCATCAAGGGATAAGGAACACGGTTTAGAAAATTTACAGGTTAAGGCAGAACCTATATTTTATAAAAAAAATTTTAGAATCCCAGCTGAGAAGAACAAACGTTGCGAAGTATGTGACCGTAGAAATCACAATTCGGAAAATTGTAGGTACAGATCTTGCTATAATTGTAAACAGCCAGGGCATTTAGCTCCAATGTGCCCGAAGAAAAGCACTAGCAACAAGTTTATTGCTACAGAAAAAGTGAGAAAAAATTCGGCAGAGGACGAAACCGCTATAAAACTAACAGAGCAATTGGAAAATTTTTATTTGACGCAACATTTTCAACTTACCACAATTAAAGATGAAAAACCGATATTCGTCACGATTACGGGTGAAAGTAAGCCCTTAATGGTACAAATAGACACAGGTACAGCACATTCTGTCATGTCACTAAAATATTATAACGACAATTATAGCTACATTAAGTTACAGAAAAATGATTTAATTATGAGAGATTATGTAGGAAAGGAATTCAGACCCTTAGGAAAAATAAATATTAATTGCACATATAAAACACAGAAAGAGTCTATTCCATTTTATATTGTTGAAAACGGAGGGCCACCATTGATTGGAAGGATCGGTTTGCGAATGTTAAAATGTTTTACAAAAGAGTTAAACTCAACAGATCTTTTTCAGATAATGAATGATAAAATAATTCCGGAAGATATTAAAAGTATATGCCAAAAGTACTCAGAAGTTTTCAAGCCTGAATTGGGTACCTTTAACAAGTACATGATTACAATTCCATTAAAGGGCTCATCGAAACCTAAGTATTTCAAGGCAAGATCCTTACCGTATGCTCTAAAAGAAAAGGTTGAAGCAGAATTGGATAGATTAGTAGAAGCAGGAGTGTTGGTACCAAATGAAAATAGCCCATGGGGAACACCAATAGTTCCAATTTTAAAACCAGATAATGGAGTTAGAATTTGCGGGGATTTTAAGATTACAATTAATCCCATGTTGGAACCGTTACATTACCGTTCACCTAGAGTAGATAATATGTTTGCAGAGATAAATGGAGCTTCGTATTTTAGTAAATTAGATTTAAGAGAAGCTTTCCAACAGCTATTGCTTGACAAGGAATCCCAAAATATTATGACTATTTCTACTACAAAAGGGCAATTTTCTTATACTAGGATGAGTTATGGAATAACTGTAGCACCTGCGGTTTTTCAGAAGGTATTAGAACAAACCTTAAGTGGCATAAAAGGCATACATATATTTCTTGATGACCTACTTATAGCTGCCCATAGTAAAGAGATGCATAACAAAATATTAGAAGAGGTACTTGCAAGATTACAGGACTTATTTAGGCCATCAAATCAGCCATAAGGGTGTAAAGCCCTTGGCATATAATGTCAAGGCAATTTTAGAGGCACCAGAGCCGAAAAATGTAGGAGAGTTGCGATCCTTCATTGGAATGATAACGTTTTACATGAAATTTATTCCGCATGCAGCTGATATTTTGTCACCCTTGTACAAACTAACAAAAAAAGGAGAGCCTTGGAACTGGTCAAAATACTGTAAACTAGCCTTCAATAAAGTTAAGGGGATTCTAACAAAGGAACCGGTATTATCTCATTGCTTGCCTCAGATGCCGTTGACACTCACTGTAGATGCATCCTCAAGAGCGTTGGGTGCTATTCTTTCACACACCTTTCCTGATGGAGCCCAGCGTCCTATAGCTTTTGCTTCGAGGGTTTTATCAGACACGGAACAGAAATATCCTCAAATAGAAAAAGAGGGTCTTGCAATTGTTTTCGGAGTGACAAAATTTCATTTTTATTTGTGGGGAAGACCATTTTTATTGCTCACGGATCATAAACCATTAGTATATATATTTGGTGATACAAAGGGAATACCAATATATGCGGCAAATAGACTACAGCGTGGGCTTACATATTATCAGCATATAACTTTAAGATAAAATTCGTAAACTCGAAGGATAACACTGCAGATTTTCTTTCCAGATGTTGTAAAGAAATAAAAGAACAAGAAGATAAGTATTCTCAAGTATCATACATTAATTACATTCAAGAATCTTCTCCCTTTACAGTAGACTGGATAGCAGTTAAAAAGATGACGAACAGGGACCCATTATTGGCTAGAGTAAAATATTATGTGCTAAAAGATGACTGGCCAACCGATTCTGAAAGTAAAATGGAGCTGAAACCATATAGAAATCGCAAAATGGAATTAACGGTCGAACAAGGGTGCTTGATGTGGGGATATCGAGTGATTGTACCTGAGAAACTAAGAAGTGCTGTTTTAAATATATTACATTCATCACATGCTGGCGCAACGAAAATGAAGGGTCTGTCTCGATCATATTTTTGGTGGCCCGGGCTGGATGCAGAGATAGAAAAACCTGCACCTCTCAAGTCTTACTTAAGAAAGTGGCCATACCCTATGGCATCATGGAGCCGCATACATGTTGATTTTTTTGGCCCAGTAAGGGGGCATCATTATTTGGTGGTTTGTGATGCGTTCTCTAAATGGTTGGAATGTTTCCAGACCAAAAGCACTAATACCAGCGCAGTGATAAAATGTTTAGAAAATGTTTTCAAGATTTGGTTATTGTAAAACCATTACTACTGATGGAGCAACCGGTTTTATGAGTGCAGAGTTGAGAGAAATGGAAAACATATATGTGAATCCTGCCAAGATAAACCAGGTTTGTTGTTGGGGCCATATTCAATTTGTTTCTCGGTACAACGATAAGTTACTTCAACTGGCTAGAAGAGAGGGACGCACCGGACCTCAGCGGTGCCAAAACCAAGTCGACGACCTCGTTGTTACTGTACACGCTGATAGTGGAGCTGCTCAAGCCGCCATAGACGATATTGACAACTGGTGCGGCGCCAACAAACTGGCTCTCACCTAGCAAAGCTGAAGAGCGGGAGAACCGACGACCGATCCCCTGGTAACTGCAGGCACTCAGGAGTTAGTTCACGAGAGTTCAAATGATCTGAGTATTCTAAATGTCTGAACCACAGAAAGTAAGACAGCGCTCACAGGGGAGGGTATCATTGATACATGTTTAGCCAGTTTTTATTTGCCTTTCTTTTCTTCTTTAAAATTCCTTGAATTTTAAAAATGTTGCCCTTGAAATATGCTCGAATTGTTTTCACATATGTCACTTGACATCCTGTTCTAATTTCAATATTTCTCTAACGAACAAGGTTCCATACCATGAAATTTTAGTGGGATATGTAGGTAAAAACTATCAGAACTACACATTTATTAAATGTATTTTAGTTGTTCGCTTATTACTTCCTGATTATAATTAGTTTTTTTGTTTTCAGGGATTTGTAAAAAGACATGCACTGGAATTAATATTGATAGCATTGATTCAATACAAAAACTGAGAGGCTGTATCATAATCAAGGGAGCTTTGGAAATACAGATCCGCCGAGGTGGAAGTAAGTTCTAGCAACTGCTATTATCACTTATATTGTGTAATAACCTGTGGTAATGGTTCAGACATTGGCTGATTTGTTGATTAATATTTTCATTTGAATCCAAAGCTATGTGTTTCGAAGATAGAGACTCTGAATATGAAGGTGTGGAGACCTCCCTCTGAGCTGCCCATTATAGTGATCGCCATCTTAAAGAACAAATAAACTGACCGCGTGTAAAAGTGTATTATTCAAGGTGTTGTCGATATTCAAGAGACTTACAAAGTGGCGTCAAAATGTTATGTCATTGATTATTAGTATTTATAATTAAAAGTGTATTATTCAAGTTGTTGTTGTTATTAATTCAGTTTAAGAGACTTACAAAGGCAAATCTGGACTTCTTCACGGAATTGGAAGTATCTTGGATGGAGACAAAGTCGCATGTATGAAACGAATATTTATTTATTTTTGTTTTATTAACATTCGTTTACTTTCAATTTAAATCTAGTATTACCTACAATTTCTTTTCTTGAAAATTAAGCCTAAAAGTAAATTGTTGATGAAGTGGATTTAAGAAATTGGGTAAGACTGTCTAAAATTGAGTTTTACTTCCCCACCTTGGCTTAACCAAAACCCCTCCCTAATCACTCACTAAACAATGAATATATGGTCACGAATTCGTATATGTGAATTGAGAAGCCCATAATTGAGACATATTATCATTTTCAGCCAAATCAGGCAATGGGGAAGAAGGAAAATTAATTTTGTACATGGATTCGATTGGGGAAGAACTTTGTCTGGGTTTCACCCAAGTCTTTCTTTCGATGAAATTATTATTTGTCTGCACGTTGTGATGTTTTTTAAATTTCATTTGAAGTGTACTTTTTACTGGAAATATTTGAAAAATCTCAATATCTGAAATACAAAATAATTAATTTCCCTATTTGAGATGAGATGCCAACTTCAGTCATTTTGTTTTAGGCGACATCAAGTCGTTGACGGTTATCGTGTGTAAGAAGAATGCTGTGGCTGCTCTGATCAAATGGAAACAGTTCAAACCTCAAGACTCTGGAACTCTGCTCAGCTATGTTGTCCACTCGATAGAAGCTCCGTATCAGAACGTTACCATGTTTGATGGGAGAAATGCCTATGGCGGTCGTCGGTATGTTACAATTACACTATTGTACATATATGTCATAAAATATAGGCATCAATATTGTACATATAGTCGAGACCGCAAGATAAATGTCCACAGCTGTGGTGGAGAGGGAGAGTGTAGTGAGAAACCTGGATGGATTCTACGTTAGTGTATTTAAGAGCATGATCAATTTATAGGCCACAAGGAAACTTTAAATATAGAATTGGCTACTTTGAATCCGCTCAAATCGCATGACCCTCATAAAAATGCTGGCCGTTTAAAATGGGACGTCTTGTTTATGTATTTCATATTGTTTCCACTATTGTTTACTGTCTCCAAGGCTTGAGATGAGATGCCAACTTCAGTCATTTTGTTTTAGGCGACAACACGTCGTTGACGGTTATCGTGTGTAAGAAGAATGCTGTGGCTGCTCTGATCAAATGGAAACAGTTCAAACCTCAAGATTCTGGAACTCTGCTCGGCTATGTTGTCTACTCGATAGAAGCTCCGTATCAGAACGTTACCATGTTTGATGGGAGGGACGCCTGTGGCGGTGATCGGTATGTTACAATTAAACTACTGTAATAAATGTCCACAGCGGTGGTGGAGAGGGGGAGAGTGGTGAGAAACCAGCAGAGTGATGAGAGAGAATGTTTACTTTTTCTCAATAAGGTGTGACTAAAGAAAGGTTCTTGACACTACCCAATCTCAGTTCAATAGACGGCCATTCTATGCCTGGGAACTGAGTGAGGTATAAAAATCGGGCGATGTGGCTGGATTCTACGTTAGTTTATTTAAGGGCATGATCAATTTACAGGCCATAAGGAAACTTTAAATATAGAATTGGCTACTTTGAATTAGACAAATCGCTGACCGTTTAAAATGGGATGTCTTGTTTATGTATTTCATTTTGAATATGCATGTATTTTTTAATAGAGTCCTAAATAAACGTGTTTTTTTTTAAAGCGAAAAATCTATTTTGCGCAGATCTCTAGCTTCCTTAACGATCGGTCTGCCGTCATATGACAGCTGTTTACTAGTACTACCGTGGATATCACCAGAGCCTGTCCCCAAGGCTTGGTCCTATGGAGCATACTCTTTGACGGGTTGCTCCGTGACCTCGAGAACCGAGATATGGATGAGCCCTTACGCCTAGCTCAGGAGCAGTATGTGAGGGGACAGTCCAGACATTGCCCAGGAATGGATAGTAGAAAAATGGCAACAATGTTGGTCACGAAGGTCGGATGGCCGAACGACTTATGGATACTTTCCGGATGTCCGGGTACGCCTCAACTGAACATGGGTATAGCCTGACCACTGGATGTCCCAGATATTATCAGATCACGGAGATTTTAACTCCAAACTCTTCTTCTTTAGGAGGAAGAACAACCCAAACTGTTCATGTGGAGGCATCGAGACTGCAGCACATGTAGTCCTTGATTGCCCGCAGTATGACTGCTAAGTTCGAGAAAATCCGCTAATTTTTTGTCTCGATTTACCCCTTGAAATTGATAGTAATATTTTATAATAGCTGATATGTGTCCTCTTTTTAGATGGCGGGTGGAGTATGTTGATGTCTCGGATGCATCAGACAGGGCTGAGCCAGAAAATGACGAACTGAACCACATCTTGACCCGGCTCAAGCCATACACCCAGTACGCTTTCTACGTGAGGACGTACAGCATCGCTACTGAAAACGTCGGAGCTGAGAGCCCTATTCAATACTTCCGGACTGATCCTGACGGCCAGGCTTTTTTTTCTAAGATTTAAATTTGTGGATCATTATTCAAATTCTTTTCGGTTTTGAAGTACGTATATTTGAATCAAACCTGATCTTCTGAAAGTCAGTTTTTCTTCTTCGAATCCAACTTTAAGCATTAAAGTGTTTCTCTTCGGTTATTTTTCTGCAATAGCTTCTTGCCTGACATCTTTTGTTTAAAAAAATGCTTTCATGGTCATAGGAGGTTGTTCGAACTAAATATAGAACCATATTTTCCATATAGAACTCATTTTTTTCTATTTGACACATTTTTGGCTGCAGTGTTCACTCAAATAGTCTTACCATTGGCATAACAAGTTCCACCGAGGATAATCTTACTATTTCTATTGGTAGTAGCTTGATCACCTTCAGTGAATCATTTAATTATAAATAATTCACATTGCCCCCTTTTTGAGGTTACTTTTAGGGACCGTTCTGATGCACTTGGAATCTTTTTACAGGTCTTTTGGATATCTTCAGTCCAATGTCACACATTTTGAACGCACTTCTTATTCAGAAGTGACGTTTGTATTTTTCTTAAATTTTGACTGTTTACTTAAGGCCTATGGATAACAAAACTTTTAACTAAACAAGGGGACCATTTAGGTAGTTTTTTTATCAATGTGTCTTCCTATTACGTACTACTTCACTTGATATGTCTTCCTCTCCCTCTCCATCCCCAATAAATTATTTTTACGTTTCTTATTTGTGTTGTACAGCCCCTACTGAACCACAGTTTCTGATGGCCTACTCCAACTCCAGTTCGGAGTTGGTGGTCAGCTGGCAGCCACCTCTTCACGATAACGGCCGACTCTCTCACTATTTGGTGACCGCCAGCTGGGAGAAGGACCGGGAGGACTTCAACGGCCAGAGGAACTACTGTCTTGATCGTAATTATTACGTATTAGCGGATTCATATAGAAATAATCTTATGTCACATTATAGACAATGTTTGTATGAATATTCCCTCTTGGGAACCCTCTTGAGTGATATTAAGATTCATATAATTTATTACAATTTATTGTTTCCCCCTAACCAGTTTCTCACTTCTAATTTCACTAGATTAAAGTAATATCAGATATAATTCTGTAAACATTGAAAGTGGATTTATTTACATTTAACTAATATTTCGGGATCTTACAGGGGGTGTTGTGACCACTTGTGACTCAAAATAAGGCCAGGTTAACTTAACTTAAAAACAGTTATAAGTGCCGTTGCAATGAATGTATTGACACGAAATTTCAAATGTAAATTCAAAGCCCTACAAGGATGACATCTATTAATTTTCATAGGAATAGGGGATGGGTGCTCAACTCAAAAACCCTAATAACTACTAACGTAATTAATGTATCGACATGGAATTTTATATTTAGATTCAAATCGCTATAAGGATGGAACCTGTTCATTTCCCCTAAGATCAGACGAAGGGAAGGGGGGGATCAGTGGAGGGGAGCTCGATTCACCCCAATAATTGCCGATGTAATGAATATATCGAGACAAGATTTAGTATGAGGATTCAGAAGTCCCTATGTTAGTCAAGTCCCTATGTTTATCCAGAATTCCCCTAGAATTATTTCTACTGTATCTACAGTTTTTATTTGTTGTGATTGTTAATGTTCTTGTCATTATTTTTAAGGTATCCAATTCTTCCAAGTGCTGAACAGCACTAGTCTTGTGATGAGAGGCCTCCGTCACTTCGGCCTATACAACATCGCAGTGAGAGCGTGTCGGAGGTTCGCGCACGGGGAGAATTACACCAAGAAGAATACCTGTAGCGAAGAAGCCATAGTTTCTGCCAGGACCCTCCCGATGGGTACGTACATTCATGTGGATTGGAATTTAAATATTGCACGTTTTTGTGAGGTGCGCGGTAGGCGGGGGTGCTTTGCGCGCTAGAGCCTTTAATGATCCTTCGGCTTCGGCGAAACCTTGGGCCTGATTTTGGCCAAAGTAGATTATTCAGTCAGACTGCTCATAGGTATTAACTGCGGTCTCTGAGGTCTTACACCTCATTTAAAATTACATAACTTTATGTTCTGTGCTCAATTCAAAATATGAATAGTAACGAACTTTCAGTACCGAGGTTCGATTTTTGCCACTTTTGATGAAGTCATACTCCTCCCCGCATGACGCAATGTGAGGTAATTAATTATTTCCGTGGCTTATAAACTAGTTACTCAACAATAAGCAAAAGGTTTTGAATTCCCTGGAACACCCGCCATTGTATCACACAATTGTTTTATATATGCGCTTTCTCATCTAAACCTGGCCCCAGGTCACCCTCAATTTGGTATGATTATAAATATTGTTTGTTGCCCAGCTCATCCCTGGCCTATAATCTCTCATAAGCCCACCAAATCTGCGAAACTGCCAATACGAAGAGAGCCAGATGAGCTTGATGAACTTTCTCTAAAAAGTTGCCCTCGCAAGAAGAAGGTTGTTGTCGATGAGCAGCGTGAAAATGAGATTTCTTTTGAGGATCAACTTCTAAACCAGATCTACTTTAAAAGGTATTGTATTGATCCCAAAGATATAGAGGTTAGTTAGCATTTCTTTAAGTTATTTGTAAGTTTACTTTTGTTATTTTGACAAATTTTAAATTGTACTGTTCTTAACATATTCTGAAATTCTGTTATGTCTTTCCATATGATCCTTGCCCTGCAATACCTTCATTCTTCTCCGCTCCCACCCGAGGATGAGTGTTAGAGGATATATTTAAGAAATAAGTGTGTTGTCGATACCTTCAAAAGGATGTGTCACACATTACTGTTGTGAATTGTTTTTTCAAGAACATTGCCTTAAAAAAAAAAATTTCACCGTCACGTTTTTGTAATTTGAGTTATCCTAAAATTATCCTGAAGCTAATTAATCCGACATTTTTACAGAATTGCATCAGAATTATGCGGTCTGACATGAAAAAATAAATAAATGGGTGGCGGCAGGACATCATAATGTAACTTTCATATCATGTATTACTGACATCCCTTAAGACTGCCGTTTGTCCACTTATAGTTTGAAAAATATATAGTTGTGGCATCTATTATTGGAGAAAGATAAAATCTATAATCACTTGGAGCTATTTGGGGTTAACTTCTCAACCTTCAGTGGAATATTCAACGTTAATTATAATAAGAACTGATATGAATGTGGAACTGTGTGTTGAAGGACAAATACGAACAGCGTGAGGCGAGACCTGACGGAGGATGTGGAGACCAGCTTAGAGGAGATCCTGCCCGAGAGTGAATCAGACGAGAACAGCTCTCACTCCTATATTGATGGTAAGAAGGTAGCTAGTAGTGATTAGTAGGTAGTGGGTGCTAAGTAGGAAATAGTCTAGGAAGCCCACCCCCTACATGTTTGTAGGCCTTACTGATGATATAAAATATTGAAACGTTGGCGGTTGAATGGAAGTGCATTTGTTTAACCAGACTTCCCCTAGAATTATTTCTACTGTATCTACAGTTTTTATTTGTTGTGATTGATTGTTAATGTTCTTGTCATTATTTTTAAGGTATCCATTTCTCCCAAGTGGTGAAAAAAACTAGTCTTGTGATGAGAGGCCTCCATCACTTCGGCCTATACAACATCACAGTGAGAGCCTGTCGGAGGTTCGAGCACTGGGAGAATTACACCAAGAACAACACCTGCAGCGAAGAAGCCATAGTTTCTGCCAGGACCCTCCCGATGGGTACGTCATTCATGTATATGTTATACATAGTAGTTCATCATAACCTTAGCGTCGAGGGGGGAGGCTTTATGCAATGTATTTTTCTCTGCTTATCTTCCACCTTTCTCCTATAAAATTAGGCAGCAGCAGTTTGTGTTATGAAGGATTGTAAAATTAAATATTGCACGTTTTTGTGAGGTGCCCAGTAGGCGGGGGTGCTTTGCGCGCTATAGCCTTTAATGATCCTTCGGCTTCGGCGAAACCTTCTGCCTGATTTTGGCCAAAGTAGATTATTCAGTCTGACTGCTCATAGGTATTAACTGCGGTCTCTGAGGTCTTACACCTCATTAACAATTACATAAGTTATAACTTAATGTTCTGTGCTCACTTCAAAATATGAATAGTAATGTACTTTCAGTACCGAGGTTCGATTTTTGCCACTTTTGAGGAAGTAATATTCCTCCCCGCAAGACGGAATGTGAGGTAATTAATTATTTCTACTGAAAACGTCGGAGCTGAGAGCCCTATTCAATACTTCCGGACTGATCCTGACGGCCAGGCTTTTTTTTCTAAGATTTAAATTTGTGGATCTTTATTCAAATTCTTTTCGGTTTTGAAGTACGTATATTTGAATCAAACCTGATCTTCTGAAAGTCAGTTTTTCTTCTTCGAATCCAACTTTAAGCATTAAAGTGTTTCTCTTCGGTTATTTTTCTGCAATAGCTTCTTGCCTGACATCTTTTGTTTAAAAAAATGCTTTCATGGTCATAGGAGGTTGTTCGAACTAAATATAGAACCATATTTTCCATATAGAACTCATTTTTTTCTATTTGACACATTTTTGGCTGCAGTGTTCACTCAAATAGTCTTACCATTGGCATAACAAGTTCCACCGAGGATAATCTTACTATTTCTATTGGTAGTAGCTTGATCACCTTCAGTGAATCATTTAATTATAAATAATTCACATTGCCCCCTTTTTGAGGTTACTTTTAGGGACCGTTCTGATGCACTTGGAATCTTTTTACAGGTCTTTTGGATATCTTCAGTCCAATGTCACACATTTTGAACGCACTTCTTATTCAGAAGTGACGTTTGTATTTTTCTTAAATTTTGACTGTTTACTTAAGGCCTATGGATAACAAAACTTTTAACTAAACAAGGGGACCATTTAGGTAGTTTTTTTTATCAATGTGTCTTCCTATTACGTACTACTTCACTTGATATGTCTTCCTCTCCCTCTCCATCCCCAATAAATTATTTTTACGTTTCTTATTTGTGTTGTACAGCCCCTACTGAACCACAGTTTCTGATGGCCTACTCCAACTCCAGTTCGGAGTTGGTGGTCAGCTGGCAGCCACCTCTTCACGATAACGGCCGACTCTCTCACTATTTGGTGACCGCCAGCTGGGAGAAGGACCGGGAGGACTTCAACGGCCAGAGGAACTACTGTCTTGATCGTAATTATTACGTATTAGCGGATTCGCGGAAAGTTGACTAAGTTGACCAGTCTTAAAAGTGGCGACGAGGATTTGGATTAAAAAAAAAAAAAAAAGTGAATGAAAATTATAAATTGGATAATCAAGATGTCTAAAAATTTACCACCTCCAGTTTTGTTCGAGAGTGAAACAGGCAATTGGAATATATTTTCACAGAGAATGAGCCACACCTTCACTGCTTATGGAGAGACAAATGTAAGTACAAAAATCTTATTTATTGGCTTCTTTAGGGGATTCTACTTTCCAGTTACTGTACAGTCTTTGCCTTCCGAAAAAGCCAGAAGAACTAACATATGAGGAGCTGACAACAAAGTTGACTAAGCATTTTACTCTCATTAAATCATGTTTTGCAGCACGGCAAGATTTTTATACCGCTGGTCAAAGGTCAGTTGAATCAGTAGCTCAGTGGTCAACAAGGGTTCGTAGCTTAGCAGCGCCATGTTCGTTTGGCACAGAATTAGAAATCGTTTTGCGAGATATATTTGTAATGGGCATTAAATCAAAAAATATAAAGGATAGAATTTTTGAAGAAGATGCTACAAAAGGTACAGTTACGTTTACTAGTATGGTAGATGTAGCATTAGCAAGAGAAGCTGCATCATATATATGTTTTGCTTATGTACAGGTAATGATTGATCTCACCGAGTCCTCTGACATCGAGGAAGATGTACAATTGGATTTGTCTATCCAGGATTGGTGCAGCGAGTGAAGCGAACATCAGGTCATTCCAGTATCTCCAGACACTTCGAGTAACGAAGAAATTATTTTGAATTTATAATTAGTATTTTTTTATAATATATAATATATAATTAAAAGAATACTCAAGTTCCGCACATTAACGTGGAGGGCCAAGCTAATTGTCTATAAAACCATTGTCCGTCCAATTGTAACTTACACTGGTCAAACTTGGGCGTTGACAAAAGAAAATGAAGAGACTCTGCTATTGTGGGAACGCAAAGTACTCAGAAAGATTTATGGACCTGTTTCCGAGAACGGCAGATGGCGTATCCGGAAGAACAGAGAATTGAGAGACCTCTACGGGGATTCCGACCTGGTATCCGTGATCAAGCAGGCGAGATTACGTTGGTTGGGCCACGTAGAGAGAATGGAAGGAGGAAGACTCCCTAAACAAGCCCTCTACGGTATGCCAGGCGGTGCCAGGAGAAGAGGAAGACCGAGACTCCGTTGGCTGGACGACGTCGAGGCGGACCTCCGAGTGTTGGGCATCAGAGGATGGAGGGAGAAGGTTTTGGATCGAGACGAATGGAGGAGGATTGTGACGGAGGCCCGGGTTCTTTCAGGACCGTAGCGCCACAGGAAGAAGAAGAAGAAGTATATTATTTATCAAATGCAAATTATAAGCCCAACTTCAATAAAAGTGATGAAAATTATTGTGGTTGAACAGAATTATGAATTATATTCAACTTAAATGATGTTCGAAAATATATGTATTTTATTCGTTGTTAGACGCCATTGTTTCATTATTCAATTAAGAATTCTCGTCACTGTTTATATAATAGAAAAGCTTTTCGCTTTGGAGTTGTACAATAGCCATGACAGTGGCGTAGATAGAATTTAAATATACTCAATAACCCGAATAACTGCCGATTCTAATGACTGTCGACACGAAGTTGTATATCTGGATTCAGGTGAATCCTATTGACTAAAGGGGGGCTCAACTCTAAAACCCTAATAATTACTGATGCAATGAATTCCAATTGTTTCCAAATTGTATATGAAGATGAGATGCCCCCGAGTTCACCGAAGAGAGGGAGCTTGTATATATGTTGATTATAAATAATTCGAGCTGGGGAAGTACTTTGCCGTTGATTCACTAACTTTTTTTCTTAGCATCTGCTGACGATTTGGAAAACATCTACCCTACATGGGAAATCCAACACGACTCTGGTGGGGACGTCCTTCTTAGCTGGAACGAACCTCTCAACCCGAATGGACTTATAGTTGCGTACCAAATCGAATATACGCGGCTCGACTACGGCAAAGGGAAAGTAAGTAGTTTTTATTTTTTTCAATTCATTGAATCTTATTGAACATTGCGAATGTGACAGTTACTTGTTATTGGGGACGGGAATTTTTCAGGTATTGGTTCTATAAGCCCTAAGAACAAGATATGCCCAAAAAGGTTTTAAGCCTAGTCATCCACCGTACATTGAGGCGTCAAAAGTAGAAAAGTCAACTTTCTCTAGAAGATATATAGTCTGTGCAATAACTCATTGTGCCCAGCTTGTCGCGTAGATCGATTTTGTCTTTGACTCTGCCTTGAAATTTCAGCTTGACTCTGTCCACTTTGTAACAGTGATAATGATAACATACTCCATCTTCTCATAACTTGTCCAATGTTAAACCAAATCTTTTGTGTGGAACCATCTGGTGACGACAAGAATACGATATTCTAGGATTTTCCTGTGCCTTTGTTCGAAAATTCCAACGATTGAGTACACCATTTGTGGTGAACTTTGATTCATCAGTCCATACGATGTATGGGAGAACGTTTTCTCCAGTTTCCCAAATTGACATTTGTGGAAGGAACATTAGGCGCCTGTCATCATCAGTGTCCCGAAGCCCCTGGACAAGATGAGAGCGACAGGGCTTAAAATTATAAGTCCGGAGTACATCTCTAATTTTGTTCTTTGAAAAACCTAAAATTCTTCCAGTATTTCGGAGAGAAGAAGGATGTTTTCAACTTAATAAAAAGTTAGCTTAGTATTTTTACCTTTCAACGGTATTAAATCGATACGCAGCAGGATGAACAGAGGGTGGCTTATTGTACCCACCAATCGCGTACATGTAGCCCCCTAGTGTAGCCACTGAGACTCCACCTCTTCTTTCTTTCATGGGAGAACATCGGGTCCATTTGTTCGACAGAGGATCAAAGGCAGCCACGTCATTAATGCAAGAAACCCCGTTTCGACCTCCAACTGCGTAGATCCTGTAAATAGTAAGAATTCAGTGACTTGGGCTTTACCTGGCTCCTAGTCAGGTCCGCACCTGACTGAATGGAGCATTACGCGTGCAACGCTATCAAGGCATGTACCCCCTCAATGTCTCTTCCTCCGACATTATTACTCTAAAGAGAAAACTAAACTTAATAAATAATACAACTAAACTATCAAATAATACATTTTAAACAAATATTTCTAGACGAACGGCTCAGTAAATGCTGAGTTTTACATTTCACATCTTAGTATCTTAGACCTGCCAAGAGAGAAAAAAAAATAAAAATGATAAAACCCAAAAAAGGAATGTTGTTAATTTAACGTAGCTTCTGCTTGCATGTACGTTTCTAATACATTTTTTCTTCTTTTTCATGACATATTTTTATACAAATTGTGTATTTTTGACAAAATCAAAGGAACTTTCAGGCATTTTCTTGGTGAATTACATGTTTATATTAAAAATTTCAACCATTCTGATTTGGTCCTTGAATGGAATTGTTTATTTATGAAGTCTCTATTTTCTGAATATAGTCGATTTCTATATACATATCAACTCCCACCAAATTCAAACTTCAATAATAAATTCCTACTACAGGTTCGTCGGAAGGTTTTTTTTTTTTGTGGGTACGGAGCCACGGCTCTAGTCCCACACTATCCAGGGCTATCTTCCCTTGATGTGCGTAAAGGTCATTCCCCCTCCTGTCAAAAAAAAAAAAAAAAAAAAAAATGTTTTTTTTCGATTTCCAAATCAAATCTGATCAGGAGGCTTACCCTAATAAATGATGAATGAACTCACCTATTGTGTAAAATTCCGATGCCGTGGGCTGATCTAGAGGAAGGCATAGCGGCCACTTTAGTCCACTGTCCCCTGCATGGATCATAATGCTCCACACTGCTCAGGTAGTTCCATCCATTGCTACCTCCGATAGCATACAGGGGGCCTCCGGATGGGTCTAAAGCGGCTACACCCAGACCGTGCCTCCGATCAGACATATTAGTCAAATTAAACCATTTCGACTTGGCCAAATCCAGATAATGTGCAGAGCTCACAGTCTTCAGACCTTCTCGACCCCCAATTACGTAAAGTTTGTGACCAGAAATGGCTGCGCCAAATTGTAGCCGACATGCAGGCATGGTACCAAGGATGCTCCATTGATTGGAACGAGGCGAGTACATTTTAAGCCCTGTCGCTCTCATCTTGTCCAGGGGCTTCGGGACACTGATGATGACAGGCGCCTAATGTTCCTTCCACAAATGTCAATTTGGGAAACTGGAGAAAACGTTCTCCCATACATCGTATGGACTGATGAATCAAAGTTCACCACAAATGGTGTACTCAATCGTTGGAATTTTCGAACAAAGGCACAGGAAAATCCTAGAATATCGTATTCTTGTCGTCACCAGATGGTTCACAGCATCAACGTTTTGTGTGGACTTCTCGTAAATAAATTAATTGGTCCTTATTTCTACCAACATAATTTAAATGGACCTCAGTTTCTAAATTTCTTGAGAGAGGAATTACCAAGTTTACTAGAAGAAGACACCTAAAAAGGACACCCTGTATATAATTATAACTAAGTAATAAAGTAAGGTGGGACCTGACTAGGAGCCAGGTAAAGCCCAAGTCACTGAATTCTTACTATTTACAGGATCTACGCAGTTGGAGGTCGAAACGGGGTTTCTTGCATTAATGACGTGGCTGCCTTTGATCCTCTGTCGAACAAATGGACCCGATGTTCTCCCATGAAAGAAAGAAGAGGTGGAGTCTCAGTGGCTACACTAGGGGGCTACATGTACGCGATTGGTGGGTACAATAAGCCACCCTCTGTTCATCCTGCTGCGTATCGATTTAATACCGTTGAAAGGTAAAAATACTAAGCTAACTTTTTATTAAGTTGAAAACATCCTTCTTCTCTCCGAAATACTGGAAGAATTTTAGGTTTTTCAAAGAACAAAATTAGAGATGTACTCCGGACTTATAATTTTAAGCCCTGTCGCTCTCATCTTGTCCAGGGGCTTCGGGACACTGATGATGACAGGCGCCTAATGTTCCTTCCACAAATGTCAATTTGGGAAACTGGAGAAAACGTTCTCCCATACATCGTATGGACTGATGAATCAAAGTTCACCACAAATGGTGTACTCAATCGTTGGAATTTTCGAACAAAGGCACAGGAAAATCCTAGAATATCGTATTCTTGTCGTCACCAGATGGTTCACAGCATCAACGTTTTGTGTGGACTTCTCGTAAATAAATTAATTGGTCCTTATTCCTACCAACATAATTTAAATGGACCTCAGTTTCTAAATTTCTTGAGAGAGGAATTACCAAGTTTACTAGAAGAAGACACCTAAAAAGGACACCCTGTATATAATTATAACTAAGTAATAAAGTAAGGTGGGACCTGACTAGGAGCCAGGTAAAGCCCAAGTCACTGAATTCTTACTATTTACAGGATCTACGCAGTTGGAGGTCGAAACGGGGTTTCTTGCATTAATGACGTGGCTGCCTTTGATCCTCTGTCGAACAAATGGACCCGATGTTCTCCCATGAAAGAAAGAAGAGGTGGAGTCTCAGTGGCTACACTAGGGGGCTACATGTACGCGATTGGTGGGTACAATAAGCCACCCTCTGTTCATCCTGCTGCGTATCGATTTAATACCGTTGAAAGGTAAAAATACTAAGCTAACTTTTTATTAAGTTGAAAACATCCTTCTTCTCTCCGAAATACTGGAAGAATTTTAGGTTTTTCAAAGAACAAAATTAGAGATGTACTCCGGACTTTTAATTTTAAGCCCTGTCGCTCTCATCTTGTCCAGGGGCTTCGGGACACTGATGATGACAGGCGCCTAATGTTCCTTCCACAAATGTCAATTTGGGAAACTGGAGAAAACGTTCTCCCATACATCGTATGGACTGATGAATCAAAGTTCACCACAAATGGTGTACTCAATCGTTGGAATTTTCGAACAAAGGCACAGGAAAATCCTAGAATATCGTATTCTTGTCGTCACCAGATGGTTCACAGCATCAACGTTTTGTGTGGACTTCTCGTAAATAAATTAATTGGTCCTTATTTCTACCAACATAATTTAAATGGACCTCAGTTTCTAAATTTCTTGAGAGAGGAATTACCAAGTTTACTAGAAGAAGACACCTAAAAAGGACACCCTGTATATAATTATAACTAAGTAATAAAGTAAGGTGGGACCTGACTAGGAGCCAGGTAAAGCCCAAGTCACTGAATTCTTACTATTTACAGGATCTACGCAGTTGGAGGTCGAAACGGGGTTTCTTGCATTAATGACGTGGCTGCCTTTGATCCTCTGTCGAACAAATGGACCCGATGTTCTCCCATGAAAGAAAGAAGAGGTGGAGTCTCAGTGGCTACACTAGGGGGCTACATGTACGCGATTGGTGGGTACAATAAGCCACCCTCTGTTCATCCTGCTGCGTATCGATTTAATACCGTTGAAAGGTAAAAATACTAAGCTAACTTTTTATTAAGTTGAAAACATCCTTCTTCTCTCCGAAATACTGGAAGAATTTTAGGTTTTTCAAAGAACAAAATTAGAGATGTACTCCGGACTTATAATTTTAAGCCCTGTCGCTCTCATCTTGTCCAGGGGCTTCGGGACACTGATGATGACAGGCGCCTAATGTTCCTTCCACAAATGTCAATTTGGGAAACTGGAGAAAACGTTCTCCCATACATCGTATGGACTGATGAATCAAAGTTCACCACAAATGGTGTACTCAATCGTTGGAATTTTCGAACAAAGGCACAGGAAAATCCTAGAATATCGTATTCTTGTCGTCACCAGATGGTTCACAGCATCAACGTTTTGTGTGGACTTCTCGTAAATAAATTAATTGGTCCTTATTTCTACCAACATAATTTAAATGGACCTCAGTTTCTAAATTTCTTGAGAGAGGAATTACCAAGTTTACTAGAAGAAGACACCTAAAAAGGACACCCTGTATATAATTATAACTAAGTAATAAAGTAAGGTGGGACCTGACTAGGAGCCAGGTAAAGCCCAAGTCACTGAATTCTTACTATTTACAGGATCTACGCAGTTGGAGGTCGAAACGGGGTTTCTTGCATTAATGACGTGGCTGCCTTTGATCCTCTGTCGAACAAATGGACCCGATGTTCTCCCATGA
Organism: Aradus depressus; assembly: GCA_963662175.1. Taxonomy (NCBI): domain Eukaryota; kingdom Metazoa; phylum Arthropoda; class Insecta; order Hemiptera; family Aradidae; genus Aradus; species Aradus depressus. The sequence continues at coordinate 33,581,840 of OY759218.1, forward strand.
AAGAAAGAAGAGGTGGAGTCTCAGTGGCTACACTAGGGGGCTACATGTACGCGATTGGTGGGTACAATAAGCCACCCTCTGTTCATCCTGCTGCGTATCGATTTAATACCGTTGAAAGGTAAAAATACTAAGCTAACTTTTTATTAAGTTGAAAACATCCTTCTTCTCTCCGAAATACTGGAAGAATTTTAGGTTTTTCAAAGAACAAAATTAGAGATGTACTCCGGACTTATAATTTTAAGCCCTGTCGCTCTCATCTTGTCCAGGGGCTTCGGGACACTGATGATGACAGGCGCCTAATGTTCCTTCCACAAATGTCAATTTGGGAAACTGGAGAAAACGTTCTCCCATACATCGTATGGACTGATGAATCAAAGTTCACCACAAATGGTGTACTCAATCGTTGGAATTTTCGAACAAAGGCACAGGAAAATCCTAGAATATCGTATTCTTGTCGTCACCAGATGGTTCACAGCATCAACGTTTTGTGTGGACTTCTCGTAAATAAATTAATTGGTCCTTATTTCTACCAACATAATTTAAATGGACCTCAGTTTCTAAATTTCTTGAGAGAGGAATTACCAAGTTTACTAGAAGAAGACACCTAAAAAGGACACCCTGTATATAATTATAACTAAGTAATAAAGTAAGGTGGAAGCCCAGCTACCGGGTAAGGGATGAACGCATTGTATGCTTAGCTCCCTCCTACATTTAAAACACCAGCCCACCACCATATTATATTACCGTGTGTATAATACCTAAACCAAGTCCTTCCCCAAGAAGTACCCAGTCTCCCAGTTTCCTGAATGAACCTGAAATACTCCCGTGGTACAATCTTCTAATGTCCTCTTCCTCTCTGATCAACAATTTTACCAAAAAGTCCTTGATTCCTACAGTGTATTAGTGTCTATTAAACGGACAGTAGATCTTCTCAGAGGTCTAGGACTTTTCAAAATAATACTATTATTAAGCTGGTGAACTATTTTTTTTGATGGGGGGGGGGGGGGGGGGGGGTGAAGAGGACCTCTAATGAATTAAATTGGGCTTAACAGTGTGGCAGACACGGTTCGACCTAACGCACGAAATGGGGAATGTTCAGGGTGAAGAAATGGATAGGTTATTTAGCGCACCTGAGTTTTCAGAGGAAGGGGGTGGGTGCGCGCAAACTTTTATAAAGTTCCAGTCCCATACACACACACACAGAGACATACATAATTGCGAAAATCAAAACGTGTTCCATGGACCTTGAAACGTGAAAATCCATTGAAAACTCGATATCAGACTTTCACAAGACTACAATATTTCGTTCTGCTAAATGTACTCGTATAAGCAAGCAAATGTGCCATAATAATGTTTCAATCTTGGTTTTCAGAGAGTTATCCGCATGGCCGCAGAAATAGCTGATGGTATGGCATACATCGCTGCCAAAAAGTTTGTCCACCGAGACCTGGCCGCTAGGAACTGCATGGTTGGTCACAACCTTACCGTGAAGATTGGAGATTTCGGAATGACCCGAGACATCTATGAAACCGATTACCACAGGACAAGTCAGCCTTTTGCAATTTTTTATATTCTTTTGAATCGATAGTGTTTGGTTTAACATTGGACAAGTTATGAGAAGATGGAGTATGTTATCATTATCACTGTTACAAAGTGGACAGAGTCAAGCTGAAATTTAGCTGGGAAATTTGTATAATTCAAATGAGTTGTATATTTTCCTGAGACCCATAATTGTGAAATAATTCTTTGTTTGCTTATATGGTTTCTCGTTTTTAAATAACTTCCGCTATTGCCAAAAGAACTGTAATTTCTGAAAAAGTGTTGAAAGAGCTGGAGATTGCAGCGTCTATATAAAATTCCATAAATGTGTGATTGTGGGTGAGTGGGTCAGTATATAGTTTGCGAATTCACCGAGGAACTTTTTTTAAATTTATTATTTAAAATAACTTTAATCAGTCACCCTACCTCGACATTCCACACTGGATCTTATTGGAAGAAGTCAGTTGTGTTTTGACCGCCAATGAGGAAGGTTGAGGATTAAGGACCCTGTACCTCTGTTACTCAGGCGTCATCATATACATCAACTAAATTAATTTCCCCTATTTGTTCTCGTTCCCATCGTTTTTTTTTTTTTTTTTTCTTTCAATTTTAATTATTAATTTCTTGATTTATTTCCTCAAGTTGCACTAGCAATGAATAAACCCCCCGATCCTGACAACCGGGCCCATAAAAGAAAGAGCTCGGCAGATCAGCCCCCTTCAGTTAGTAGAAACTCAATTCCCTCGATTTTTACTGATCTCAAGGGACGGTGATGGAGACTTGAAAAAAACATCTCCGTTTTTGATTTATAAAGGGATTACCTCGCTCGTGGGGGAAGTTAAAACGATTAAAAAAATCAGAACAGGCCAAATTTTGGTAGAGGTTAAAAACAGCCAGCAAGCAAACAAACTACTTAAATGTAAAAGTTTTTTTGATCAGGTTAGCGTGAAGGTCGAGTCCCAACGAGAAGTCGAGAATCCAACATTAAATTCTCCGAAAGGAGTAATAAAATGTTTCGACCTCGACGAATGCCAAACAAGCGAAATACTTGAAGGATTAAAATCAGAACATGTTTCTGCTGCCCAGAGAGTGTCTTTTACCAAAAACGAAGAAATTTATGGGATAAAAACGCAAGTAAAACATAATACGGACACGAATATCGTTAACGTTTTTTCTCCCACTGCCCCCCTCACATTAGAGTTGGGTATCACTTCCTACCTGTAAGACCTTATATCCCGAATCCATTACGTTGTATGTCGTGTTTACAGTTTGGCCATCCCGCTAAAGCATCTAAACAAGAACCTATTTGTGCGAACTGTGGCCTGGCTAAACACGTTGACGGCTTCTGTACGTCGCCAAAAAAGTTCGTAGTCTGTAGTGGCCCCCATTCTGCTTTCGATAAAAAATGCCATAATTTTCAAAGAGAAAGAGATATAAAAAAAATACAATTAATCGAAAAAGTTTCCTACATGGAAGCCAAGAAGTTCTATAGACTAAAAATGGCCCCCACTTTTAGTAAATCTTTCGCGCATGTAGCGACAGCAACGTGCCTGTAAATGAAATGCGTAATACAACCAAAGTAGAAATTAGCACGCAAACAGATAATTTTTGTTTTGAATTTCTAAAAACAGATAACGTTCATATAGATTTGTCAGAAAATAACATCAAGAATAATCCTAATTATAGAAAAAAATATAAACACAGTAGTAGTGAACATATCCGAGGGTAGCCGAGAGGAGACGGTAGCCCCCTCCCCTCCCTCCGGGGCCCGATCAGGGCGCACCCCCGAGCCCGCTCCCCCCCTCCTCCACATCCTTAGTGAGCCTTCCGATGAGCTGCTCCCCCCTAACCCTCCCCCCGATAAAAAAAAAAAAAAGTATCCAAGTATAATAAGTATAAAAAAAAAATGGAGAAAAGGCATTTTAATATCGAAATATACCTCTTGTAACGAAACAATAGTAAATAACAAAAAATACCCTATACAAGATTGTGACTACCAAATATATATTTAACAGGACAAATAAAAAAATAAAATAAATAAATAATAAAATCATGAAAATGCAAAATAATACCAATCTAAAATTAATTACTCTTACTCTCTGACGGTCTGAGATAGCGCCTACCGAGAGCTAAGATGTTTACACATAAAAAAAAAAGAATTCCTACTATAGACATCCGCTTCTGAGTGCACGGACTCTTTTTTTATCCTTATTCAATCAACACCAGAATTATTCCTTTTTGGCTACATGCGACTAATTCTAATCTTATTGTTAAAAAAATAACAATAAAATATATCAGAACAGTGGAAAAAAACTAATTTAACCGTAATGTAAATAATCAATTTCTAAGATTATGAACATTTTTATTGTACCTTAGAAATCAGCAGGCTCTCATGTTAATTTTGTTATTTAGGTTCGGGAGGTCTATTGCCGATTCGATGGATGGCGCCTGAGAGTTTGCAAGATGCTTTTTATACTTCCGATTCTCTACGAAATGGTCACGCTCGGTGCACAACCTTACCAAGTAATACTTAACTTATAGTATATCGTAATAATTATGATTAATGATTAGTATAAGCATTTTTCTCAAACTGATTTTGATTTACCCGCCGACATAAATGATAAAACCAGCATTAGGTCAAGTCTTATTGTTTGTTTTAGGTCCCCTAGTTCAACGAATTTCTGAAATTCTTTCTTGGCCTTGTTTCAAATTTAGAAAATGTGTGCGTTTTCTTTTTTTTTTTTATCATTATGTCTTTCTTGGTTTTTCTTTGAGTATTACCATTTGTGATCAATCACCGCTTTTAATTAAAAATTAGAAATTTAAGATGGAAAAAAGTAAAGTGAAAGGATATATAACGAATAGTGAAAGACAGGACAGAGTGAGTAACCTCAGTGTATTTTTTACTTATGTACTTTACTTTTTTGTGTTGAATAAACAAGGCAACGTTGACAAGAAAATGGAAGTCGGAGTTTCAGGTAATCTTGCTAGCGATCTGGGAAATGAATCAGTTGTTTTGATCCTAAACCGGCTTGAACAAGATATGACAAACATTGTTTCAGAATTAAGCTCAATTAAAACTGAATTGAAATCTGTTGAAAATGAAATTCAAAACATTTCTTCATCACTTAACACTTTCAGGAAAGAAATAATACTACATGTGATATTTCATGATAATCCGATCAACCGTTAACGAGCTAGCACTAAATTTATATTAGGCCCCTCTTACAACCCCCCCTCCCGTTTAAATCAGGTTCAAAAGAGTGCTACAAGTGAAGTCTCATAAAAATCCGTCCATCCGTTTGGGCATGATGCTGGAACAAACACACAAACCCCGTTTCAGCTTTATTAATATAGATTATATAAATAATGATCTGATGAAATTAAATTAATGTTGGGGTATTGTAATATAATTTTGGCTGGCGATTTAAATGCGAGAATTGGGGAAATGAATGTGGTCGATGATGATTTTTTTATTAATTCTATCTTTAGAAGCATTAGAAATTCTTATGACAAGATTGTTAATAATAGAGGTGTTGCGTTAATTGAAGTCCTGGAAGAACTGGGTCTATTTGTATAACGACAGGCAGGGTAGCTATAATTTTTTAGGCAGTCAGGGGTAGTCTAATTGACCTTGTCTGTACTTCATTTGAATCTATTACTGTAGTCAATGATTTAAAAATTATCAATATATCAGATTTGTCTGACCATTTAGCTTGCAGTTGTTGATCGAGTCAAATCATAAATATTTACCTGTAACTAAAAATGACGATATTGAAGAATTTATAAAAGTGCTCAGAGATGCAGATCATTTAAAAGATTTTGTCTCAGCCTTGAAGCTTTCTTCTCGGATCTACTATATCAGCGAAAAATATTTAAAAAAAAAATTATAAATATAAATTCTCGGAGTCTTTTGTAACTGAATATAACTTAGCCAAAAAGAAATACAAAAATGTATTAAGAACATGTAAAAGACAGTAGAGTAGTTACATCAACATTAGAGATAATTTCAGAAAGGTAAACAACCCGGTAGAATTTTGGAATGTTGTTAATAGACTTAATAAAACTAAATTTAAAACTTTTCCAATTTCTATACAACAATGGGAATAATATGGTTCTGTTAAGTTAGTTCAGTTTTTTCTTTTTTGGGGCGCTCAACTACGAGGTTTATCAGTGCCGAGGATTGCTACTATGTAGCCCTTTAAACTTAAATGAAATTTATTAATTTCTATACCTATATATATATATATATACACACACATATTTTTTCTCTCATTTTTTTTTTTTTTTTTTTTCAAAATCCTTTTTTTTCTTTTTCTTTTTTTTTAAATCTTTTTTTTTATTTTTATTTTTTTTAAAACTTTTTTTTTATTTTTTTTTTAATCTTTTTTTTTATTTTTTTTTCCATATTTTTTTCAATTTTTTCTTTTTATTATCATTATTTTTTTTCCATCTTTTTTTTTCTTTTTCAACATTTTTTTTTCTTAATTTTTTTCATTTTTTCTTTTTATTATTTTTCTTTTCTTTTTGTATATGTATATATATATATATATTCTACATTCATTTATTTATTATTATTATTTCTATTCCTGCACATAATTATCTATTTCCTGACTCGTCAGAATAGTGACATTTTTTCAGCTCCTTGAGGGCGTCCGATGCTCATTATTAATAAAAGTAATTAAGGCTGGGAAGTGGTCACTGCCATGAGTGCCCGTGTCCACGTGCCACTCTAGGCCTAACGCAAGGTTAGGCGAGCATAAAGTTACATAAATGTGAGAAAAGGTGCCATAGGCCTGACTGAGAAAGGTGGGCTCTCCGGTGTTGAGAACTATGCCGTCTCTCTCGTCGATCAGTATTCTCAGTAGGTTCCCTCGAGGAGTGCTGGAGTGGGAGGGAGCCCCACGAGGTGTGCGCTGCGTTCATGTCCCCTGTCACTATCCAAGGTCCCCGGGTAGATCGTCCAGAAGGCGACCTACTGCTGCTTCGTCCAGCTGCTCCATAGGCGGAAGGTATAGATTACATATTGTGATAGGGTGCGGGTTATGAAACTTAGTGACAACAGCTTGAAGGGGTGTATCTATTTCTACTATTGCTGAATAATATTTTTTGTGGACTCCTGTAATAACGACTCCAGAGGCTCTGTTTTGTTCTACTTTGTTTTTTTGATAAATATTATAATCTTTAAAAAATAATTTTTCTGTTGGTTTTAAATGACTTTCTTGAAAACAAAATATACTTGTTGGCTGCTCATTTATTAGTATCTTAGCCTCTTCAAACTGCTGTCTGATTCCATTACAATTCCAACTAATTAAACTTTGTTTTTGGCTCATGGTCATGAGAGTAGCAGTACATTAACCAATTTGCCCAATATAATTACTACACTAAATACTACATCTAGACAAATCATTGTTTGAAAGGGTACATAGCGGCAATCCTTAGCTTCGTTATCAACTATACAGATATAAGTACCAACTAACATCTGAACTGGTTTGCTCTGATCCATCTTACGGCTGCTATAGTCTAATGACTTATGATCATTTAAAAGATTTTGTCTCAGCCTTGAAGCTTTCTTCTCGGATCTACTATAACAGTGAAAATGTTTTTGATTTATATAATAATTGCATATCTGTAATTTCTGAGAGCATAGATCAGGCTGGTATTATTAAAAAATCAATTGTTTCTAAATTATATAGTAATAAACCTTGGTTTTCTTCAGAATTTCAATTGAGAAAAAAAAAATTATAAATATAAATTCTCGGAGCCTTTTGTAACTGAATATATCTTAGCCAAAATGAAATACAAAAATATATTAAGAACATGTAAAAGACAATAGAGTAGTAGTTACATTAACATTAGAGATAATTTCAGAAAGGTTAACAACCCGGTAGAATTTTGGAATGTTGTTAATAGACTTAATAAAACTAAATTTAAAACTTTTCCAATTTCTATACAACAATGGGAATAATATGGTTCTGTTAAGTTAGTTCAGTTTTTTCTTTTTTGGGGCGCTCAACTACGAGGTTTATCAGTGCCGAGGATTGCTACTATGTAGCCCTTTAAACTTAAATGAAATTTATTAATTTCTATACCTATATATATATATATACACATATTTTTTCTCTCATTTTTTTTTTTTCAAAATCTTTTTTTTTCTTTTTTTTTTAATCTTTTTTTTTTTTATTTTTTTTTTTAATTTTTTATTTATTTTTTTTTAATCTTTTTTTTTTATTTTTTTTTCCATATTTTTTTCAATTTTTTCTTTTTATTATCATTATTTTTTTTCCATCTTTTTTTTTCTTTTTCAACATTTTTTTTTCTTAATTTTTTTCATTTTTTCTTTTTATTATTTTTCTTTTCTTTTTGTATATGTATATATATATATATATATATTTTCTACATTCATTTATTTATTATTATTATTTCTATTCCTGCACATAATTATCTATTTCCTGACTCGTCAGAATAGTGACATTTTTTCAGCTCCTTGAGGGCGTCCGACATCTCCCACTCACTAAACTCCTTATTATACGGCTCATCGCTAGCAAAACCGAATTGGAGAGGCACACTTTCTGCAGTTTCTTTTATTTCTTTAAACTCCTCGGGGTAACTCTCTGTTGAAGAGACTCCTGAGTAGTAAGTGGCCAGGGAGTTTGCAATGATTCTTGGGTCATACGTGACTACAGAGTCAACTTCCAGTCCAGGCAGTGTAAATTAGTTTTTCCCCGCTATACTTCTTATCTTCTGCCATACCTTTGCCACTGGTGTATTACTGTGAATTGTTGACACATATTCACTCCAGGACGTCTTCTGCTTCCTCTTGAACATATTTCTACAGATGGCCCTTGATTTTTTGAACATTATCAAGTTAGGTGTGCTTGGGCTTCTCCCAAACAATGACAGAGCTCTCCTTCTTTCTCTTATAGCTTCCCGAAATTCCTCATCGAACCACGGAACATGTTTCTTGCGGCAAGTGCTTTTATATTTAGGAATGGACTCCTTTGCCGCCTTAACTATAGTTTTCGTAATGTTGGAGGTATGTTCATCTTTCATGTCTTCACTGGTACATTTGTCATCTAAAATTGCCAACTCTTTAAATGTTTTCCAATCTGCCTTCCCTATTTTCCAGTTGGGCCATATACCAAGTTGATGCTCATTATTAATAAAAGTAATTAAGGCTGGGAAGTGGTCACTGCCATGAGTGCCCGTGTCCACGTGCCACTCTAGTCCTAACGCAAGGTTAGGCGAGCATAAAGTTACATAAATGTGAGAAAAGGTGCCATAGGCCTGACTGAGAAAGGTGGGCTCTCCGGTGTTGAGAACTATGCCGTCTCTCTCGTCGATCAGTATTCTCAGTAGGTTCCCTCGAGGAGTGCTGGAGTGGGAGGGAGCCCCACGAGGTGTGCGCTGCGTTCATGTCCCCTGTCACTATCCAAGGTCCGGGTAGATCGTCCAGAAGGCGACCTACTGCTGCTTCGTCCAGCTGCTCCATAGGCGGAAGGTATAGATTACATATTGTGATAGGGTGCGGGTTATGAAACTTAGTGACAACAGCTTGAAGGGGTGTATCTATTTCTACTATTGCTGAATAATATTTTTTGTGGACTCCTGTAATAACGACTCCAGAGGCTCTGTTTTGTTCTACTTTGTTTTTTTGATAAATATTATAATCTTTAAAAAATAATTTTTCTGTTGGTTTTAAATGACTTTCTTGAAAACAAAATATACTTGTTGGCTGCTCATTTATTAGTATCTTAGCCTCTTCAAACTGCTGTCTGATTCCATTACAATTCCAACTAATTAAACTTTGTTTTTGGCTCATGGTCATGAGAGTAGCAGTACATTAACCAATTTGCCCAATATAATTACTACACTAAATACTACATCTAGACAAATCATTGTTTGAAAGGGTACATAGCGGCAATCCTTAGCTTCGTTATCAACTATACAGATATAAGTACCAACTAACATAACTTACAATCATAGATGATACAAATGTATCAATATGATACAATCAATATTAAAATATGATACGATCAATATTACAATATGTAATCTATACCTTCCGTAGGCGGAAGGTATAGATTACATATTGTGATAGGGTGCGGGTTATGAAACTTAGTGACAACAGCTTGAAGGGGTGTATCTATTTCTACTGTTGCTGAATAATATTTTTTGTGGACTCCTGTAATAACGACTCCAGAGGCTCTGTTTTGTTCTACTTTTTTTTTTTGATAAATATTATAATCTTTAAAAAATAATTTTTCTGTTGGTTTTAAATGACTTTCTTGAAAACAAAATATACTTGTTGGCTGCTCATTTATTAGTATCTTAGCCTCTTCAAACTGCTGTCTGATTCCATTACAATTCCAACTAATTAAACTTTGTTTTTGGCTCATGGTCATGAGAGTAGCAGTACATTAACCAATTTGCCCAATATAATTACTACACTAAATACTACATCTAGACAAATCATTGTTTGAAAGGGTACATAGCGGCAATCCTTAGCTTCGTTATCAACTATACAGATATAAGTACCAACTAACATAACTTACAATCATAGATGATACAAATGTATCAATATGATACAATCAATATTAAAATATGATACGATCAATATTACAATATGTAATCTATACCTTCCGTAGGCGGAAGGTATAGATTACATATTGTGATAGGGTGCGGGTTATGAAACTTAGTGACAACAGCTTGAAGGGGTGTATCTATTTCTACTATTGCTGAATAATATTTTTTGTGGACTCCTGTAATAACGACTCCAGAGGCTCTGTTTTGTTCTACTTTGTTTTTTTGATAAATATTATAATCTTTAAAAAATAATTTTTCTGTTGGTTTTAAATGACTTTCTTGAAAACAAAATATACTTGTTGGCTGCTCATTTATTAGTATCTTAGCCTCTTCAAACTGCTGTCTGATTCCATTACAATTCCAACTAATTAAACTTTGTTTTTGGCTCATGGTCATGAGAGTAGCAGTACATTAACCAATTTGCCCAATATAATTACTACACTAAATACTACATCTAGACAAATCATTGTTTGAAAGGGTACATAGCGGCAATCCTTAGCTTCGTTATCAACTATACAGATATAAGTACCAACTAACATAACTTTCAATCATAGATGATAAATTTTTAATCTGAACTGGTTTGCTCTGATCCATCTTACGGCTGCTATAGTCTAATGACTTATGATCATTTAAAAGATTTTGTCTCAGCCTTGAAGCTTTCTTCTCAGGTCTACTATAACAGTGAAAATGTTTTTGATTTATATAATAACTGGATATCTGTAATTTCCGAGAGCATAGATCAGGCTGGTATTATTAAAAAATCAATTGTTTCTAAATTATATAGTAATAAACCTTGGTTTTCTTCAGAATGTTCAATTGAGAAAAAAAAATTTTAATATATTAAAAAAAAAAATTATAAATATAAATTCTCGGAGCCTTTTGTAACTGAAAATATCTTAGCCATAATGAAAATTTGTTCGGGAGGGGGGGTTGTGGGGGGGTCTAAGTATTAATGTAGTGCTAGCTCATTAACGGTTGGTCGTATTGTCATGGAATTTCACATGTAGTATTCTTAAAAGCCAAATAGAAATATAGGTTGTATATGTCACAACATTTTGAAGGGGAGGGTGGGTTGATGGGGGCCTAAGTATAGTGATAAGTCATTAACGGATGATCGGATTGTCATGGAATTTCACATATAGTATTCTTAAAGGCCAAATAGAAAAATAGGGTGTGTGTGTGTGACGTCAAAAAATTGTGAACGGGAGGGGGGTTGTGGGGGTAGGCCTAAATTTGAAGATAGTGATGTCATTAACGGAAGATCGGATTGTCTTGGAATTTCACACGTAGTAGTAGTAACTATGTATTCGCTGTGGGGTCCGCTGTTGCAAGACATTTACTAGCTGTGATGCCCAGCGTTCCTAATATCGTACAGCTGTGGGGTCCGCTGTTGCAGGGCACTTACTAGCTGTAGTGCTCAGCCCAGAGAAATTTTTTTGTTAATTTTTTTGAAAATTTTTCGAGAAAATTTTTTTTTTAATATTTATGAAAAATTTTTTGAAAAATTCTTTTTGGAAATTTTATTGAAAAATGTTTTTGAAAATTGTTTTGAAATTTTTTTTTGAAAATTGTTTGAACAATTTTTTGGAAACTTTTTTCGAAACTTTTTTTTGGATAATTTTTTTTGGAATTTTTTCGAAAAATTTTTAAACAAGAACAAAAACAACAGGAAACATACGTATGAGGGTGGAATGTGTATGAGGGGTGTAAAGTCAATTTCAGTGATCAAAAGAAAGAGCAACAACCGAAGTTATGAGTCGACCAAGTAATGATACTAAAGGTTTAGAGGGAGAGCGGAAACATACGTATGAGGCAGGATGTAAAGTCTATTTCAGAGAGATCGAAAGACCCTCAAAAGAGCAACAACCGAAGTTATGAGTCGACCAAGTAAGTAATGATACTAAAGGTTTAGAGGGAGAGCGGAAATATACGTATGAGGCAGGATGTAAAGTCTATTTCAGAGAGATCGAAGGACCCTCAAAAGAGCAACAACCGAAGTTATGAGTCGACCAAGTAATGATACTAAAGGTTTAGAGGGAGAGCGGAAATATACGTATGAGGCAGGATGTAAAGTCTATTTCAGAGAGATCGAAAGACCCTCAAAAGAGCAACAACCGAAGTTATGAGTCGACCAAGTAATGATACTAAAGGTTTAGAGGGAGAGCGGAAATATACGTATGAGGCAGGACGTAAAGTCTATTTCAGAGAGATCGAAAGACCCTCAAAAGAGCAACAACCGAAGTTATGAGTCGACCAAGTAATGATACTAAAGGTTTAGAGGGAGAGCGGAAATATACGTCTGAGGCAGGATGTAAAGTCTATTTCAGAGAGATCGAAAGACCCTCAAAAGAGCAACAACCGAAGTTATGAGTCGACCAAGTAATGATACTAAAGGTTTAGAGGGAGAGCGGAAATATACGTATGAGGCAGGATGTAAAGTCTATTTCAGAGAGATCGAAAGACCCTCAAAAGAGCAACAACCGAAGTTATGAGTCGACCAACTAATGATACTAAAGGTTTAGAGGGAGAGCGGAAATATACGTATGAGGCAGGATGTAAAGTCTATTTCAGAGAGATCGAAAGACCCTCAAAAGAGCAACAACCGAAGTTATGAGTCGACCAAGTAATGATACTAAAGGTTTAGAGGGAGAGCGGAAATATACGTATGAGGCAGGATGTAAAGTCTATTTCAGAGAGATCGAAAGACCCTCAAAAGAGCAACAACCGAAGTTATGAGTCGACCAAGTAATGATACTAAAGGTTTAGAGGGAGAGCGGAAATATACGTATGAGGCAGGACGTAAAGTCTATTTCAGAGAGATCGAAAGACCCTCAAAAGAGCAACAAACGAAGTTATGAGTCGACCAAGTAATGATACTAAAGGTTTAGAGGGAGAGCGGAAATATACGTATGAGGCAGGATGTAAAGTCTATTTCAGAGAGATCGAAAGACCCTCAAAAGAGCAACAACCGAAGTTATGAGTCGACCAAGTAATGATACTAAAGGTTTAGAGGGAGAGCGGAAGTATACGTATGAGGCAGGATGTAAAGTCTATTTCAGAGAGATCGAAGGACCCTCAAAAGAGCAACAACCGAAGTTATGAGTCGACCAAGTAATGATACTAAAGGTTTAGAGGGAGAGCGGAAATATACGTATGAGGCAGGATGTAAAGTCTATTTCAGAGAGATCGAAAGACCCTCAAAAGAGCAACAACCGAAGTTATGAGTCGACCAAGTAATGATACTAAAGGTTTAGAGGGAGAGCGGAAATATACGTATGAGGCAGGACGTAAAGTCTATTTCAGAGAGATCGAAAGACCCTCAAAAGAGCAACAACCGAAGATATGAGTCGACCAAGTAATGATACTAAAGGTTTAGAGGGAGAGCGGAAGTATACGTATGAGGCAGGATGTAAAGTCTATTTCAGAGAGATCGAAGGACCCTCAAAAGAGCAACAACCGAAGTTATGAGTCGACCAAGTAATGATACTAAAGGTTTAGAGGGAGAGCGGAAATATACGTATGAGGCAGGATGTAAAGTCTATTTCAGAGAGATCGAAAGACCCTCAAAAGAGCAACAACCGAAGTTATGAGTCGACCAAGTAATGATACTAAAGGTTTAGAGGGAGAGCGGAAATATACGTATGAGGCAGGACGTAAAGTCTATTTCAGAGAGATCGAAAGACCCTCAAAAGAGCAACAACCGAAGTTATGAGTCGACCAAGTAATGATACTAAAGGTTTAGAGGGAGAGCGGAAATATACGTATGAGGCAGGATGTAAAGTCTATTTCAGAGAGATCGAAAGACCCTCAAAAGAGCAACAACCGAAGTTATGAGTCGACCAAGTAATGATACTAAAGGTTTAGAGGGAGAGCGGAAATATACGTATGAGGCAGGATGTAAAGTCTATTTCAGAGAGATCGAAAGACCCTCAAAAGAGCAACAACCGAAGTTATGAGTCGACCAAGTAATGATACTAAAGGTTTAGAGGGAGAGCGGAAATATACGTATGAGGCAGGACGTAAAGTCTATTTCAGAGAGATCGAAAGACCCTCAAAAGAGCAACAACCGAAGTTATGAGTCGACCAAGTAATGATACTAAAGGTTTAGAGGGAGAGCGGAAATATACGTATGAGGCAGGATGTAAAGTCTATTTCAGAGAGATCGAAAGACCCTCAAAAGAGCAACAACCGAAGTTATGAGTCGACCAAGTAATGATACTAAAGGTTTAGAGGGAGAGCGGAAATATACGTATGAGGCAGGATGTAAAGTCTATTTCAGAGAGATCGAAAGACCCTCAAAAGAGCAACAACCGAAGTTATGAGTCGACCAAGTAATGATACTAAAGGTTTAGAGAGAGAGCGGAAATATACGTATGAGGCAGGATGTAAAGTCTATTTCAGAAAGATCGAAAGACCCTCAAAAGAGCAACAACCGAAGTTATGAGTCGACCAAGTAATGATACTAAAGGTTTAGAGGGAGAGCGGAAATATACGTATGAGGCAGGATGTAAAGTCTATTTCAGAGAGATCGAAAGACCCTCAAAAGAGCAACAACCGAAGTTATGAGTCGACCAAGTAATGATACTAAAGGTTTAGAGGGAGAGCGGAAATATACGTATGAGGCAGGATGTAAAGTCTATTTCAGAGAGATCGAAGGACCCTCAAAAGAGCAACAACCGAAGTTATGAGTCGACCAAGTAATGATACTAAAGGTTTAGAGGGAGAGCGGAAATATACGTATGAGGCAGGATGTAAAGTCTATTTCAGAGAGATCGAAAGACCCTCAAAAGAGCAACAACCGAAGTTATGAGTCGACCAAGTAATGATACTAAAGGTTTAGAGAGAGAGCGGAAATATACGTATGAGGCAGGATGTAAAGTCTATTTCAGAGAGATCGAAAGACCCTCAAAAGAGCAACAACCGAAGTTATGAGTCGACCAAGTAATGATACTAAAGGTTTAGAGAGAGAGCGGAAATATACGTATGAGGCAGGATGTAAAGTCTATTTCAGAAAGATCGAAAGACCCTCAAAAGAGCAACAACCGAAGTTATGAGTCGACCAAGTAATGATACTAAAGGTTTAGAGAGAGAGCGGAAATATACGTATGAGGCAGGATGTAAAGTCTATTTCAGAAAGATCGAAAGACCCTCAAAAGAGCAAAACCGAAGTTATGAGTCGACCAAGTAATGATACTAAAGGTTTAGAGAGAGAGCGGAAATATACGTATGAGGCAGGATGTAAAGTCTATTTCAGAGTGATCCGAAAGACCCTCAAAAGAGCGACAACCGAAGTTATGAGTCGACCAAGTAATGATACTAAAGGTTTAGAGGGAGAGCGGAAATATACGTATGAGGCAAAATGTAAAGTCTATTCCAGAGAGATCGAAAGACCCTCAAAAGAGCAACAACCGAAGTTATGAGTCGACCAAGTAATGATACTAAAGGTTTAGAGGGAGAGCGGAAATATACGTATGATGCAGGATGTAAAGTCTATTTCAGAGAGATCGAAAGACCCTCAAATGAGCAATAACCGAAGTTATGAGTCGACCAAGTAATGATACAAAAGGTTTAGAGGGAGAGCGGAAACTATTAGTCTAATTTGACGTCAAAAGTAGAAAAGTCAACTTTCTCTAGAAGATATATAGTCTGTGCAATAACTCATTGTGCCCAGCTTGTCGCGTAGATCGATTTTGTCTTTGACTCTGCCTTGAAATTTCCACTATAACAAGAATTACGGTAGGAGATGTACCAACAAAGGATGTATCAATCAAGGAGATGTACGTATTACATTCTACCGGTTTTCTCATAAATCCAATATATCATGCAGGTTAACGAATTACATTTTCGAAATCGTCGACGAATTGCGGATGACATTAATTGTGGACCGTAAATCCAAAAAATACGGACTGTTCAGAAATGGATGGAAAAATTTAAAGAAGGAACTCTAGAAGGTGCACATTTTCTAGATCAATGGCGAATTGTCTTTCCTGTATTTACTTTTTATATATTTATTTAAGAATATATACCATGGTTTGTGTATTACATATTTTATTTGTTTCATTATTCAATTAAGAATTCTCGTCACTGTTTATATAATAGAAAAGCTTTTCGCTTTGGAGTTGTACAATAGCCATGACAGTGGCGTAGATAGAATTTAAATATACTCAATAACCCGAATAACTGCCGATTCTAATGACTGTCGACACGAAGTTGTATATCTGGATTCAGGTGAATCCTATTGACTAAAGGGGGGCTCAACTCTAAAACCCTAATAATTATTGATGCAATGAATTCCAATTGTTTCCAAATTGTATATGAAGATGAGATGCCCCCGAGTTCACCGAAGAGAGGGAGCTTGTATATATGTTGATTATAAATAATTCGAGCTGGGGAAGTACTTTGCCGTTGATTCACCAACTTTTTTTCTTAGCATCTGCTGACGATTTGGAAAACATCTACCCTATATGGGAAATCCAACACGACTCTGGTGGGGACGTCCTTCTTAGCTGGAACGAACCTCTCAACCCGAATGGACTTATAGTTGCGTACCAAATCGAATATACGCGGCTCGACTACGGCAAAGGGAAAGTAAGTAGTTTTTATTTTTTTCAATTCATTGAATCTTATTGAACATTGCGAATGTGACAGTTACTTGTTATTGGGGACGGGAATTTTTCAGGTATTGGTTCTATAAGCCCTAAGAACAAGATATGCCCAAAAAGGTTTTAAGCCTAGTCATCCACCGTACATTGAGGCGTCAAAAGTAGAAAAGTCAACTTTCTCTAGAAGATATATAGTCTGTGCAATAACTCATTGTGCCCAGCTTGTCGCGTAGATCGATTTTGTCTTTGACTCTGCCTTGAAATTTCCACTATAACAAGAATTACGGTAGGAGATGTACCAACAAAGGATGTATCAATCAAGGAGATGTACGTATTACATTCTACCGGTTTTCTCATAAATCCAATATATCATGCAGGTTAACGAATTACATTTTCGAAATCGTCGACGAATTGCGGATGACATTAATTGTGGACCGTAAATCCAAAAAATACGGACTGTTCAGAAATGGATGGAAAAATTTAAAGAAGGAACTCTAGAAGGTGCACATTTTCTAGATCAATGGCGAATTGTCTTTCCTGTATTTACTTTTTATATATTTATTTAAGAATATATACCATGGTTTGTGTATTACATATTTTATTTGTTTCATTATTCAATTAAGAATTCTCGTCACTGTTTATATAATAGAAAAGCTTTTCGCTTTGGAGTTGTACAATAGCCATGACAGTGGCGTAGATAGAATTTAAATATACTCAATAACCCGAATAACTGCCGATTCTAATGACTGTCGACACGAAGTTGTATATCTGGATTCAGGTGAATCCTATTGACTAAAGGGGGGCTCAACTCTAAAACCCTAATAATTACTGATGCAATGAATTCCAATTGTTTCCAAATTGTATATGAAGATGAGATGCCCCCGAGTTCACCGAAGAGAGGGAGCTTGTATATATGTTGATTATAAATAATTCGAGCTGGGGAAGTACTTTGCCGTTGATTCACCAACTTTTTTTCTTAGCATCTGCTGACGATTTGGAAAACATCTACCCTATATGGGAAATCCAACACGACTCTGGTGGGGACGTCCTTCTTAGCTGGAACGAACCTCTCAACCCGAATGGACTTATAGTTGCGTACCAAATCGAATATACGCGGCTCGACTACGGCAAAGGGAAAGTAAGTAGTTTTTATTTTTTTCAATTCATTGAATCTTATTGAACATTGCGAATGTGACAGTTACTTGTTATTGGGGACGGGAATTTTTCAGGTATTGGTTCTATAAGCCCTAAGAACAAGATATGCCCAAAAAGGTTTTAAGCCTAGTCATTCACCGTACATTGAGGCGTCAAAAGTAGAAAAGTCAACTTTCTCTAGAAGATATATAGTCTGTGCAATAACTCATTGTGCCCAGCTTGTCGCGTAGATCGATTTTGTCTTTGACTCTGCCTTGAAATTTCCACTATAACAAGAATTACGGTAGGAGATGTACCAACAAAGGATGTATCAATCAAGGAGATGTACGTATTACATTCTACCGGTTTTCTCATAAATCCAATATATCATGCAGGTTAACGAATTACATTTTCGAAATCGTCGACGAATTGCGGATGACATTAATTGTGGACCGTAAATCCAAAAAATACGGACTGTTCAGAAATGGATGGAAAAATTTAAAGAAGGAACTCTAGAAGGTGCACATTTTCTAGATCAATGGCGAATTGTCTTTCCTGTATTTACTTTTTATATATTTATTTAAGAATATATACCATGGTTTGTGTATTACATATTTTATTTGTTTCATTATTCAATTAAGAATTCTCGTCACTGTTTATATAATAGAAAAGCTTTTCGCTTTGGAGTTGTACAATAGCCATGACAGTGGCGTAGATAGAATTTAAATATACTCAATAACCCGAATTACTGCCGATTCTAATGACTGTCGACACGAAGTTGTATATCTGGATTCAGGTGAATCCTATTGACTAAAGGGGGGCTCAACTCTAAAACCCTAATAATTACTGATGCAATGAATTCCAATTGTTTCCAAATTGTATATGAAGATGAGATGCCCCCGAGTTCACCGAAGAGAGGGAGCTTGTATATATGTTGATTATAAATAATTCGAGCTGGGGAAGTACTTTGCCGTTGATTCACCAACTTTTTTTCTTAGCATCTGCTGACGATTTGGAAAACATCTACCCTATATGGGAAATCCAACACGACTCTGGTGGGGACGTCCTTCTTAGCTGGAACGAACCTCTCAACCCGAATGGACTTATAGTTGCGTACCAAATCGAATATACGCGGCTCGACTACGTCAAAGGGAAAGTAAGTAGTTTTTATTTTTTTCAATTCATTGAATCTTATTGAACATTGCGAATGTGACAGTTACTTGTTATTGGGGACGGGAATTTTTCAGGTATTGGTTCTATAAGCCCTAAGAACAAGATATGCCCAAAAAGGTTTTAAGCCTAGTCATCCACCGTACATTGAGGCGTCAAAAGTAGAAAAGTCAACTTTCTCTAGAAGATATATAGTCTGTGCAATAACTCATTGTGCCCAGCTTGTCGCGTAGATCGATTTTGTCTTTGACTCTGCCTTGAAATTTCCACTATAACAAGAATTACGGTAGGAGATGTACCAACAAAGGATGTATCAATCAAGGAGATGTACGTATTACATTCTACCGGTTTTCTCATAAATCCAATATATCATGCAGGTTAACGAATTACATTTTCGAAATCGTCGACGAATTGCGGATGACATTAATTGTGGACCGTAAATCCAAAAAATACGGACTGTTCAGAAATGGATGGAAAAATTTAAAGAAGGAACTCTAGAAGGTGCACATTTTCTAGATCAATGGCGAATTGTCTTTCCTGTATTTACTTTTTATATATTTATTTAAGAATATATACCATGGTTTGTGTATTACATATTTTATTTGTTTCATTATTCAATTAAGAATTCTCGTCACTGTTTATATAATAGAAAAGCTTTTCGCTTTGGAGTTTTACAATAGCCATGACAGTGGCGTAGATAGAATTTAAATATACTCAATAACCCGAATAACTGCCGATTCTAATGACTGTCGACACGAAGTTGTATATCTGGATTCAGGTGAATCCTATTGACTAAAGGGGGGCTCAACTCTAAAACCCTAATAATTACTGATGCAATGAATTCCAATTGTTTCCAAATTGTATATGAAGATGAGATGCCCCCGAGTTCACCGAAGAGAGGGAGCTTGTATATATGTTGATTATAAATAATTCGAGCTGGGGAAGTACTTTGCCGTTGATTCACCAACTTTTTTTCTTAGCATCTGCTGAAGATTTGGAAAACATCTACCCTATATGGGAAATCCAACACGACTCTGGTGGGGACGTCCTTCTTAGCTGGAACGAACCTCTCAACCCGAATGGACTTATAGTTGCGTACCAAATCGAATATACGCGGCTCGACTACGGCAAAGGGAAAGTAAGTAGTTTTTATTTTTTTCAATTCATTGAATCTTATTGAACATTGCGAATATGACAGTTACTTGTTATTGGGGACGGGAATTTTTCAGGTATTGGTTCTATATGCCCTAAGAACAAGATATGCCCAAAAAGGTTTTAAGCCTAGTCATCCACCGTACATTGAGGCGTCAAAAGTAGAAAAGTCAACTTTCTCTAGAAGATATATAGTCTGTGCAATAACTCATTGTGCCCAGCTTGTCGCGTAGATCGATTTTGTCTTTGACTCTGCCTTGAAATTTCCACTATAACAAGAATTACGGTAGGAGATGTACCAACAAAGGATGTATCAATCAAGGAGATGTACGTATTACATTCTACCGGTTTTCTCATAAATCCAATACATCATGCAGGTTAACGAATTACATTTTCGAAATCGTCGACGAATTGCGGATGACATTAATTGTGGACCGTAAATCCAAAAAATACGGACTGGGAAGGCTATAATAGTTGACTGGAACAAATTCTGGGAGGGCAATCCAATGAACCAAAATGGTTTGAGGGCATAGACTGCTTACACGAGAACATTACATTGACGGTGCGACAAGCATTCGAGGAAAATTGAAAATTTTGTGTTACTGATGTGATATTCTAAGAATTACTCGTTGAGTAATGTAACGGTTTTTTTTTGGGATAGAGTAATATTTTTAGCTTCTTCTTAGACTTCAAATTTTAAAGTTTGTGCATTCTTTTTTTTGTAGTTTGTGAATATTAAAATGGAAGAGGTGAAAATTGACAATAACGTTTATGATAGAACAGTGGTTCAGAAATGGATGGAAAAATTTAAAGAAGGAACTTTAGAAGGTGCACATTTTCTAGATCAATGGCGGTTTTGAGGAGTGGTAGCATTGTATGCCTACGTGGACATATAACAGTCAGTATAACCTACATTTATTGTTGTGACTAGGACAATTTACTTGTGTTGCATGTATACTCATATTAATAAAAGTAAAAGTCTTAAAAGTGGCGACGAGGATTTGGATTAAAAAAAAAAAAAAAAAGTAAATGAAAATTATAAATTGGATAATCAAGATGTCTAAAAATTTACCACCTCCAGTTTTGTTCGAGAGTGAAACAGGCAATTGGAATATATTTTCACAGAGAATGAGCCACACCTTCACTGCTTATGGAGAGACAAATGTAAGTACAAAAATCTTATTTATTGGCTTCTTTAGGGGATTCTACTTTCCAGTTACTGTACAGTCTTTGCCTTCCGAAAAAGCCAGAAGAACTAACATATGAGGAGCTGACAACAAAGTTGACTAAGCATTTTACTCTCATTAAATCATGTTTTGCAGCACGGCAAGATTTTTATACCGCTGGTCAAAGGTCAGTTGAATCAGTAGCTCAGTGGTCAACAAGGGTTCGTAGCTTAGCAGCGCCATGTTCGTTTGGCACAGAATTAGAAATCGTTTTGCGAGATATATTTGTAATGGGCATTAAATCAAAAAATATAAAGGATAGAATTTTTGAAGAAGATGCTACAAAAGGTACAGTTACGTTTACTAGTATGGTAGATGTAGCATTAGCAAGAGAAGCTGCATCATATATATGTTTTGCTTATGTACAGGTAATGATTGATCTCACCGAGTCCTCTGACATCGAGGAAGATGTACAATTGGATTTGTCTATCCAGGATTGGTGCAGCGAGTGAAGCGAACATCAGGTCATTCCAGTATCTCCAGACACTTCGAGTAACGAAGAAATTATTTTGAATTTATAATTAGTATTTTTTTATAATATATAATATATAATTAAAAGAATACTCAAGTTCCGCACATTAACGTGGAGGGCCAAGCTAATTGTCTATAAAACCATTGTCCGTCCAATTGTAACTTACACTGGTGAAACTTGGGCGTTGACAAAAGAAAATGAAGAGACTCTGCTATTGTGGGAACGCAAAGTACTCAGAAAGATTTATGGACCTGTTTCCGAGAACGGCAGATGGCGTATCCGGAAGAACAGAGAATTGAGAGACCTCTACGGGGATTCCGACCTGGTATCCGTGATCAAGCAGGCGAGATTACGTTGGTTGGGCCACGTAGAGAGAATGGAAGGAGGAAGACTCCCTAAACAAGCCCTCTACGGTATGCCAGGGTGCCAGGAGAAGAGGAAGACCGAGACTCCGTTGGCTGGACGACGTCGAGGCGGACCTCCGAGTGTTGGGCATCAGAGGATGGAGGGAGAAGGTTTTGGATCGAGACGAATGGAGGAGGGTTGTGACGGAGGCCCGGGTTCTTTCAGGACCGTAGCGCCACAGGAAGAAGAAGAAGAAGTATATTATTTATCAAATGCAAATTATAAGCCCAACTTCAATAAAAGTGATGAAAATTATTGTGGTTGAACAGAATTATGAATTATATTCAACTTAAATGATGTTCGAAAATATATGTATTTTATTCGTTGTTAGACGCCATTGTTTCATTATTCAATTAAGAATTCTCGTCACTGTTTATATAATAGAAAAGCTTTTCGCTTTGGAGTTGTACAATAGCCATGACAGTGGCGTAGATAGAATTTAAATATACTCAATAACCCGAATAACTGCCGATTCTAATGACTGTCGACACGAAGTTGTATATCTGGATTCAGGTGAATCCTATTGACTAAAGGGGGGCTCAACTCTAAAACCCTAATAATTACTGATGCAATGAATTCCAATTGTTTCCAAATTGTATATGAAGATGAGATGCCCCCGAGTTCACCGAAGAGAGGGAGCTTGTATATATGTTGATTATAAATAATTCGAGCTGGGGAAGTACTTTGCCGTTGATTCACTAACTTTTTTTCTTAGCATCTGCTGACGATTTGGAAAACATCTACCCTACATGGGAAATCCAACACGACTCTGGTGGGGACGTCCTTCTTAGCTGGAACGAACCTCTCAACCCGAATGGACTTATAGTTGCGTACCAAATCGAATATACGCGGCTCGACTACGGCAAAGGGAAAGTAAGTAGTTTTTATTTTTTTCAATTCATTGAATCTTATTGAACATTGCGAATGTGACAGTTACTTGTTATTGGGGACGGGAATTTTTCAGGTATTGGTTCTATAAGCCCTAAGAACAAGATATGCCCAAAAAGGTTTTAAGCCTAGTCATCCACCGTACATTGAGGCGTCAAAAGTAGAAAAGTCAACTTTCTCTAGAAGATATATAGTCTGTGCAATAACTCATTGTGCCCAGCTTGTCGCGTAGATCGATTTTGTCTTTGACTCTGCCTTGAAATTTCCACTATAACAAGAATTACGGTAGGAGATGTACCAACAAAGGATGTATCAATCAAGGAGATGTACGTATTACATTCTACCGGTTTTCTCATAAATCCAATATATCATGCAGGTTAACGAATTACATTTTCGAAATCGTCGACGAATTGCGGATGACATTAATTGTGGACCGTAAATCCAAAAAATACGGACTGTTCAGAAATGGATGGAAAAATTTAAAGAAGGAACTCTAGAAGGTGCACATTTTCTAGATCAATGGCGAATTGTCTTTCCTGTATTTACTTTTTATATATTTATTTAAGAATATATACCATGGTTTGTGTATTACATATTTTTATTTTTTATTAATTGTCCTCGTCATTTTATGTTTTTGTTTCAGTTTCTGACTGATGTGGTAGAGCCTCGGGTGGGTGTGGAAGGACGGTGTTTGGTTCTAGATGCTTTAAAATGCCAAGTTATGCCTGAAAAAATGAAGTCAATATCACCTTTTCTTGTAACCCCTCGAAAGTCAACTTCTGGCTTACTGTATGTACTTGGAGGTAGTGACAATAAGAGATGTATGGGTAAGGATTAATTTTGTAGCTCTCTGTAGCATCTCATGAGATGGATGAACAAAACAGCCTGCATATTTCATATGTATGTTGTTTTGAATTTTTTTTCGTACTATCCAGTCAATATTTCTGTGCTGAACAAGATCAAAACCATGAAATTGTCCAATTTTCATGTCTCAGTGCTGTTGCGTAGGCAGAAATTATATTTCAGAAATTATTAAATCTTAAATTAAAATCAATTAAGTCTTACTTCAGTGTGTCATCTGATCACACTTCTTTGTAATATTATTTGACAAAAAAATTTATATGGTACACCCAACAAATTGAGACAAAATGTGCACTTCTTATTTTCAGGGACCCCAAACATCGAAATGTACTCGCCTCGTTCCAATCAATGGAGCATCCTTGGTACCATGCCTGCATGTCGGCTACAATTTGGCGCAGCCATTTCTGGTCACAAACTTTACGTAATTGGGGGTCGAGAAGGTCTGAAGACTGTGAGCTCTGCACATTATCTGGATTTGGCCAAGTCGAAATGGTTTAATTTGACTAATATGTCTGATCGGAGGCACGGTCTGGGTGTAGCCGCTTTAGACCCATCCGGAGGCCCCCTGTATGCTATCGGAGGTAGCAATGGATGGAACTACCTGAGCAGTGTGGAGCATTATGATCCATGCAGGGGACAGTGGACTAAAGTGGCCGCTATGCCTTCCTCTAGATCAGCCCACGGCATCGGAATTTTACACAATAGGTGAGTTCATTCATCATTTATTAGGGTAAGCCTCCTGATCAGATTTGATTTGGAAATCGAAAAAAAACATTTTTTTTTTTTTTTTTTTTTTTTTTGACAGGAGGGGGAATGACCTTTACGCACATCAAGGGAAGATAGCCCTGGATAGTGTGGGACTAGAGCCGTGGCTCCGTACCCACAAAAAAAAAAAACCCTCCGACGAACCTGTAGTAGGAATTTATTATTGAAGTTTGAATTTGGTGGGAGTTGATATGTATATAGAAATCGACTATATTCAGAAAATAGAGAC
Organism: Aradus depressus; assembly: GCA_963662175.1. NCBI lineage: Eukaryota > Metazoa > Arthropoda > Insecta > Hemiptera > Aradidae > Aradus > Aradus depressus. Next base: position 33,606,869 of record OY759218.1, read on the forward strand.
TTCATAAATAAACAATTCCATTCAAGGACCAAATCAGAATGGTTGAAATTTTTAATATAAACATGTAATTCACCAAGAAAATGCCTGAAAGTTCCTTTGATTTTGTCAAAAATACACAATTTGTATAAAAATATGTCATTAAAAAGAAGAAAAAATGTATTAGAAACGTACATGCAAGCAGAAGCTACGTTAAATTAACAACATTTCTTTTTTGGGTTTTATCATTTTTATTTTATTCCCGAGGACGAATCCTGAATGATGTTATTAACACCCAACACTACGACCTCTACTCCCCCGGCTCTCCCACCTATTGGCCTACTGATCCTAACCGCAACCCAGACCTCGTAGACTTCTTCGTTGGATCTGGCACAGGAGCCCTATTCTCCTCTACCTATTCCTTCCCCGACTTATCCTCAGACCATAGTCCTGTTCTTCTCACCGTTGGTCTAACCCCGTTATCTGTCCCATCAAAACCTTCCTTAACTCCCGGCCCAGTGAATTGGGACCTCTTCAGAACCTCCTTAGAAAACCAAATTGACCTAAATGTAATCCTTAAAACCCCTGAGGACTTAGATGAAGCCGTACAAAAATTCACCAAAGCCATACAGGACTGTGCTTGGAACGCTTCATCTTCTCCTACTCCTCCTACAGTTTCAAACCCGAACCCTCCTCTTCCTCGCCACATCCAACTTCTCCTTTCAGAAAAACGCCGCGCTCGTGCCCTATGGCAACGAACACGGTATCCTTCCGACAAAACTGCCTTCAATAACCTTTCCCGAAACCTCAAAATCCAACTGTCACAATTCCGCTCAGAAAAATATAATGAATACGTAGCTTTACTTTCCACCAAAGATAATTCCCTGTGGTCAGCAACCCAAAAAATCCTAAAATATCGTCCTTTATCCTATCCCATCAAGCATAATGGCTCCTGGGTCAGATCAGACGGGGAGAAGGCTCAGCTCTTTGCCTCTCACCTCAGTAAGACTTTCACACCCTATCCAGATTCCAACGCTCTTCATACTTCAGAAGTGGAAGAGTTCCTTACCATTCCACTGCCTCTCTCCCCTCCTCCTAAGGCCTTTCATCCCTCAGAAGTACAACACATCCTAAATAAAATCCCAATCCGTAAGTCTCCTGGATTTGACCTAATTACAGGGAAAATCCTACGAAACCTACCCCGCAAAGCTGTCCTATTCCTCACCCTTTTATACAACTCAGTCCTCAGAACTACCTACTTTCCTGTCCAATGGAAGTATTCCATCCTTACTGTTATTCCCAAACCCAACAAACCTCTCTCCGATGTCTCTTCCTACCGTCCTATTAGCCTGCTTCCAATTCTTTCAAAACTCCTTGAAAAACTCTTGTTGAAACGTCTTATCCCAATCCTTGAATCCCAGTCCATCTTACCCGAACATCAGTTCGGATTTCGTCCTCAACATTCCACTACCCAACAGTGTTTTCGGGTTGTCGATTGCATTTCTAATGCATTGGAACGCAAGCAGTATTGCACGGGAGCCTTTCTCGATGTGGCGCAAGCCTTTGATCGAGTCTGGCACCCGGGGCTCCTCTTCAAACTGAAACCCTTCCTTCCCAGTACCTACTTCCTCATCCTCAAATCCTACCTTAGTGAACGCCATTTCAAGGTCCGAGTAGGCTCTGAATACTCGGAACTCATGCCTATCCTGGCCGGTGTCCCACAAGGTAGTATCCTCGGTCCCATCCTTTATAATACATATACTGCCGATTTTCCTACCCATCCTCAGACATTACTCACGACTTACGCTGACGACACAGCAATCCTGTCTACCAGTCCTGATCCCGGCGTAGCCTCACTTGTCCTTCAGGAGCACCTCACTGAAATAGAGAGATGGTGCAAGCTCTGGAGAATTAAGTTGAATGAGCAGAAATGCGTTCAAGTCACATTTACCCTACGCCGCCAATCCTGTCCTCCAATCACCATTAATAACATCCTGATTCCCTCTTCCAACCAAGTCCGCTACCTCGGGTTTTACCTAGACAGTAGACTAACGTGGAACCCACATACACGACTTAAACGACAAGAACTGAATCGAAGATACGGACTGTTACGTCGACTACTTGGACCAAAATCAAAACTGACAACTAACAACAAACTTACGATTTACAAGACCATTATACGTCCCATCTGGACGTACGGACTCGAACTTTGGGGTGCAGCTAAACAGTCGAACATCAATCGAATCCAAGCATTCCAGTCCAAACTCCTGCGACGAATTATCAACGCTCCTTTCTACATTACCAATAAAGTCCTACATAGAGATCTCAATATTCCCACTGTCAACGAACTAATCCAATCCCGATTCCAAACATTTCACAGAAACCTTTCCTATCATTCAAATCCTCTCGCTCAAGCCCTATCCTATCATTCCCATCCTGACAATCCTCCCCGCCGCTTGAACAGGAGGTGGCCTCGCGATCTTCTCTGAGGATAGTGAATGGTGAAAATTAACTTTCGAGGGAGTGTCAGCGCTGGCTGGCTTCTCCCATCAAGTGACGTTATTTTTATTTTTTGTCCACATATTTGCTCATTATGTATGTATTGTATATAGATTGCAAATAAAAAAAAAAAAAAAAAAAAAAAAAAAATTTTTCTCTCTTGGCAGGTCTAAGATACTAAGATGTGAAATGTAAAACTCAGCATTTACTGAGCCGTTCGTCTAGAAATATTTGTTTAAAATGTATTATTTGATAGTTTAGTTGTATTATTTATTAAGTTTAGTTTTCTCTTTAGAGTAATAATGTCGGAGGAAGAGACATTGAGGGGGTACATGCCTTGATAGCGTTGCACGCGTAAGGCTCCATTCAGTCAGGTGCGGACCTGACTAGGAGCCAGGTAAAGCCCAAGTCACTGAATTCTTACTATTTACAGGATCTACGCAGTTGGAGGTCGAAACGGGGTTTCTTGCATTAATGACGTGGCTGCCTTTGATCCTCTGTCGAACAAATGGACCCGATGTTCTCCCATGAAAGAAAGAAGAGGTGGAGTCTCAGTGGCTACACTAGGGGGCTACATGTACGCGATTGGTGGGTACAATAAGCCACCCTCTGTTCATCCTGCTGCGTATCGATTTAATACCGTTGAAAGGTAAAAATACTAAGCTAACTTTTTATTAAGTTGAAAACATCCTTCTTCTCTCCGAAATACTGGAAGAATTTTAGGTTTTTCAAAGAACAAAATTAGAGATGTACTCCGGACTTATAATTTTAAGCCCTGTCGCTCTCATCTTGTCCAGGGGCTTCGGGACACTGATGATGACAGGCGCCTAATGTTCCTTCCACAAATGTCAATTTGGGAAACTGGAGAAAACGTTCTCCCATACATCGTATGGACTGATGAATCAAAGTTCACCACAAATGGTGTACTCAATCGTTGGAATTTTCGAACAAAGGCACAGGAAAATCCTAGAATATCGTATTCTTGTCGTCACCAGATGGTTCACAGCATCAACGTTTTGTGTGGACTTCTCGTAAATAAATTAATTGGTCCTTATTTCTACCAACATAATTTAAATGGACCTCAGTTTCTAAATTTCTTGAGAGAGGAATTACCAAGTTTACTAGAAGAAGACACCTAAAAAGGACACCCTGTATATAATTATAACTAAGTAATAAAGTAAGGTGGAAGCCCAGCTACCGGGTAAGGGATGAACGCATTGTATGCTTAGCTCCCTCCTACATTTAAAACACCAGCCCACCACCATATTATATTACCGTGTGTATAATACCTAAACCAAGTCCTTCCCCAAGAAGTACCCAGTCTCCCAGTTTCCTGAATGAACCTGAAATACTCCCGTGGTACAATCTTCTAATGTCCTCTTCCTCTCTGATCAACAATTTTACCAAAAAGTCCTTGATTCCTACAGTGTATTAGTGTCTATTAAACGGACAGTAGATCTTCTCAGAGGTCTAGGACTTTTCAAAATAATACTATTATTAAGCTGGTGAACTATTTTTTTTGATGGGGGGGGGGGGGGGGGGGGTGAAGAGGACCTCTAATGAATTTAATTGGGCTTAACAGTGTGGCAGACACGGTTCGACCTAACGCACGAAATGGGGAATGTTCAGGGTGAAGAAATGGATAGGTTATTTAGCGCACCTGAGTTTTCAGAGGAAGGGGGTGGGTGCGCGCAAACTTTTATAAAGTTCCAGTCCCATACACACACACACAGAGACATACATAATTGCGAAAATCAAAACGTGTTCCATGGACCTTGAAACGTGAAAATCCATTGAAAACTCGATATCAGACTTTCACAAGACTACAATATTTCGTTCTGCTAAATGTACTCGTATAAGCAAGCAAATGTGCCATAATAATGTTTCAATCTTGGTTTTCAGAGAGTTATCCGCATGGCCGCAGAAATAGCTGATGGTATGGCATACATCGCTGCCAAAAAGTTTGTCCACCGAGACCTGGCCGCTAGGAACTGCATGGTTGGTCACAACCTTACCGTGAAGATTGGAGATTTCGGAATGACCCGAGACATCTATGAAACCGATTACCACAGGACAAGTCAGCCTTTTGCAATTTTTTATATTCTTTTGAATCGATAGTGTTTGGTTTAACATTGGACAAGTTATGAGAAGATGGAGTATGTTATCATTATCACTGTTACAAAGTGGACAGAGTCAAGCTGAAATTTAGCTGGGAAATTTGTATAATTCAAATGAGTTGTATATTTTCCTGAGACCCATAATTGTGAAATAATTCTTTGTTTGCTTATATGGTTTCTCGTTTTTAAATAACTTCCGCTATTGCCAAAAGAACTGTAATTTCTGAAAAAAGTGTTGAAAGAGCTGGAGATTGCAGCGTCTATATAAAATTCCATAAATGTGTGATTGTGGGTGAGTGGGTCAGTATATAGTTTGCGAATTCACCGAGGAACTTTTTTTAAATTTATTATTTAAAATAACTTTAATCAGTCACCCTACCTCGACATTCCACACTGGATCTTATTGGAAGAAGTCAGTTGTGTTTTGACCGCCAATGAGGAAGGTTGAGGATTAAGGACCCCGTACCTCTGTTACTCAGGCGTCATCATATACATCAACTAAATTAATTTCCCCTATTTGTTCTCGTTCCCATCGTTTTTTTTTTTTTTTTTCTTTCAATTTTAATTATTAATTTCTTGATTTATTTCCTCAAGTTGCACTAGCAATGAATAAACCCCCCGATCCTGACAACCGGGCCCATAAAAGAAAGAGCTCGGCAGATCAGCCCCCTTCAGTTAGTAGAAACTCAATTCCCTCGATTTTTACTGATCTCAAGGGACGGTGATGGAGACTTGAAAAAAACATCTCCGTTTTTGATTTATAAAGGGATTACCTCGCTCGTGGGGGAAGTTAAAACGATTAAAAAAATCAGAACAGGCCAAATTTTGGTAGAGGTTAAAAACAGCCAGCAAGCAAACAAACTACTTAAATGTAAAAGTTTTTTTGATCAGGTTAGCGTGAAGGTCGAGTCCCAACGAGAAGTCGAGAATCCAACATTAAATTCTCCGAAAGGAGTAATAAAATGTTTCGACCTCGACGAATGCCAAACAAGCGAAATACTTGAAGGATTAAAATCAGAACATGTTTCTGCTGCCCAGAGAGTGTCTTTTACCAAAAACGAAGAAATTTATGGGATAAAAACGCAAGTAAAACATAATACGGACACGAATATCGTTAACGTTTTTTCTCCCACTGCCCCCCTCACATTAGAGTTGGGTATCACTTCCTACCTGTAAGACCTTATATCCCGAATCCATTACGTTGTATGTCGTGTTTACAGTTTGGCCATCCCGCTAAAGCATCTAAACAAGAACCTATTTGTGCGAACTGTGGCCTGGCTAAACACGTTGACGGCTTCTGTACGTCGCCAAAAAAGTTCGTAGTCTGTAGTGGCCCCCATTCTGCTTTCGATAAAAAATGCCATAATTTTCAAAGAGAAAGAGATATAAAAAAAATACAATTAATCGAAAAAGTTTCCTACATGGAAGCCAAGAAGTTCTATAGACTAAAAATGGCCCCCACTTTTAGTAAATCTTTCGCGCATGTAGCGACAGCAACGTGCCTGTAAATGAAATGCGTAATACAACCAAAGTAGAAATTAGCACGCAAACAGATAATTTTTGTTTTGAATTTCAAAAAACAGATAACGTTCATATAGATTTGTCAGAAAATAACATCAAGAATAATCCTAATTATAGAAAAAAATATAAACACAGTAGTAGTGAACATATCCGAGGGTAGCCGAGAGGAGACGGTAGCCCCCTGCCCTCCCTCCGGGGCCCGATCAGGGCGCACCCCCGAGCCCGCTCCCCCCCTCCTCCACATCCTTAGTGAGCCTTCCGATGAGCTGCTCCCCCCTAACCCTCCCCCCGATAAAAAAAAAAAAAGTATCCAAGTATAATAAGTATAAAAAAAAAATGGAGAAAAGGCATTTTAATATCGAAATATACCTCTTGTAACGAAACAATAGTAAATAACAAAAAATACCCTATACAAGATTGTGACTACCAAATATATATTTAACAGGACAAATAAAAAAATAAAATAAATAAATAATAAAATCATGAAAATGCAAAATAATACCAATCTAAAATTAATTACTCTTACTCTCTGACGGTCTGAGATAGCGCCTACCGAGAGCTAAGATGTTTACACATAAAAAAAAAAGAATTCCTACTATAGACATCCGCTTCTGAGTGCACGGACTCTTTTTTTATCCTTATTCAATCAACACCAGAATTATTCCTTTTTGGCTACATGCGACTAATTCTAATCTTATTGTTAAAAAAATAACAATAAAATATATCAGAACAGTGGAAAAAAACTAATTTAACTGTAATGTAAATAATCAATTTCTAAGATTATGAACATTTTTATTGTACCTTAGAAATCAGCAGGCTCTCATGTTAATTTTGTTATTTAGGTTCGGGAGGTCTATTGCCGATTCGATGGATGGCGCCTGAGAGTTTGCAAGATGCTTTTTATACTTCCGATTCTCTACGAAATGGTCACGCTCGGTGCACAACCTTACCAAGTAATACTTAACTTATAGTATATCGTAACAATTATGATTAATGATTAGTATAAGCATTTTTCTCAAACTGATTTTGAATTACCCGCCGACATAAATGATAAAACCAGCATTAGGTCAAGTCTTATTGTTTGTTTTAGGTCCCCTAGTTCAACGAATTTCTGAAATTCTTTCTTGGCCTTGTTTCAAATTTAGAAAATGTGTGCGTTTTCTTTTTTTTTTTTATCATTATGTCTTTCTTGGTTTTTCTTTGAGTATTACCATTTGTGATCAATCACCGCTTTTAATTAAAAATTAGAAATTTAAGATGGAAAAAAGTAAAGTGAAAGGATATATAACGAATAGTGAAAGACAGGACAGAGTGAGTAACCTCAGTGTATTTTTTACTTATGTACTTTACTTTTTTGTGTTGAATAAACAAGGCAACGTTGACAAGAAAATGGAAGTCGGAGTTTCAGGTAATCTTGCTAGCGATCTGGGAAATGAATCAGTTGTTTTGATCCTAAACCGGCTTGAACAAGATATGACAAACATTGTTTCAGAATTAAGCTCAATTAAAACTGAATTGAAATCTGTTGAAAATGAAATTCAAAACATTTCTTCATCACTTAACACTTTCAGGAAAGAAATAATACTACATGTGATATTTCATGATAATCCGATCAACCGTTAACGAGCTAGCACTAAATTTATATTAGGCCCCTCTTACAACCCCCCCTCCCGTTTAAATCAGGTTCAAAAGAGTGCTACAAGTGAAGTCTCATAAAAATCCGTCCAGCCGTTTGGGCATGATGCTGGAACAAACACACAAACCCCGTTTCAGCTTTATTAATATAGATTATATAAATAATGTCAATATTACAATATGTAATTACAATAATGTCCGTAGGCGGAAGGTATAGATTACATATTGTGATAGGGTGCGGGTTATGAAACTTAGTGACAACAGCTTGAAGGGGTGTATCTATTTCTACTATTGCTGAATAATATTTTTTGTGGACTCCTGTAATAACGACTCCAGAGGCTCTGTTTTGTTCTACTTTGTTTTTTTGATAAATATTATAATCTTTAAAAAATAATTTTTCTGTTGGTTTTAAATGACTTTCTTGAAAACAAAATATACTTGTTGGCTGCTCATTTATTAGTATCTTAGCCTCTTCAAACTGCTGTCTGATTCCATTACAATTCCAACTAATTAAACTTTGTTTTTGGCTCATGGTCATGAGAGTAGCAGTACATTATCCAATTTGCCCAATATAATTACTACACTAAATACTACATCTAGACAAATCATTGTTTGAAAGGGTACATAGCGGCAATCCTTAGCTTCGTTATCAACTATACAGATATAAGTACCAACTAACATAACTTTCAATCATAGATGATAAATTTTTAATCTGAACTGGTTTGCTCTGATCCATCTTACGGCTGCTATAGTCTAATGACTTATGATCATTTAAAAGATTTTGTCTCAGCCTTGAAGCTTTCTTCTCAGGTCTACTATAACAGTGAAAATGTTTTTGATTTATATAATAACTGGATATCTGTAATTTCCGAGAGCATAGATCAGGCTGGTATTATTAAAAAATCAATTGTTTCTAAATTATATAGTAATAAACCTTGGTTTTCTTCAGAATGTTCAATTGAGAAAAAAAAATTTTAATATATTAAAAAAAAAAATTATAAATATAAATTCTCGGAGCCTTTTGTAACTGAAAATATCTTAGCCATAATGAAAATTGTGTTCGGGAGGGGGGGTTGTGGGGGGGTCTTTTTTTTAAATTTTTTTGAAAATTTTTCGAGAAAATTTTTTTTTTAATTTTTATGAAAATTTTTTTGAAAAATTCTTTTTGGAAATTTTATTGAAAAATGTTTTTGAAAATTGTTTTGAAATTTTTTTTTGAAAATTGTTTGAACAATTTTTTGGAAACTTTTTTCGAAACTTTTTTTTGGATAATTTTTTTTGGAATTTTTTCGAAAATTTTTTAAACAAGAACAAAAACAACAGGAAACATACGTATGAGGGTGGAATGTGTATGAGGGGTGTAAAGTCAATTTCAGTGATCAAAAGAAAGAGCAACAACCGAAGTTATGAGTCGACCAAGTAATGATACTAAAGGTTTAGAGGGAGAGCGGAAACATACGTATGAGGCAGGATGTAAAGTCTATTTCAGAGAGATCGAAAGACCCTCAAAAGAGCAACAACCGAAGTTATGAGTCGACCAAGTAAGTAATGATACTAAAGGTTTAGAGGGAGAGCGGAAACATACGTATGAGGCAGGATGTAAAGTCTATTTCAGAGAGATCGAAGGACCCTCAAAAGAGCAACAACCGAAGTTATGAGTCGACCAAGTAATGATACTAAAGGTTTAGAGGGAGAGCGGAAATATACGTATGAGGCAGGATGTAAAGTCTATTTCAGAGAGATCGAAAGACCCTCAAAAGAGCAACAACCGAAGTTATGAGTCGACCAAGTAATGATACTAAAGGTTTAGAGGGAGAGCGGAAATATACGTATGAGGCAGGACGTAAAGTCTATTTCAGAGAGATCGAAAGACCCTCAAAAGAGCAACAACCGAAGTTATGAGTCGACCAAGTAATGATACTAAAGGTTTAGAGGGAGAGCGGAAATATACGTCTGAGGCAGGATGTAAAGTCTATTTCAGAGAGATCGAAAGACCCTCAAAAGAGCAACAACCGAAGTTATGAGTCGACCAAGTAATGATACTAAAGGTTTAGAGGGAGAGCGGAAATATACGTATGAGGCAGGATGTAAAGTCTATTTCAGAGAGATCGAAAGACCCTCAAAAGAGCAACAACCGAAGTTATGAGTCGACCAACTAATGATACTAAAGGTTTAGAGGGAGAGCGGAAATATACGTATGAGGCAGGATGTAAAGTCTATTTCAGAGAGATCGAAAGACCCTCAAAAGAGCAACAACCGAAGTTATGAGTCGACCAAGTAATGATACTAAAGGTTTAGAGGGAGAGCGGAAATATACGTATGAGGCAGGATGTAAAGTCTATTTCAGAGAGATCGAAAGACCCTCAAAAGAGCAACAACCGAAGTTATGAGTCGACCAAGTAATGATACTAAAGGTTTAGAGGGAGAGCGGAAATATACGTATGAGGCAGGATGTAAAGTCTATTTCAGAGAGATCGAAAGACCCTCAAAAGAGCAACAACCGAAGTTATGAGTCGACCAAGTAATGACACTAAAGGTTTAAAGGGAGAGCGGAAATATACGTATGAGGCAGGACGTAAAGTCTATTTCAGAGAGATCGAAAGACCCTCAAAAGAGCAACAACCGAAGTTATGAGTCGACCAAGTAATGATACTAAAGGTTTAGAGGGAGAGCGGAAATATACGTATGAGGCAGGATGTAAAGTCTATTTCAGAGAGATCGAAAGACCCTCAAAAGAGCAACAACCGAAGTTATGAGTCGACCAAGTAATGATACTAAAGGTTTAGAGGGAGAGCGGAAATATACGTATGAGGCAGGATGTAAAGTCTATTTCAGAGAGATCGAAAGACCCTCAAAAGAGCAACAACCGAAGTTATGAGTCGACCAAGTAATGATACTAAAGGTTTAGAGGGAGAGCGGAAATATACGTATGAGGCAGGACGTAAAGTCTATTTCAGAGAGATCGAAAGACCCTCAAAAGAGCAACAACCGAAGTTATGAGTCGACCAAGTAGTGATACTAAAGGTTTAGAGGGAGAGCGGAAATATACGTATGAGGCAGGATGTAAAGTCTATTTCAGAGAGATCGAAAGACCCTCAAAAGAGCAACAACCGAAGTTATGAGTCGACCAAGTAATGATACTAAAGGTTTAGAGGGAGAGCGGAAATATACGTATGAGGCAGGATGTAAAGTCTATTTCAGAGAGATCGAAAGACCCTCAAAAGAGCAACAACCGAAGTTATGAGTCGACCAAGTAATGATACTAAAGGTTTAGAGGGAGAGCGGAAATATACGTATGAGGCAGGATGTAAAGTCTATTTCAGAGAGATCGAAAGACCCTCAAAAGAGCAACAACCGAAGTTATGAGTCGACCAAGTAATGATACTAAAGGTTTAGAGAGAGAGCGGAAATATACGTATGAGGCAGGATGTAAAGTCTATTTCAGAGAGATCGAAAGACCCTCAAAAGAGCAACAACCGAAGTTATGAGTCGACCAAGTAATGATACTAAAGGTTTAGAGGGAGAGCGGAAATATACGTATGAGGCAGGATGTAAAGTCTATTTCAGAGAGATGGAAAGACCCTCAAAAGAGCAACAACCGAAGTTATGAGTCGACCAAGTAATGATACTAAAGGTTTAGAGAGAGAGCGGAAATATACGTATGAGGCAGGATGTAAAGTCTATTTCAGAGAGATCGAAAGACCCTCAAAAGAGCAACAACCGAAGTTATGAGTCGACCAAGTAATGATACTAAAGGTTTAGAGGGAGAGCGGAAATATACGTATGAGGCAGGATGTAAAGTCTATTTCAGAGAGATCGAAGGACCCTCAAAAGAGCAACAACCGAAGTTATGAGTCGACCAAGTAATGATACTAAAGGTTTAGAGGGAGAGCGGAAATATACGTATGAGGCAGGATGTAAAGTCTATTTCAGAGAGATCGAAAGACCCTCAAAAGAGCAACAACCGAAGTTATGAGTCGACCAAGTAATGATACTAAAGGTTTAGAGGGAGAGCGGAAATATACGTATGAGGCAGGATGTAAAGTCTATTTCAGAGAGATCGAAAGACCCTCAAAAGAGCAACAACCGAAGTTATGAGTCGACCAAATAATGATACTAAAGGTTTAGAGAGAGAGCGGAAATATACGTATGAAGCAGGATGTAAAGTCTATTTCAGAGAGATCGAAAGACCCTCAAAAGAGCAACAACCGAAGTTATGAGTCGACCAAGTAATGATACTAAAGGTTTAGAGGGAGAGCGGAAATATACGTATGAGGCAGGATGTAAAGTCTATTTCAGAGAGATCGAAGGACCCTCAAAAGAGCAACAACCGAAGTTATGAGTCGACCAAGTAATGATACTAAAGGTTTAGAGGGAGAGCGGAAATATACGTATGAGGCAGGATGTAAAGTCTATTTCAGAGAGATCGAAAGACCCTCAAAAGAGCAACAACCGAAGTTATGAGTCGACCAAGTAATGATACTAAAGGTTTAGAGAGAGAGCGGAAATATACGTATGAGGCAGGATGTAAAGTCTATTTCAGAGAGATCGAAAGACCCTCAAAAGAGCAACAACCGAAGTTATGAGTCGACCAAGTAATGATACTAAAGGTTTAGAGGGAGAGCGGAAATATACGTATGAGGCAGGATGTAAAGTCTATTTCAGAGAGATCGAAGGACCCTCAAAAGAGCAACAACCGAAGTTATGAGTCGACCAAGTAATGATACTAAAGGTTTAGAGGGAGAGCGGAAATATACGTATGAGGCAGGATGTAAAGTCTATTTCAGAGAGATCGAAAGACCCTCAAAAGAGCAACAACCGAAGTTATGAGTCGACCAAGTAATGATACTAAAGGTTTAGAGGGAGAGCGGAAATATACGTATGAGGCAGGATGTAAAGTCTATTTCAGAGAGATCGAAAGACCCTCAAAAGAGCAACAACCGAAGTTATGAGTCGACCAAATAATGATACTAAAGGTTTAGAGAGAGAGCGGAAATATACGTATGAAGCAGGATGTAAAGTCTATTTCAGAGAGATCGAAAGACCCTCAAAAGAGCAACAACCGAAGTTATGAGTCGACCAAGTAATGATACTAAAGGTTTAGAGGGAGAGCGGAAATATACGTATGAGGCAGGATGTAAAGTCTATTTCAGAGAGATCGAAGGACCCTCAAAAGAGCAACAACCGAAGTTATGAGTCGACCAAGTAATGATACTAAAGGTTTAGAGGGAGAGCGGAAATATACGTATGAGGCAGGATGTAAAGTCTATTTCAGAGAGATCGAAAGACCCTCAAAAGAGCAACAACCGAAGTTATGAGTCGACCAAGTAATGATACTAAAGGTTTAGAGGGAGAGCGGAAATATACGTATGAGGCAGGACGTAAAGTCTATTTCAGAGAGATCGAAAGACCCTCAAAAGAGCAACAACCGAAGTTATGAGTCGACCAAGTAATGATACTAAAGGTTTAGAGGGAGAGCGGAAATATACGTATGAGGCAGGATGTAAAGTCTATTTCAGAGAGATCGAAAGACCCTCAAAAGAGCAACAACCGAAGTTATGAGTCGACCAAGTAATGATACTAAAGGTTTAGAGGGAGAGCGGAAATATACGTATGAGGCAGGACGTAAAGTCTATTTCAGAGAGATCGAAAGACCCTCAAAAGAGCAACAACCGAAGTTATGAGTCGACCAAGTAATGATACTAACGGTTTAGAGGGAGAGCGGAAATATACGTATGAGGCAGGATGTAAAGTCTATTTCAGAGAGATCGAAAGACCCTCAAAAGAGCAACAACCGAAGTTATGAGTCGACCAAGTAATGATACTAAAGGTTTAGAGAGAGAGCGGAAATATACGTATGAGGCAGGATGTAAAGTCTATTTCAGAAAGATCGAAAGACCCTCAAAAGAGCAACAACCGAAGTTATGAGTCGACCAAGTAATGATACTAAAGGTTTAGAGGGAGAGCGGAAATATACGTATGAGGCAGGATGTAAAGTCTATTTCAGAGAGATCGAAAGACCCTCAAAAGAGCAACAACCGAAGTTATGAGTCGACCAAGTAATGATACTAAAGGTTTAGAGGGAGAGCGGAAATATACGTCTGAGGCAGGATGTAAAGTCTATTTCAGAGAGATCGAAAGACCCTCAAAAGAGCAACAACCGAAGTTATGAGTCGACCAAGTAATGATACTAAAGGTTTAGAGGGAGAGCGGAAATATACGTATGAGGCAGGACGTAAAGTCTATTTCAGAGAGATCGAAAGACCCTCAAAAGAGCAACAACCGAAGTTATGAGTCGACCAAGTAATGATACTAAAGGTTTAGAGGGAGAGCGGAAATATACGTATGAGGCAGGATGTAAAGTCTATTTCAGAGAGATCGAAAGACCCTCAAAAGAGCAACAACCGAAGTTATGAGTCGACCAAGTAATGATACTAAAGGTTTAGAGAGAGAGCGGAAATATACGTATGAGGCAGGATGTAAAGTCTATTTCAGACAGATCGAAAGACCCTCAAAAGAGCAACAACCGAAGTTATGAGTCGACCAAGTAATGATACTAAAGGTTTAGAGAGAGAGCGGAAATATACGTATGAGGCAGGATGTAAAGTCTATTTCAGAAAGATCGAAAGACCCTCAAAAGAGCAACAACCGAAGTTATGAGTCGACCAAGTAATGATACTAAAGGTTTAGAGAGAGAGCGGAAATATACGTATGAGGCAGGATGTAAAGTCTATTTCAGAAAGATCGAAAGACCCTCAAAAGAGCAACAACCGAAGTTATGAGTCGACCAAGTAATGATACTAAAGGTTTAGAGAGAGAGCGGAAATATACGTATGAGGCAGGATGTAAAGTCTATTTCAGAAAGATCGAAAGACCCTCAAAAGAGCAAAACCGAAGTTATGAGTCGACCAAGTAATGATACTAAAGGTTTAGAGAGAGAGAGCGGAAATATACGTATGAGGCAGGATGTAAAGTCTATTTCAGAGTGATCCGAAAGACCCTCAAAAGAGCGACAACCGAAGTTATGAGTCGACCAAGTAATGATACTAAAGGTTTAGAGGGAGAGCGGAAATATACGTATGAGGCAAAATGTAAAGTCTATTCCAGAGAGATCGAAAGACCCTCAAAAGAGCAACAACCGAAGTTATGAGTCGACCAAGTAATGATACTAAAGGTTTAGAGGGAGAGCGGAAATATACGTATGATGCAGGATGTAAAGTCTATTTCAGAGAGATCGAAAGACCCTCAAATGAGCAATAACCGAAGTTATGAGTCGACCAAGTAATGATACAAAAGGTTTAGAGGGAGAGAGCGGAAATATACGTATGAGGCAGGATGTAAAGTCTATTTCAGAGTGATCCGAAAGACCCTCAAAAGAGCGACAACCGAAGTTATGAGTCGACCAAGTAATGATACTAAAGGTTTAGAGGGAGAGCGGAAATATACGTATGAGGCAAAATGTAAAGTCTATTCCAGAGAGATCGAAAGACCCTCAAAAGAGCAACAACCGAAGTTATGAGTCGACCAAGTAATGATACTAAAGGTTTAGAGGGAGAGCGGAAATATACGTATGATGCAGGATGTAAAGTCTATTTCAGAGAGATCGAAAGACCCTCAAATGAGCAATAACCGAAGTTATGAGTCGACCAAGTAATGATACAAAAGGTTTAGAGGGAGAGCGGAAACTATTAGTCTAATTTGACTGCTGACATCTAGCCGTGAGATCCAGAACTATTATATACAGCGTTAAGGACATGCGAGCAGTGCTCGGCAGTGTTCAGTATAAACGAACACCTTCCAAGCCGAACAGAGACGAGCCGAGCATTTGGATGCTCCACAACCATACTAACGAACATAACCTGCACAATTTAACCTGCAGATAACAAATTTACGTTTATTTGTATTTCATTTTATTATTATTTAAAGTCTTCAATCAGAAAATGCTCAAGATAGGTAGCTACTTACGTAATTAATTTACATATTTGTAGTACAATTAATACGGATACGTATTTATTATTAACAAGCTTACCTCTACCTGTGGCTATATACACAATGTATTTCTTTTCTTTTTTTCTCTGCGAAATGATGCCTGAAAAGACTCCCATTTACTTCTTAATTGCATTACTGACATGGAAAAGTGTTTGGATAATTCCTCCCAAGCATACTATCTCTTTATTTTATTAAAATGTAATTTGTGTTTTAAATCCCATATGACTGGGTACTGTCTCATAGCCTGAGCAAACTGAATTTGAAGCTCCTGAGACCAGTCTTCAGAAGCCATAATATAATTTATTGAATATAATTAAAATATATGTTTAAACCAACAATGGTCTCAAAAACCTAAATATTTGAGAAGGTTATAATATTGGTTATAAACAACAACAGTGCTCGGGACGGTTCGGCTTGGTACCAGTCCACATACACCGCAGCCCGATTTGTTGAACTGAATGGATTTATGTTTATGTATTTAAATGAATTGTTTATTTTAGGGTTTGTCCATCGATCAAGTTATGACCTACGTCCTGGAGGGAGGTACGATAAAACGGCCAACGAACTGTTCAAGCAAGCTATACAACCTGATGGCGCATTGTTGGCAGTACAGGCCAATCGACCGGCCCACCTTCTTGGAAATAGTGAGCCTTCTGATGGAACATGTGGACGAGGACTTCGAGGCTGTGTCCTTCCACTCTGATGAGGGGATTGAGTACAGAGCGGCTGTCTCAGAAATTACCCCCCTTACTGCTCGTTAAGCTAGATTCCACTGTACTTTTCGATTCTGTATTTCAAGGCTATGCACTTATTTACCCCCCCCCCCCCCCCCCCCAGTGCCGCCCTGGTCACCAGGAGGTAGAGAACTACTCTCTCAACGAATATAAGGACAATTATACCAACAGGAGCAACCCCCATTTCTCTGAATATTTCAAAAAACGTTGATTTCTAATTTAAATAATAAATTAAACAAATAATTAAAATTTAAAAAATCACAAAGTTATGTAAGAGCGATAACAAAAACATTTTAAATATCATGTCAATTCACTTATATCTTTCATCAAGGCCAGACTGTATATTTTTTTCAGATAAATCGATTGATAATTAATCTTTCCAATCTTTTTGAGATTATCTGAACAAAGTTTTTATTTGCTCATTAAGAATACAAAATGTAACGCGTAACTTTCTTAAAATTAAATTACTAGTAAATTTAGTGCTCACGAGAACTGATTCTCTGTCAGTTTTGTCTTCGTCATACCGGAAATAATTGAAAACTGTGTATATGGTTTCCCCTTGAACTAGGCGACGACTTAAGCATTCAATAATGCGTAGCTTATGAACAAAGCAGTTTCCTGACCTAATGTATAGATTTTTTATTATTTTTGGTCAAGAAATACGCTCTAGAAATTAATTCTGACTCAACTAAATCACCCAGGGTCTAATGAAGAGAAGGAAGAATAATAAATAGAAAAAAAAAAAAAAGGGGGGTAATAAGTAGAGAAAAATAATAATGAAAGCGCTTTGCCTACATTTATTCCGTCCCTTGGTTGCCTCTGTTTTGTCCTCTGTCCTTTTATATATTTTATTTTTAAATAAATTTAATTTTTTTTTGAGAATTTTCTTTTCTTCATGAGTTGATATTTGAGAGGAACCCATAGAACATATTTGATCACAAAAATGCATATAATAAATAAGTGCATAGCCTTGAAATACAGAATCGAAAAGTACAGTGGAATCTAGCTTAACGAGCAGTAAGCGAAGCAATTTTCCCCATCTACATAAAGGGACATTCCACGCTAAAATCATACAATTGTTCTCCGATTTCGCTCCAATTTAGGGTGGTTTCTTTCTACCACTAAACATATGAATTTTACGTGAGTTAGGTATCATTATTAGCATAGCGAAAGAAAACGGATACACTAGACACACTATTGACAAGATAAAACGTAAAGTCATTAACAAAATACATTTAAAAGAACTTTCAAAATTAGACACAACAAATAATACAAGGACTAAGAAATGGGTTTACCATATTTACCATATTTTGGAAGAATGTCTGAACAAATAGGCAATACACTCAAAAAATAGGATTTTCGGGTAAGTTTCAGAACAAACAATACAATATACAAATATCTGAAACACTAAAGAACAAAATAAAAGTGAAGAAAAAAGTGGAGTTTACCAACTAGAATATAATTCTTGCAATCTAGTTTTTGTTGGTCAAACTGGAAGATCATTTAAGAACAGGGTAAAAGAACACATATCAGAAATAGGGTTACACACTGACACAAACTCAGTAAAATCAACTTTCAAAATCATTGAATAAACCTGTTTGTTCTAACCTGCTTAAAGTTACTAACCTGTTTAAAGTTACTAACGTACTTAAAGTTACTCTGGTTCAACGCAATCATCATATGCAAGAACAACGAAATAGGGTACACACTGACACAACTCAGTAAAATCTACTTTTGCACAAAACATCAACGAAAACTAACACTATTTTGACATAAATACAGGCTTACAGTACCTACATTTCTGTAACAAAGGTACATTACTCAACTCACTGGAACAACTGGAAATAAACAGAGCACTACAAAAAGGAAATTGTATGAACGATCAGACCAATCTCACATATTCACCCTTTTATCGCCAATAATATAATCGTGTAGGTATATTTTTTCGAGGTTGTGTTTAATTTTATTATGGATGATTTTGATGTAGTATTATTAGGTTTAGCAGTGGCTATCAAAAAGATAAAAAGAAAAAGACAGCAAGGGAAAAGAAAAGTTTGTCCTCTGCAGTCAACTTTTTTCTATTAGTTTTTTTTGTTCTTTTCACTCATATTTGTAAAATAATATTTGAAAAATTAAATTTATATAATATAATACGATATATATAATTATATTTATATATAATATAATGTTTAAAACAGTAACGAGACAAAATTGAACACAGAATAGAAGGTTTCAATTTTAAAGGTTTTAAAGGTTTGTTTTGGAAAAAGTTTTCACGAGTTGCCACTGACAGCGCTACTATACGACCAAATATTGACGGAGCTTCAATAAAAATCAAACTTATTTGATTTTTATTGAAGCTCCTTCAATAAAAATCAAATAAGTTTGATTTTTATTGAAGGTCCGTCAATATATTGACAACGACAAATATTTCTTCAATAAACCCCTCACACGGTCAATATATTGACAGAAATCAAATATTGAGTCAATATATTGACCGTGTGAGGTCCGCTTTAGAGATGACGTGGCAAACATGTTCAAGATGGCGGAAACTCTGGGATGGCGTGGGTTGATTAAAATACACATATTATGAATACCATACTGTACACCCATATATTTTATATGTCTTGTGAAATTCGTGTTTACTTTATAATTTATTTATGTCAGTATTAGAAATGGAATCATAGTTTAATGAGGGGTCAGGAGGCCTCCCACTCTCCGCAGAATTAAATTGCGAATCACACTATGATTTTACTGTGAAAAAACAAACGGAGAGGAAATTAAATAGTAATAATTAATCAATTTCAAAAAGAATGAGAAAACAAATCGATATATATAGTATGTATGTATAATGTAATGAACTAAAGTTTCCTACTTCATAAATATCCGTATCATTATCTTTAAAGAGAAAACTAAAGGCAATAACTATGAGGAACAATAAAAATACATTTAAAAAATGGAGACAATAAACTAAAATTAAAAAAAAAGAAAAAGAGAAATAATGAATGAAAGAAGACTTAACTGTTTGATCCTTCGGAGGTCCGCACTGACGAAGGTGAAGAACACGACTGATATCGATTTTTTAACCCCAAATTTCGTGCGACAAGTTCTTGAACTACTTAACATATAAGCCTATAACTTCGAACACTACTTCAATTATCGATAGTAATGTTTATTTTCGAAGTTTTAAAGACGTATCATTCATTAAAATTGGTTAGTGGACTGCGCAATACACGATTAAATTAGTTTTTAAAAATTTCCAAATAAGTAGTCCAGTCAATTTTCGGTCAAAATGTTTTTATCCTGATTCTGCCAAAAATCCAGATATAAGGTTTTTTTTTCTATTTCTTGGTGGTAGGCAGATGTAGTGGACTAACTTGTTAAATAAGTAATTAGATTTATCAGTCCAACATATTTTTTTATTTATACCACAACTAGTTTCCGCGAAAAGAGGTCGAGGGACACGTTCGAGTATCATCAGGGTCCAGATGGTCCCTGATGATACTCGAACGTATCCCCCAACCTCTTCTCTAGAAAGATTCACCACCTGAAGATGGCAAATTGCGGACACTAGTTGTGGTATAAATAAAAAAATATGTTGGACTGATAAATCTAAATACTTATTTATTTAAGGGTTTTTGGGTTATGAGAAACAAGAATCTGGTCTTCATTTTGGCGAAAAAAAATTCTAGATGTACTTTGGTTCGTATAATCCCAAAAAATCTGCGAAATATGTCCCGAATGAAATTATTACCTTGGAAATCACATCAAATTCAAAGTTTTCACTCACTAATATCGTAACTTTTCAAATACATATTAAAAATCAGAACTCTAGGTTTCATTCGCTTTTTTAATCCTCCCTACAATATTCTATATTGTTAAATGAATTTTTTTGTCTTTTTATTTTTGTTAATGTAATAATTTTAACTGGGGTATACAAATAATACAATTAAAAACAACAATGAAGAATTCAAGATATTCAAAATGAATTAAAAAACAAAAAAAATTAAAACTAATTCCGATCCCTTCCCATATTGGCATCTCTGGGAACGAAAAACAGACATTGCCGCAAAAGACGCTGCGCCCTCCCCCTTATTGTCTCAACAAACAGTTAAGAGTAAGACAGAGTTGATGATGGACCAGAGAATGGATTTTTATGGCATCCTTTCGCGTGTTCAATTCCTTTCGCGTTTGCAATACGTAGATTGCATTTTGAATTTTTTTGATAACATTTTTTATTTGCCTAAAGAAATAACATCGCAAGGCTGAATGGTGTGCAATGTGGCGGTATTACTTTCAATGAGGCGCTGCAGACACCTTCATCATTTGTAAATATTGATAATGTGTCCAGGGATCTTTCTGGCCTCCCCAAGAGTCTAAAATTATTAGGAAAGTGTTGTCTTCTGTGTAGGGTTGAATTATATGTCACAAAGAAGTGGGAATGCTTTCTGTTAAGCTTACCGGATTCCGAAACATCTGTATCATCTGATCCAATGATTTAGCGAATACGAACTGAATGGCTTAAGTCAGAAGTTGAACTGGACCAAGAAGCGAGGGGGCTAATTAAAAATGTAGAGCCGATGGACATCGGATCCATAGGGTAAAGTGTAAGTTTGAATGGCACGGTAATATGTATGTACTTACATTGCACATCCTGAAAATAAAAAAACATTTGTAACGAATCGACCGTTAGGGCAATATAGTTTATACTTCAAGTGGACTACGGTGGTCAGGTCCTACGTTAAAAGCGATTGATCATTAATGTTATTATCAAGCCCAGAGAAATGGACAACCACTAAGGTAGGTACCTAGCAAAACTCAGCAATTAATGGACATTTAAGGTCAACTAACCTATAAGTATCAATGATGAGAGGACTTGTAAAGGATCTTTATAATATGCTTCATCACATTATCAGGAATTTTAATTCAGAAGGTATTTAATTGTATTATAAAAAAAAAAAAAAAGGAAATTAAAATTGTTTCAAATATTTTTTCAGGACCGTAATTATTACATAGTTAATTACTTTTTTACTATTAAAATAACAGGTACATATAAATTTTCATGCTATGATTATTCTTAATATATTTTCGGGAGTGCGAATTTTTGATTAAAGTACGTATTATTGTTTTTCTGACATCTTTTACAGTCATATATTGTAAAATACCCATCAATAAATTATTAAAAATGAAAATAATATTGTTTCAACTAGACGTAAAAATAAACGAGTTTGATAGGGTACTAATATGACATTAGATGTCCAGAGCCTTCTTAAAAAAAAAATTCTTAACAGTAAATTATATGAATAAATTGGTAAAAATATGAAATTTTTGGGTTTTCGTTATATAACTTTTTTTGGGGCAGGCCTTCTTTACCTTTTGGCAACAGGAGATATTAAGTTGGATAAAAATTGATTTTTCTACATTGAGTTTACTAAGGTCCAAGTGTTGAAAAAAATTTGGTAAACCATAACGCGTAAAATTTAATTTAAAGGATGAACCTAATCAAATAAATATGAACTCTTGTACATACAAGGAGGATCATAAACAAACATTTTCAGCACAACTCGGACTCACTTATCTCCAATATTTCTCTAGTTATAATAAAAAGTTTGAAAAAAATTGAAATTTTTTAAAAAATCACCATAAATCATTTATTTGTTATGTTTCTTTCCGAGTTTCACCGCGGTAACTTGCTTTTAATTGTGAATCTAACAAAAAAAAATGTAATCAAGATATCTGCAAAATTCGCTGAATGGCAGGGTATTTTCTGAAATTTTTCCAAAAAGTTATAATTTTCTTCATAAAATAATGTTTTTATAAGTTGATGAAATTTTTTTGTATAAATGAGGTGAAAGTGAATTCATTTGTGAATGAAATGACGTTGGTCTCATCTTGATACGATCAGTAGAACAGCCTGGGCAGACTTTTGTCTTGAAAAAGTCAGTTTTTGACCACTGTGCGACGCCCGAATTATATAATTTAATATTAAAATGGTATGGCACATAGTGGTCAAAAACTGGCCGTTCTACTCATCGTATGAAGGCTAGACCAACGTCATTTTATTCACAAAACAATTCACTTTCACCTCATTTATGCAAACATTTTTTTATGAAGAAAATTATAACTTTTTGAAAAAATTTCAGAAAATACCCTGCCATTCAGCGAATTTTGAAGATATTTTGATTACATTTTTTTTGTTAGATTCACAATTAAAAGCAAGTTACCGCGGTGAAACTCGGGAATAAACATAACAAATAGATAATTTATGGTGATTTTTTAAAACATTTCAATTTTTTTCAAACTTTTTCTTATAACTAGAGAAATATTGGAGATAAGTGAGTCCGAGTTGTGCTGAAAATGTTTGTTTATGATCCTCCTTGTATGTACAAGAGTTCATATTTATTTGATTAGGTTCATCCTTTAAATTAAATTTTACGCGTTATGGTTTACCAAATTTTTTTCAACACTTGGACCTTAGTAAACTCAATGTAGAAAAATCAATTTTTATCCAACTTAATATCTCCTGTTGCCAAAAGGTAAAGAAGGCCTGCCCCAAAAAAAGTTATATAACGAAAACCCAAAAATTTTTTGGCAACAGGAGATATTAAGTTGGATAAAAATTGATTTTTCTACATTGAGTTTACTAAGGTCCAAGTGTTGAAAAAAATTTGGTAAACCATAACGCGTAAAATTTAATTTAAAGGATGAACCTAATCAAATAAATATGAACTCTTGTACATACAAGGAGGATCATAAACAAACATTTTCAGCACAACTCGGACTCACTTATCTCCAATATTTCTCTAGTTATAAGAAAAAGTTTGAAAAAAATTGAAATGTTTTAAAAAATCACCATAAATTATCTATTTGTTATGTTTATTCCCGAGTTTCACCGCGGTAACTTGCTTTTAATTGTGAATCTAACAAAAAAAATGTAATCAAAATATCTGCAAAATTCGCTGAATGGCAGGGTATTTTCTGAAATTTTTTCAAAAAGTTATAATTTTCTTCATAAAATAATGTTTTTATAAGTTGATGAAATTTTTTTGTATAAATGAGGTGAAAGTGAATTCATTTGTGAATGAAATGACGTTGGTCTCATCTTGATACGATCAGTAGAACAGCCTGGGCAGACTTTTGTCTTGAAAAAGTCAGTTTTTGACCACTGTGCGACGCCCGAATTATATAATTTAATATTAAAATGGTATGGCACATAGTGGTCAAAAACTGGCCGTTCTACTCATCGTATGAAGGCTAGACCAACGTCATTTTATTCACAAAACAATTCACTTTCACCTCATTTATGCAAACATTTTTTTATGAAGAAAATTATAACTTTTTGAAAAAATTTCAGAAAATACCCTGCCATTCAGCGAATTTTGAAGATATTTTGATTACATTTTTTTTGTTAGATTCACAATTAAAAGCAAGTTACCGCGGTGAAACTCGGGAATAAACATAACAAATAGATAATTTATGGTGATTTTTTAAAACATTTCAATTTTTTTCAAACTTTTTCTTATAACTAGAGAAATATTGGAGATAAGTGAGTCCGAGTTGTGCTGAAAATGTTTGTTTATGATCCTCCTTGTATGTACAAGAGTTCATATTTATTTGATTAGGTTCATCCTTTAAATTAAATTTTACGCGTTATGGTTTACCAAATTTTTTTCAACACTTGGACCTTAGTAAACTCAATGTAGAAAAATCAATTTTTATCCAACTTAATATCTCCTGTTGCCAAAAGGTAAAGAAGGCCTGCCCCAAAAAAAGTTATATAACGAAAACCCAAAAATTTTTTGGCAACAGGAGATATTAAGTTGGATAAAAATTGATTTTTCTACATTGAGTTTACTAAGGTCCAAGTGTTGAAAAAAATTTGGTAAACCATAACGCGTAAAATTTAATTTAAAGGATGAACCTAATCAAATAAATATGAACTCTTGTACATACAAGGAGGATCATAAACAAACATTTTCAGCACAACTCGGACTCACTTATCTCCAATATTTCTCTAGTTATAAGAAAAAGTTTGAAAAAAATTGAAATGTTTTAAAAAATCACCATAAATTATCTATTTGTTATGTTTATTCCCGAGTTTCACCGCGGTAACTTGCTTTTAATTGTGAATCTAACAAAAAAAATGTAATCAAAATATCTGCAAAATTCGCTGAATGGCAGGGTATTTTCTGAAATTTTTTCAAAAAGTTATAATTTTCTTCATAAAATAATGTTTTTATAAGTTGATGAAATTTTTTTGTATAAATGAGGTGAAAGTGAATTCATTTGTGAATGAAATGACGTTGGTCTCATCTTGATACGATCAGTAGAACAGCCTGGGCAGACTTTTGTCTTGAAAAAGTCAGTTTTTGACCACTGTGCGACGCCCGAATTATATAATTTAATATTAAAATGGTATGGCACATAGTGGTCAAAAACTGGCCGTTCTACTCATCGTATGAAGGCTAGACCAACGTCATTTTATTCACAAAACAATTCACTTTCACCTCATTTATGCAAACATTTTTTAATGAAGAAAATTATAAAGTTTCTGAAAAAATTCAGAAAATATGCTGCATTTATTCAGTAAATAAATTTTCTTTAAGGAGGCTCTCGACACCCACTGTCATTTTAGTACCCTATCAAACTCGTTTATTTAATGCTCCTATTTGAAACAATATTATTTTCATTTTTAATAATTATTTGATGGGTATTTTATAATTATTTGTATTTTATAATATATGGCTGTAAAATGTCAAAAAAGTAATAATACGTACGTAAGTCGGCTGTACCGCTCCCCAGCTAGGTTCGCTTAGTCTAGGGAAGGTAGCGGAAAAGTCAAAGGAAGAACAAAGAATAAAATCCTTTGAATAAAAAAAAAAATGTAATCCCGAGCCTGTTACTGGTTACTAACTTAGCGATTCTTAACTAAAAATTCTAACTAAACTTGACAACATATATAAATAGGTAATTGAAACTATTGGCTATACAAGACCACACATCGCCAGTTAGGAAAGGTTTAAAATACAAGTCAAACTCACCTGACGTGACCAACCCGGAGACTGCTGTCCTCAAGTCAACTCCTCCTTCAGGCACTAAGCACAATAACAAGATGGAAACTATCCGGATACCACAACGGTCTTACTAAGCACAATAACAAGATGGAAGATATCCGGAGACCTCAACGGTCTTACTAAGCACAATAACAAGATGGAAATTATCCGGAGACCTCAACGGTCTTACTAAGCACAATAACAAGATGGAAATTATCCGGAGACCTCAACGGTCTTCCTCGTTCATCAGGCACTACGCACAATAACAAGATGGAAACTATCCGGATACCACAACGGTCTTACTAAGCACAATAACAAGATGGAAATTATCCGGAGACCTCAACGGTCTTACTAAGCACAATAACAAGATGGAAATTATCCGGAGACCTCAACG
This sequence comes from Aradus depressus, assembly GCA_963662175.1. NCBI lineage: Eukaryota > Metazoa > Arthropoda > Insecta > Hemiptera > Aradidae > Aradus > Aradus depressus. The sequence continues at coordinate 33,632,787 of OY759218.1, forward strand.
GTCTTACTAAGCACAATAACAAGATGGAAATTATCCGGAGACCTCAACGGTCTTCCTCGTTCATCAGGCACTACGCACAATAACAAGATGGAAGATATCCGGAGACCTCAACGGTCTTCCTCGATCATCAGGCACTAAGCACAATAACAAGATGGAAACTATCCGGATACCACAACGGTCTTACTAAGCACAATAACAAGATGGAAGATATCCGGAGACCTCAACGGTCTTCCTCGATCATCAGGCACTAAGCACAATAACAAGATGGAAACTATCCGGATACCACAACGGTGTTACTAAGCACAATAACAAGATGGAAATTATCCGGAGACCTCAACGGTCTTCCTCGTTCATCAGGCACTACGCACAATAACACGATGGAAACTACCCGGAGACCTCAACGCTCTTCCCCTTAAACGGACCAAACCTCACTCTCGACTGACTAACCCCTATCCCCTCCCCTGTCCTCCTCTTTACAATACAGGGGGGTCGTTTATCCATGTCCAAGAGCTGATAGTCTGTCGTTGTCAAATTTTAGATGAAAGCTTTCAAATAATTTTATGACACCGAAAAGGACTCATGGCCTGGTAATGGGCCACTGCCAGCCATTCCTTGGCAGGTACTTGACATCAGGTATAAAGGGTCTTATTTGAACTTTTCAGTTGACAGAATGACTAACTCCAATATCAACATTTTTCAGGAAAGAACTTATAATATTTCTGGTTGGAAAATTCTTACCTTTTTATTTTGCAAAAGTATGGCAGAAATATTAAAATATAACAGTTTGCTAAAATTTACATTCTGCTCTCAAACAGTTATTCAATGTTGAATTGTTATAGAATCAATATTGAAAATACAAAGACAGAAATTTTATGGAGTTAGTCATTTCGTCAACTGAAAACTAAAACAAATTTTTCGTTTAGAAATGAAACAACCCCATTCTATTTTTTTTTATTATTATGTGGAGTGTGTTCAAACAAAATAAGTATATTAAACAAAAAATTATTTATTAAACGAAACGAAAAAGAGAAAAAAACAAATATTTTTGAATAAAACAAACTTATTTTTTAACTAAAACTTTAGTTCATAACTAGACCTGACGATGGTATAAAGCCGAAACCGGTAGTTATATGTATATATATCTTTAGTGGAATAGACAATATTTCAAAAAATAAGTTTGTTTTATTCATTTATTACAAGTTTCCACAATATGTCCGCGTTCCTCAACTTAGAAGTTATAAATATTTTTACATTATGTAGAATACAAAATATCATTTCAATAGGCTGCTGTTATGTTATTACATTAAAATGTGAAAAAGATCTGTATCGTCTCATCAACTCCGCCTTAAAAATGGCGGACTTATATACAGATTTAATTTATATAATTTGCGCATCCTACAGACTATTATTATACATTGAAAAAAAAATGCGATAAAGTTTATGCTCATATTATGAAATGAAATGATTAAGAAAAAAAATTAAGAGAACTATTTTTTCTTAATTATTCAAGAAAAATATTTTTTCTTAAATTAAAAAAAATTATTTTCTTAATTTAATTACCCTCCACCTTTCCCCACTATTCAATTGGCGGTCCCCTGCCACTTTTTAATACTAACCTGAAATGAAATGTTTTTTATTTTTAAGATGTGCAATGTAAGTACGTGCATAATACCGTGCCATGCAAACATAACATAAAACATAAAATGTTTACTTAAATAGGTACTTAAGAATTAATGAAATTTATTTTTTGTTTGATTTTTGGTTTTTATTTTTGTTTATATGATTTGTTTAATTTTGTAAACCAATATAAAATACAAAACAAAAGCGCAAATAGGAACATATAAGAAAAAAGTTGAATAAAATCTGTATTTAGCAACTGAACAAACTTAAGCAATGGAATTAGTAAAATAAGGTACCTTTAGTTAACTTCCATCTTATTATCGGTTTCTTATAGCAATTCGGGTTCACACCCCATTTTGAAATAAGCTTCAGATTTTTCCCGTTTGTTAGGCTCTTATCCATGGGGGTGATAGATAATATTCTCGAGGTTGTGTGGTTCAGGAGAGCTTGAAGAGGTATATTTCTCATTCATTCACCATTATCAGGTCTAGTTATGAACTACGTTAAGGTACCCATACATGAATCTGACGATCCACAATCGTTCGATGAATCGTTTAATGTATGTCGTCATCGGGTTCGATTGGTTGGTCTTCAGATCTATTGTTGATCAGAAGAAATTTTCATGCAATCATCGCACACATTAATTGCTTGTACAATTGATTGTATGGTGTATGTGGTTATCGTGGCGATAATCAAGGAGGTTATATTAAGTTTATCTATAATAATAACCTTTCAAACACAAAAGTGAAGTGGAAGAGATTAGGTATTTTAACTTTCCTGTTTTTATAATTTTCCTTTATTAAATTGTGATATGTGTACCTGGTCTAGAGATAATTTAGAACAGTGATTCTCAACCTGTGGTCCGCGGGAGGTTTTCATGTGGTCCGCGAAATATATCAGCCTTACGGCATAATAATAAAAAAACTAAAAAATAAAAGTCTAAAAATAAAGCATTGGTTTTGTCTTATAAATAACAAAATTAATCCATTGAGATTGGCTTTGACTTCTTGGCAGCCAAATATTGAAAAACTTTCAAACAAAATGCAAGATCAAGGGAGTCATTAAGGTAAAATTTGTGTAAATATAACAATAACTAAAGAAATAATTATAATATAGAAAGTAAATAATAAATGTTTCAAGGTTAATGCTCATTTCTTGGATCTTTTTGCCATATTTTGCTCTTTTGGGTTTTTTGCTCTTTGACTGAATTCCATGACTGGTCCGCCATTGATCAGGTAAGGAATCTAGTGGTCCGTGGGTATGAAAAGGTTGAGAACCACTGATTTAGAACATTTTATAAATCTGATGTGCGAAAATTGTTTACTTTTTAATTAACCACCCTTTTGTCCAAAGTATTCTGTTTTTTTTTTTGTTTTTTTGCGTTTAATTTAATTACATAACAAATCAGCCGCAACAATAAAATATCGTCCTGCTCCATTGCGTCGACTGAGATATATCGAACTGTGTGTGCGCTCGTAATATCGTCAAATCAGTCTGAAGATAAATCTCACGATATATTTGCTTCGTGTATGGGTACCTTTAGTTTGAGAGCGACCCTTAGAAAAAAAAAAATATATATATATATATATATATATATATAGGTATATATAATCTATAAACCACATTAAAAAAAAATTAACAAACAATATACAATAACTTAAATTATACGTAGCAACAAAATTTATTAACAGGAACATAGAAACCCAAGTTAATACATATGTACATTCATAAAGTTCCAAAACTGCATACTTGTGAAAAAAAAACTTAAATTTCCTCATAAGAATTGTCGTGAAGAATATTTTCGCTTGAATTATCATCTTCGAGGTAACCTTTCGTGGATCGTTTCTTTTTCTTTTTCTCGGTTTTCAGCTCCTCTTTAGAGGGTTTATTAGACTTTTTTCTACTGTGTTTCTTTTTTCCGCACTAAAAAAAAAAAAAAAAAAAATAGTAATGAAAAAAGCAACTTAATGTAACTCGCCCTAGGGATTGCTATGGGTGGTTTTCAGTAATAAAAAGACGGTATGAGCAAATAATATGTATAATTAAATTCTCCCCGTTAACAACGTGGGTACAGCCCAGCCGTTACATTAATAAGAAATTTAAATGAAATAAAACAGTATTTTAGCGTTCACATCTAAAACTGTTCTAGCGACCAGGCAGGGAAGGGACTATCTGAAGACTTTTGTGTTAAGAAATTAGTACGACAAAATTGCACAACATATTTCACTTTATTTTACATTTCTAAACTGAGACTGATTTTATAACATACGTTATATACAAATCCAACATTTTGCAGGACAGTTTGTCGGCTAAGTCCAAATCACTGTATTTGTCGATGTTTGCACAGAATAGGTCTGGTTGGTACCTTCAAGTTTAGATAGACTAAGCAGAGACTTTGGAGCACACTATTATGGTCTGTCCCCATTGAGTGAAAAAGTAGAAAACATACAAAACTACCTTGTTTTTGAGAGGCGAATCCGTAAGTTGGTCTTCACCCCCCTCGGGACTCTCTCGGTCGACGATACTCAGGTTGCCAAGCCAACTGTCCACACTCTTCTCTGTCAGATCAAATGAATCCATCTAAAGAACAACACTGTTATTATGGTGCAAACAGAAAAACGTTTTCATCGATAACCTCGCCCCCCAGGGCCCGGTTACATCCTGAGTTTCATGGAAATATTAGGAAGGTTGTATATATCTTATTTTAGCTATCACAAACCTCATATATAAAAGAAATTGAAGAAAAGTAAATTTGAAATTTTAATTCCTCATACTTACTATAACTATTCTTATTGTAACATAAAACGAATTTTAATCAAAATCAGAGCAGGACAGGAAATTTTTGAAACTAAAGCAGATGTTTACACATCAATTCTCGTCAGTACCGTGTCACTCACACATTTGCTTTTTTTTCAAATAGGCTGTGAACCAATTAAAAAAAAAATGGATATGTATACTTACAGATTGAAGATTTGACCGAGAGTTAGAATGAAATCCCAAGTTTGGATAAGGATGGTAGGTATGGTGTAGGGTGGATACTGAGGCTGAGGCTCCGTTACTTGTGCCAATTTCCAATTCTACATCGTCCTCGTAGCCGGCTACCAGCGGGTTCTCTCCCACCTCAACATCACTAAAACACAATGCACCTAGATTCATTTATTCCTTAGGAAATATAGTTTGTTTCATATGGAAACGCCTAAAAATGTTCATACATTTAAAAGATAACATACAAATAGTCTTAACAATTTTCGCAGAGATATTGTGAAACATATAATAAAAAATATAAAGAAAAACGTCTACTTCTTTTCTTTGAACTTTCTTTCTTCCTCTTTCTTTGAAAATCAACTATATAGATAGACTGTAGTAAAATTATGTTACCTGTCACTATCCAGGGTGTTGGACTTAGTGTGGGTGAGGGTATGTTCCACGAGCCTTGCCATTCGAGGAGGATCCTCCAGGAAGGCCTTGTCCAGATCACCTCCTTCAGGTACGAACTCCTCCACGGAGGTTACTGCCTGCACCTGGCCGACCACTTCCGCTGCACTGTGTTGCAGGACCGGATGCAAGCTAATCCCAGGGTTACTGCTCTCTGGACACTCTATCGGCTTGCCCTGACCCACTATTATCGAGGCTGTGGGATAGTTATATCCAGTAATATTTTTGTTGTAGTTCACCCCAGAAGCATCAGCCATCAATCGTCTTTTCTGACTCAGACTTTCAATAAACCTAAAAAACAAATTCATAAATTCAGGTATTTTTTTTTAAGTTGCACGTAGCACAGTTTTGTTTTTCCTAATAAGGAATTTCACTTAAGGTCTATGGGACAAATTAAAAAAATAAATAAAACCTCCAAAAGTTCAAGTCATGCAAATTAAATCAGTAATTATTAGGAATTTCGAGTTAAGCTCTCATCGACCCCCCCCCCTCCCCCCCCCATCCTTTAGTCCGTCGTCGGAAAATCATAGGTGTCGGGTTCTGGATTGGTCCGGGATAGGTCTAGGGTTCTGGATCCACATTTAAAATTTTATGTCGATATATTAATTTATTCAGAAATTATCTTGTTCAAAAACACGGACACAAACATGATCTTTTTTTTGGATTCAGGGAATTGGAAAACATGAAATTCCAGTAATTACGTAACTTATCCTATACTAGGTATAGCTGGGGAAATACTAATAATCCTTACATATCGTAATCTGAATCGGGACCTTGAACATAAACATCAAGTTCTTGGACAGTCGCATGGGTCTCTTGCTCATTTCTTTCCAACTGCCCAAGCAATGTTTCCCTCTGAAGTTGCAGGAAAGGCAAGCAAAAAAACTTATGTAAATATTTAAGGCCAAACCCATTAGACATGGACGCTTCTGTATAACGAATCTGCGCTGCTCCAATCGATCTGAAATGTTATATATTTATATAATGTTTTATTAAAATATGTTTGTCAATTAAATAAATTTTCAGTTTTACCAGTAGTCTGACATGGCGCGTTCCCCTCAGTCGCCTGCCTCTAGCCGTCCTTTGTAAGTTTTCATCCTATCGATGTGCACTACCACCCTTCGGCCCCTTGCCATTTCGACTTCATAGTTCAGGTCCCCTACTCGTTTGATTATCGGGTACGGACCCTGCCAAGGCAAGTGAAATTTACGTGTCGCGCCTGGTTTCACCGCCGGAGTATGAATATACACCCACTCCCCCTCCCGAAATGACCGTAGAGCCTTACCCTTATTGTATTGGACGGCTGCTTTTTTCCGAGCCCTTCCCATTCTGGCTCGAGCTACCTCGTACGCCTCCCTAAACCTTTCCTTCAGCCCGAAAGCTGGGTCATCCGCCAGTCGTCCCTCGGGGGCGGAGACATCGCAGTCGAACGGCAAGCTGATCTCCCTCCCATACAATAAGTAACTGGGCGGGTAGCCCGTCGACGCGTGCCGAGTCGTGTTATAGGCTAGTACTGCATAAGGCACCCACCGGTCCCAATCGGTTCCGTCCCGCCTCACAAAATGGGACAAGGAGTCGGTTAGCGTTTTACCTCTAGCTCGGGCACATCCCTAACTAACATTAAAAAAATCAGAACGGGTCAGATTTTGGTGGAAGTCAAAAATGCCCGTCAGGCCAATAAACTTTTGGAGACGACTAGTCTTTCTGGGCAGGTACCTGTGAAAGTAGAGGCCCATTCGACACTTAATTACTCCAAAGGGGTAATTCGGTGCATGGACCTGGACGAGGTGCCCCTGGAAACCATCAAATCGGAATTATCCCCTTTTTATGTCACTGAGGTTTACCGAATCACTAGCAATAGAACCGTGGAGGAGGATGGCGAAAAAAAGAGGGTTAAAATGAACACGGACAGTTATGTTCTAACTTTTTTTCTTCCTACGCCGCCACCCCACATCAATGTCGGGTACCTGTCTCTCCCCGTGAGGCTGTACGTCCCTAACCCACTCAGATGCATGTCGTGCCTGCACTTCGGTCATGTGGCCAGGACCTGCTCCAGGACGCCGTTGTGTGCCAACTGTGGCCAGGCACAGCACCCCGCTGGTTCACCGCCTTGCACCGCCCCACCCGTTTGTGCCGTCTGCAAGGGCCCCCACGCAGCCTTCAATAGGGACTGTCCCATATTTAAACAAGAAAAAGCCATAAAAAAAATTTAACTAGCTGAGAAAGTCCCATTGCCAGAGGCCAGGAAAATCTATAGAGCTAAATTAGCGTTCTCATTTAGCAAGTCCTTTGCCCAAGTAGCGTTTGTAGGCAATGAGAATTTGCCTGAAAATAAACCAAAAAAAATGTGTGATTCTGCCACTCAGACAGAAGTTTTTAATTTTAAATCTAATGATATTAATAGTGTTTTAGACACAAACAAGACAGATAACAATAGTTCAACCATTAATGCTATTGTCGTAAACAATACTGCTAATGGGAGACAGGAGCCGAACTCTAGCGAGCTGGTCCGAGCGCTCCCGACCTCCCCCTCCGTCCCCCCACCTACCTTTCATCCCACCCCACCTCCGCCTCCAGAGCCCACCCGGGCGCCCCCCCTCACCACTGCCCCACGGGCCCCGACGCCCTCTCCTTCCGTCCCCACGTCCCGGGCCTCATCGCCCCCCTCGGAACCCGTTAAACCCTCCCCTTCTTCCTTACTCAAGTTAAAAATTAATCGGCCCCATTTGATGGAAGTGGGAGAGAACTCCTCAAAACAAAAAAATAAAAATAGAAATCGAAGTAAAACGAAAGAAAGGGAAACTCCCAATTCCCGCTAATCTTGATTGTCACGATATACATATACACTTTTTTCTAACTATGTCTGCTTATGTTTACCATTACCACCGATTTACTTCCCTCCTCTACGTATTTATTTATTCGCTATTTTATTCTGTTTATTCTTATCTTTACTCTTTTCCATTTACTTCCTACATTCTTATTGTATATTTATCTTTGTGCATGTATGTTTGTCTGTGTGCTTGTGTACTCTGCGTATTTATATGGATTTATATACATAAATATATATACATTTTATTATTTAGTCTTTTAATGCATATACTTATTTTTATTGCACGTTTGCGTGTATATGTTAGTACATGTGTAAGTATGAATGTTGGCGTACATATGTATATATTAATTTGCTTGTTATCATTGTTATTTATTATTTTATTTTTCTCATTGCTCCAACTATTTGTTATTACCTCTTTACTATATCTATGTATGTTAGTATAGGTGTGTATATATTATATGTCTTTTCTTTTTTCTTTTCTATTTTTTACGACTATTACTATTATTTTATTTATTTATTTTTCCTTTTTCGTATCCTCCCGATCATGTATGAATCTGTGTGTGCCCGCGAGTGGTTGGAAGTGCATGTGGTTATATTGTAAGTTGCGATCTCAATACATGAACATAATTCAATACAACATAAACGGTGCCAAGACACATTTCAGTGATCTACAGTTACTCCTCAAAGACTTCGACCCTATTTGTATCTGTCTCCAGGAAACCCATCTGAAAACAGACGAAGACTTCGACTTAAGGACCTACGAGGTTTACAGAAGAGATGGCCCTCTCAGGGGAAGAGCGTGCGGAGGGGCGGCAGTGGCGGTGTCCGTCCGGGTGCCTGCCATCGAAGTGCCGCTCCGGACCCCGCTCCAGGCCGTCGCCATCAGACTTCAGACACGGCCCCCCATCACCATCTGCAACACCTATCTGCCCCCTCAGGAACCTGTCACTGAGACTGAGCTCAGGGACCTTGTATACCAATTGGAGGGGCCCATCCTGCTACTGGGGGACCTCAATGCTCACAGCCCTTCCTGGGGCTCCACTCACACCACGCCCAGGGGTTCCCTCATAGAGAGAGTCCTTGACGCCTCCAACCTCGTTATCCTCAACTCTGGCGAACCTACATACTTAAGCCCTAGCTACGGCACCTTCTCTTCCATTGACATCACCGCCTGCTCAACCTCTCTCCTCCCGCACATGGAATGGATCGTTTGTCCGGAGCAATACTCCAGCGACCATTTTCCCATCTTAATCTCCGCAAACACGGATACTGGAGAGAGCTGATTGGACCAAATTCCGAGAACTGGCCACCCCATCAGAAACCTGGTCAGAAGATCCAATGACCAACTACCAAGGCCTCTCCAACCTCATCTACTCTGCGGCCTGTGCCTCTTTACCTAGGAGCTCTTCTCATCCCAAAAGAAGACCAGTCCCTTGGTTCAACGAAGAGTGCAAAGAAGCGATTAGAGAAAAGAGAAGAGTCTATAGAATCTTTAAAAACTCTATGACTCAAAGTAATTACATCGCTTATAAAAAACAGAAGGCTCTAACCAAGAGGACTATAAACACCAATAAATCGAACTCCTGGAAAACTTATGTGAGTAGTATTAATTCTTCAACCCCGTATCGTACCGCCTGGAGAAAAATCAAGTCCATGTCAGAATCATCCGCCCATCATGCTGAATATTCAAGGTAGACTCTGCTCCGACGAAAAAATAGTTGCTGAGGAACTCGCCATGAAATATTCTCTCAGGAACTTCGGATATGACCCCCAGTTTCTGGCAAACCAAGAAACTCAAGGAGCCGCAACAATGAATTTCCACCAGTGTAGTCATCCGTCAGAGAAGTATAACGAGCCTCTCACCGAATGGGAACTTCTGAACGCCCTCCGTGAACTTAAAGGCAAATCCCCGGGCCCTGATGGAATTCAATACCAGATGATACAAGGCCTTCCTCTAGCAGCCCTCCGCAGGCTGTTAGGCATATATAACCAAATTTGGGATAAAGGAGTCCTGCCCAAGGAGTGGCGAGAATCTTACATTCTACCAATCTTAAAAGCAGGGAAAGACAAGAGGTCAGCCAACAGCTACAGACCTATCTCACTCACTAGCTGCCTCTGTTATCTGATGGAAAGAATTATCAACAAGAGACTCATGTGGGTACTTCAACAATCAGACCGTATCTCGAACCTCCAAAGCGGTTTCAGAAGAAAACGATCTGCCCTGGACCACTTGGTAAGGATGGAAGGAGAGTTACAGTACACCTTCATTAACAAAGAGCATGCCGTAGCAATATTCTTCGATATCCAAAAAGCCTTTGACACCACTTGGACTCCTCTCATTATGAAAACTCTGTACGAATGGGGATTCCGAGGCAATCTTCCTATCTTTATTAAGGAATTCCTGAAGGAAAGGACATTCAGAGTGATGGTGGGTGGCACTCTCTCTGATACCCAGATCCAGACAACAGGTGTCCCACAAGGCAGTGTTCTTAGTACTACCTTGTTTTCCATTGCCATCAATAAAATCACAGGCTGCATTAACAGATACACTACAGGCTTCTTATTTGTTGATGATTTTGCCATCCTCTGTCGGTCTAGTCAATTCGACCTCATACAAGCCCGCCTCCAAACGGCAGTCAACAAACTACAGGAATGGGCCCTTGAGACAGGATTTCAGCTCCTCGGAGAAAACTTTCTGTATTCACTTCAACCGACTGAGGAAGCATACTGTCTCTCCGAGTATCAACCTGTACGACTCCCCTCTACAATACAAGGAACATGCGCGCTTCCTGGGTCTCGAATTGGACAGGAGACTCAGCTGGATCCCCCATATCAAGCAGTTAAAGGAGAAGTGCTATCAGCGGCTCAAGATGCTGAGGGTCCTTGCCCATACTGGATGGGGAGCTGATAGGGTAACCCTCCTCAGAGTATACAAGGCACTGATTGGCTCAAAGCTAGACTATGGCTGTTTCCTGGGTCTCGAATTGGACAGGAGACTCAGCTGGATCCCCCATATCAAGCAGCTAAAGGAGAAGTGCTATCAGCGGCTCAAGATGCTGTGGGTCCTTGCCCATACTGGATGGGGAGCTGATAGGGTAACCCTCCTCAGAGTATACAAGGCACTGATAGGCTCAAAGCTAGACTATGGCTGTTTCCTGGGTCTCGAATTGGACAGGAGACTCAGCTGGATCCCCCATATCAAGCAGCTAAAGGAGAAGTGCTATCAGCGGCTCAAGATGCTGATGGTCCTTGCCCATACTGGATGGGGAGCTGATAGGGTAACCCTCCTCAGAGTATACAAGGCACTGATAGGCTCAAAGCTAGACTATGGCTGTTTCCTGGGTCTCGAATTGGACAGGAGACTCAGCTGGATCCCCCATATCAAGCAGCTAAAGGAGAAGTGCTATCAGCGGCTCAAGATGCTGAGGGTCCTTGCCCATACTGGATGGGGAGCTGATAGGGTAACCCTCCTCAGAGTATACAAGGCACTGATTGGCTCAAAGCTAGACTATGGCTGTTTCCTGGGTCTCGAATTGGACAGGAGACTCAGCTGGATCCCCCATATCAAGCAGCTAAAGGAGAAGTGCTATCAGCGGCTCAAGATGCTGATGGTCCTTGCCCATACTGGATGGGGAGCTGATAGGGTAACCCTCCTCAGAGTATACAAGGCACTGATTGGCTCAAAGCTAGACTATGGCTGTTTCCTGGGTCTCGAATTGGACAGGAGACTCAGCTGGATCCCCCATATCAAGCAGCTAAAGGAGAAGTGCTATCAGCGGCTGAAGATGCTGATGGTCCTTGCCCATACTGGATGGGGAGCTGATAGGGGAGCCCTCCTCAGAGTATACAAGGCACTGATAGGCTCAAAGCTAGACTATGGCTGTTTTGTGTATGGCTCGGCTTAATTGCCCAACCTCGCTCTTCTGGATGCCGTTCACCATGATGGGATACGACTAGCAACAGGTGCCTTCCGCACCAGCCCTGTTTGAGCCTATGCGCGGAGTCTGGAACCGCCCCCCTCTTATTTAGAAGACAGAAGCTTGCAGCGAACTACCTCTCAACAATTGTAACCCAGACATCACACCCTTGTTTCAACTACCTTTTTCGTCCAAAATTCAGAGCCCTCTTCAACAATTCAAACAATGCCACACTCCCTTTAGGTCTTCGAATGTCAAGAGCCACCCAGGAGTTATTAGAAGTTGACATAAATGAAACCCGGGAAGATATCCCTCTTTGGACATTTAGGAAACCCCTCTGCAATCTAGAGCTGAAAGGCGAAGTCCACAAAGCCTCAACCAACCAGGAAGAGATCAAGCAGAGATTTCTTTCGGTTCTGAGTCGCTTCACGGGTCATAGAGTCATCTATACCGATGGCTCCAAAGTAACCGGGTCTACTGCTTGTGCTTTCACGGACAACCTAAGGGAATATAAGTACAAATTGCATGGGCTTTGTAGTATTTTCACAGCGGAGCTGACAGCTGTTGGGTTCGCATTATATTATGCCCTGTCCGTCCAGGAAAACGAGATTGCGATCTGTACGGACTCCCTCAGTGCACTCCAGAGCCTGGATCGCATGTACTCACCCCATCATGCCGTCTACAAGGTTCATCGCTATGTCGCCATGCTGAGAGAAATGGGAAAAAGAGTGGTCTTCGTCTGGGTGCCAAGCCACGTCGGAATCCCAGGGAATGAGCGAGCTGATAAAGCTGCTAACGCGGCCCATGACCTGACTGAGATTTGCAGAACCCCACTGAGCCCCAACGAAGTAAAACGCCCCCTACTCCTAACAATAAAAAGACATTGGGAGCAAATGTGGGAGGAGGTGAACCCGAACAAATTTAAAGAAATCAAGAAATCGGTATCGCCCTGGAGTTCGTCTATAAGAAGCTGCAGACAGGAGGAAGTGGCCATCGCCCGGCTGAGAATCGGGCACACGCGGCTCACCCACGTTCACCTGATCACAAGAGAGCAGCCCCCCAGGTGCAATCATTGCCAACTCTCTCTGAGTGTATACCATATATTCTCGGAGTGCCCCTTTTATGAAGACCTTCTCAGAAACAATGATGTCCCGAGGAGCCTGGAGGAGGCGTTGGGGGACAGCCCCTCCATCCTGGATAGAGTCATTAATTTCTTAAAAGAAACTGGGCTATACCAAAAAATGTGAGCTCTACTGTCTGCTATCATTTACCTATTTTAGGTCGCTCCGCCAGTTGAGTGGGGCCTAAACAGCCCATGGCGGGTCCCCCTGGGGGTCTGGGGCCCGGGGGGGTCCTGCGTGGGACCCTCGGGTGGCCGGCGGGCAGGATGGGGGGCCTGGGGCGGCTCCGACGGGCCTCTGGACTAGAACGGTCCCGGACTTGGAGGGTGTGGACGGCTTTCCTCACATGCACACCCTCGTCCTCAAGTCCCATTAACTTCACGATTAAGCTAAATGCTTCATATACTTGAGTGAGTGGCCCGGCGGTGCCGTTGTCTTTGTCCCCCGGCCCGGCCTGCCTGTTCGTTGGTTGCCCTTGGTCCTGTGCTTGGCCTTCCCTGGGCCCCGTGGCCCCCTGTGGGATCCGTTCATGTCTGTTCCTGTCATCTGCATTAAGAGTTCGCTGGCTTAGTTAGTGCAAGGAATGTAACAAGATAGGGCGATAATAACCGAAGCAGTTGTTCGCCCAAAATAACCAACCAACCAACCAATCAGCAACCATCCTAATCCTCTCACACAACGCTTATCCTCACAATTGGCAGTCACCCTCACAATTGGCAGCGTTACCTGCTAAGACATGAACACTCTTAGGGAGAGTCAGCACTGGCTGGCTTCTCCCATCAGATTTATCCTTGTTTCATATTGTATATAGTCACATCTACCTATTGTATGTTTATATTGTACAGATCAATAAAAAAATTAAATCGCCTACATATTATATTTTCATGAAAGTAAATGAGCTTTCAGCCAAAAACAACTTCCTTACTAAAGGGTAACTCTTGAGTAATACGCTGTACTGAGTTTGGTAGGACACCGTAAACAATTGCCAAGTTTTTCCGGTATTTACTAGCTTATTATTAGCCAAAGATATTCACTTTAGTAGCAGTAAATGCTAGAAATAAAAGCTGAGTAGCCATGGCTTTTGCTAATATTAAATTCTAAACGCAAATGAAAATGCTAGATTGCTATTCACATCACCCAATGCCTAGGGAATTTATTATTGTATCAAAATAAAAAGAAATGAGAGACGTGTAACAGAACAAGATATCCAACATTAAGTACACTTGTACGTTTTTGGTTGGAATAAAAAAAAAAAAAGGTAGTAACAGAAAATATACCTTTGGACAGAATCTATAAAAAAATGAACTGTTTCTGAAGCTATGGTCCTATGATGAGACATGTCGCAGTGGTTTCCTAATATCAAAACCGGAATATTTTCTGGAATCTTCCGCACTTCATTCTGAATGTAACTGAAAGTCCTGGGAAAATAAATAAATACAATAATATTTACATTGCATTTCAATGACATATTATTTAATAAAAAAAAAAAGATCTGATTAAATTTGTTGTTTTAAACTAGATTTTAAACGCTATTATTAAACAAACTGGCGTTATTGGGTATAAGAAAGTCATAGGTTTGCATAAGCTATTTGCTTGTTTCATTGTACAACTTAATTCTGAGAGTGACTTCCTTATATTCAGTAATATCAGTTTGGAATGGGAGAGAAATGAATTTGAGAAGGGGGAAACAATTTAACTTGTGGTTTCTTATTTGCAACTACCACCAAGATCTGCACCTATGGTGGAAAGGAGGAAGAGATCCCAGAAATTTTAACTTGTGGTCTCTACTATAAGACATTAAGCAAAATATTTAGAATAAAAAAACATTACCAACAATAAAAATCTTACCAATTCTTGGTAAGATCAAATACAAGAATAACACCATTAGTTCTTTTATATACATCTAAAAACTCAGCGTCCAGAGCTGGAGGAGACTCTTCCTCAGTTAATTTCAGACCTTCTAAGAGCTGCTTTTTTTTACTTTTATCTACAACATCCCAAACTTCAACTTTAACAACGTCATCAGTTGTTTTGTAATTCCATTGAATACTTGCAACCTACAAATGGACACAACAAGTAATACTCTTGCAATTTCTAAAAGAAAATTACAACAATAATCGGACCATTCTTCTGGTCAAATTACCAATAAGAACATCCATAATGAAAAAAAAAAAATGTTAAACCGACAAAGGGTTAAAAAAATTGTTTTTTTCTTTCGTCTTTAATATGTACACCTCCCTTGTCGTAATCAGCATCAGGTTACGTTAACAAATGATGTTATCCGCACCCCACTTTAACCACTGTTCGCTATTACGACGCAATGAAAACTTACTCTTGTAGATGCCCTTGTCAGGTTATGTTTCTTTCACCAAAACATGACATAAATTGTTATATTTCGAGAAAAAACAAAAACTATCAACAAAGTATACCTCTTAATCTTCAAAGCCTATGAAATGTACATATCCTATTTACAAATAAAGTTAGCGCTAATAAAAATTTACCGCGCGAGAATCAAAAACGTTAAAATTGTTTAAAAAAACAATACTTCCAAAACAAAACAGCAAATTGTTTACACATATTGTAAATGATCCCTTTGACAATACTTTTTAAAGATATAAGGTCAATTTAGAAAAAAAATATTCGAATTACAGGTGTTATTTTAATTAAACATGACGAAACTTATAAATCTCGTTGAGCAAGGAAGTTTTTTTAATGCAACCTTTGGCATCCCCTTCAGAAAGACCATATAAGAAAAATGCACAACAACCCAAGTTGCGCAAATAATTTTTAATTGTTGAAATCGGAGTTTAAATACCTAATTTAGAATTAACAAATTTAATGAATACAAATTAATGGAAAATTCATACTCGGCTGTTTTTGAGGTCGCTGATTACGATTATGAACTCAGAAAATCCAAAATGGCGGCCCGGAAATTCGGAAAAGTTGAAAATTAGGGTTGTTAAGTGCCGCACTTGTAAAATATTATTTTTTTTAGTCAAAAAGGTAAGAATCAACATAAAATTGTTATAAATTTAAATATAAGTCGAAAAAACATAATTGTTTGAACATTTGTGTTCAACTGAATACGGTAGAGTTGATAGCGTAGTATAAACATTCGCGTGTTTTGTCTCTCATTTATCAGAAAATAAATATTTTTTCATGAAACTAAGTTTATCGCAAGGATAAAAGTGTCCTCTATCGAACGTACTTTGAATTTTTTTCAAATAATAAAATCCCGAAAATCGGGGCGGGTTTAAACATCGGCGCGCGGAATAACTATGCTTGTGTGAAGAATATAAAGAAGCCTCTAGGCACTTGTGAAGAATAGGAATGAGGGTAGTTGTGAAAAAGTGAATTGCAGGGTATTTGTTAAGAAGTAGAATGATTTACTTTACTTTAATTTAGGTATGGTGCTTCACTCACCAAACCGGGATCTTATCTTTATGTTACTTGTTAATTCTTGGGGGTTTCAATGATAACACAAATTAGGCTGTTGATAACTTCTTGGAGAATGTATTTAAATATCAAAACTCACGACAGATAATAAGATATGACAAGAACAGTCTAACACTTGGAAACATAAACAATAGGAATTCGACTTACGTCCAACAGCAGAGAGAGAGAGAGAGAGAGGTCCAAGCGTCCGTCCCAGGTTCCAGAATCTGACCACAACGCAGCTCCTTCCACGGTATTTAACCTTTGAGGTACGGAAGTGTTTATCATTGACAATGTCAAATATCCTGTTTACAGGTCAACACTCTCTATGTCCTAATCGCGGGTTCCTTGGCCGAGCCAATCTTAATAAACGGCTTAACAAAGAGGAAATTGGTAAATATTTCTCCAGACGATGCTGGAATCTACGTTTGTTGGGCGAAAAACGTGGCTGGCAGTGAATATAGAGAGATAGAAATTATTGTTAAAAGTAAGTATCTAAATGATAATATTTCTTAAAAATACAAGTGTGAGTCATGATATAGAAGCCCTCAACATGAATCTAGGTTCAGTTTTTCCAAATTTCCAAAATGGCAATCTACACCAATTTCCGTTTTGCCGCCAAGTCACCTTCACCGCCTTCTCACATACTTCCCCCTGCAATCCAGAAGTCATGCCCTCCTGACGAGACAACCGAGAGGAGCTGCCAAGCTGCGAAGCGCGGCATACAAAGTTGATGGGATGTTGTTATTTCTAGAAGTTCGTCTGTAGAGTTCTCGTAGTTTCTCCTCTCTCTTTCTCTGGCTAAAGTAAATTTCTAAAGTCCTGATTCCAAGTGTTAAATTCAAGTTTACTACAGATAAGTATATAAATACACAGTATAAAGTACAACATCGATTGTCTACTTTCTGGAGAAATGTATACGTCAATTTCCATTAACATCAAAATTATACTTATACTTATCAACAAAAATCAAAATAGATGAGTTAATATACCAAATAAACTTATAATGTATATTCTGTAAAAGTTTCAGTAATATGCTAAGGCGTATAAAACAATGTTTGTATATATTCATTTTTTTTTTACAAACGAAGTACCTAAATACTAATATATATGTATACAATTAAAATAAATAAATATTATTAAAATAAGTTCATTGTAATAACTTTAAAAAAATCAAAAATAAATTGAAAACACATTTCCTTTTGTCTTCTAGAATTCTCGCCATAAAATAGTTATACGTTAAATTATACTCCTCTACGGAACCAAATTTGAAAAAAATTTATTCAATTCAACAGAAATGTTTTTATAACCACTTCGTAAAACCCACTTAATGACTCACAAAACAAATCAAAGCGAAAACAAAATACAAATGAGAGAATGGACTCTTCTTCCAATATTTACTAATAACTATTCTTAAACAATATTGAACACAATCAATTATTTAACAAATATTCTTTTGTATACCTATGCAGTCTGCATAATGCTGCTAACAAACAACTAAGACAAGACTCTAAATAAATTATAAAGAAAAAACAATATCTATAATAAAGTTAACCTATTGACTAAACTCCGTTCCATGAGCTATGGGCTGTATAATGTATTAATTTAATTAAAGTTACACAGAGGCCCTTCTAGGGGCTAAAATCATTACTGTATTTTCTTTTCCCGAAAATTTAAAAATAGAAAAAGTTATGAAGACAATCTGTTACCTGGATATAGCTCAGGAAAGGAAGTGATCAAATTCTGGACCTTCCTTTATCAAGAAAGCGCTTGTCTTCACTTGCTCCACTTAATGGGAGTTTCCATTCAATCTGTTCCTGTATCTGTTTTCACACTTTTGTTATTTTAAGTGCATACACATCTCAACAATATCCTTGACAAACCCAAAACACGGATGTGTCCAGTCAATGAACTCCAAAATTACTTATCCCTAACGTGGATTTTCCCTATAATCTCCCTTAAATATCGCTATTATCTCCCAAAAATCTCCCTAAATGGTGTCTTATTCTCTTTTTTTTTTTAAATAATAAATAGCTTCCATATAATCTCCCTTAATTGCGCTAAACTCATTATCTCTCTTTTATATATATATATATATATATATATATATATATATCTCCCTTATTTTGCGCTTAAATATCGCATTTGTCTCCCATAAATCCCCCTAAATTGCGCCTATTTCTATATCTCTTTTTTTTCTCTTAAATATCTTCCATATAATCTCCCTTGATTGCGCTAAACTCTTTATCTCTCTTTTTTTTCAAATATCCTTTTTTTTTATTTTATTTTATTTTTTTTAAAGTCTCCGTGAACACGCGACCGCGTTTTCAAATTCAACCGGTGCTTTATCTAACACGAAGCCTCAGCTTCTCAAATTACTCTCTTTTAATCTTTATATTTTCACCGCGCGACGTTTTGCGCTAAATTCCTTGTGCTCCCAATTACTTGACATTTGCGCACAGTATATATCTTCCAAAAAAAAAAATCTCCCATAATTGCGCTTAAATATCGCCATCATCTCTCTCAAGAATCTCCCTAAATTGATACTTATATTTATATAAAATCTCCCTTAATTGCGGTCAATATTGCATTTTATCTCTCCGAAGAATCTCCTTAAATTGCGTTCAATATAAATCACCCATATTCGCTTTTATTCTCTTTAACGCGTAATTATCTACCTCTTTTTTTTTTAATAACTTTTTTTTTTCGCTGACCCATGGACCCTGTGACACGTCGCAGTGACGTCTATATCTAACACGCAAGGTCCTGGCGACGAGATTTTTCTCTTAACTCACCCTTTAAAAAAAAATCTTACATATTTTGCGATTTTTTCCTTTATTTTCTTACCATACAACGTTTTGCGCTTAACTCTCTATTACCTTAATTCTCTTAATTGCGCACAATATATATATCTCAACAATTAAACTCCGTTGTCACGAAACAACACTTTTCTTCTGAAAACATCAACTTTATTTCCCTTTAATCCAACTTAAAAATCTTCAACTATTTTTTGACAAGTATTTTTCTTCATCATTATCCCAAAACATTCATCAATGACGGTGTAATTTAGTACGGTATCTAATTATTCACCTATTTTTTCTCTTTTTATTTTCCATAGAGATCAGTCAATTATTCAATTTATTATATATATTTTTTTCTTTATATACTTTGTTAATTTCTTAATCGCCCTATATCTCAAATTTTCCCTTAAAAAAAAAATCTCATAATTCTACAAATTCGCTCTCAAGTTCCTGTTCGAAATATTAATAAAACATCGGGATATTACTTTCTATACTATTTTCTTAAACAACTTAGAATCTAAGTTGAGAAGTTGTTGTCTCCACTATTGCTCAAAAAGCAGGCTACTTGATAGCTTAGAACAATTGAAATAAATAAAGCTACCAAAAAGAACATTTTTATGAATGACCAAATTTATTTTAACCAGTTCTGTTTCCACATATATGTTTGTGTTATCTGTTATTAATAGTTGGTTCCATATATATGTTTCATGTTATCTAAATCTTAATATTATTATTAATTTCATTTATATTTTTATTTTTTATTTATTTGTAATTTTACTTATTTATTTGTTATTTTTCCATGTATTAGTCTAATGATATTGTTTTATGTAAATTTAGAACTAAGTTTTGTTAGGAAATATTTCATGAGATAGCTAACGGTACAGCCGAGGGACTCCCAAGTTTTAATAGCATGGATATTTCAACTAATTTTTCAATCCGAAGGTTTGTAGTAAAATTTTTTTTATATTAATCACTGCACTCTGTAGCTCATAAAAATAGATTTTTCAAACTGTTATAGATATAAAAATCCGACAAAAACACTAACCTCGTTCCGAAATTCTACATTTGGATCAGAAGAAAGAAGGGATTTATCCTAACCCATGCAGAATTTAACATTCAAAAATACTCCATTCTATACAGGGTGTATCGCAAGCAGATGACAATACTCTGGGGGGTGAATGCCCCACTCAAGTACACTAAGTAACCGGGGTAATAAAAATCCGTTTCAACTTAGTGTAGAAATAAATGAGATTTTTAATTTTTTTGACGATAACCACGTTTTTTAGCAAAATGTCCGTAAATATCACTTTTTGGTTCAGGTAAAGTGAAATCTGACTACACTGTCGTAATCTACGTTAAACCTAATAGGCGACATGTTTTGTGACATCAAAATCTAAAAGATTGAAATAGGAGGCTAGCGTTTATATTTATATTTCAAAATGAATACCTGTTTAAATTGTTTGGCAAATTTTACTTTACCGCAATTTGTTTTCTCTATTCGCTAGGATGTCCTAAATTCACCAAAAGTTAGCAAAAATATGACTCTTTAAAAATACCTAATGTTGTTCTTCATTGCTGGAATGAGACAGCAGAGATGAAAAACTTAACTTACACAAAGCGAGACTTTTTATAAAATTAAGTAATTCATTATTTTTAAAAAATTGAAATTATTACGTTACTAATTTTCAGAGATAAAAAAAAGTTTTGTACTGTACATTGTGTTGAAAAAATTATAACAATTGCTGTAACAGACCTCCGTCTTCTCACAATGGACTCCTCGTTAGAACGGATGTGGTGGCCCGTTGAATTTCAAGCATGTTCTCATCTCCTCAAAAATCTATTGAATTCTCGAGATTAATAGTAAAAACATGTGTTGTGTGACCAAGGTTATGTAGGTGTGCTTCTGTCCGCTCCTGCGATGTCGTCGTTGATCAAGTACGAATGCTACATCACTCCCCCCAACGACGACGTCGCAGAAATGGACCCTTGGTCGTACCAGTCTGCCGCTGCGTGTACAATACGCAGACGAAACAGGCCCCTTAGTGTCACCCCTCTCTTGGCACGGGTGCGGTCCGCCAAGGCCGGAAGGATGGCTGGTTTTCTCGGAGATGTTGGCCGATTTTGTGGTCGACGGGTCCTCAGATGACAGTCTCGGTTGATCTGTAGTACGAGGTTCGACTTTTTTGGAGTCCATCCGGCGTCGACTCGCCTTCAAATAGGAGGAAGGCAGGTTTCAAGCGATCCAATGTCACCACACGAGCTCTCTTCCGCGAACTTCTATTCGACAGGTCTTGTTGTCTCTTTGGCGAACCAGGTATGAGCCCGTGTACGGTGGCGTCAGAGGTCTCTTTACCGTGTCATCTCTGAGGAAAACTTGAGAGCAGGTCAGTAAATCCTTCGGCACGAAGAAGGGTCTCGTACTGCTCAATATACTAAACTAATTACATTTTTTTTTAATCATCTGTGTCAATTGTATTTTTATAGTAGATACTATTTAATCGAAAAGGTCTGTGTGTTTATATGCTTAAAGAATCATTTTTAACATAGGATTTCTTTTTGAATCAAAAAGAGTCACTTAGAACTAACATACCTGAATTTCCTCCGTAGGAAGATATTCCTCAACAAAACTTTTCCCCTGAAGGCGCTGGAACAAACACGATTTGCCTGTCTTCCTATCTCCCCTGATGATTATTTTCACTAAAAATAATCAGTTAAAATGTTGTAAACATTTCCATATACATACATAAAATCCAAACGCTGTCTGTCTGTTACCTAATAACTCCAGAACGGCTGATCGTATATTCACGAAACTTGCAAAGCATTTAAGGAAGACCCAACTTAGAATATAGGCTTTGTGACATCTCAACATTTTGAACGACGATTGTGGAGGACCGAATCATTGAATTGATATTTCTTTGGGAGGGGAAAATGATATGTTTCTACTTTCCTAGCAGAAGGGGAAGGGGAGGGACAGGAGTTCGACTCAAATATCCTAATAACTGCCGATTTAATGAATGTATCGACACAAAATTAAGTATGAGGTTTCAGAAGCCAGTTTTAAAACTAACGGTCGGAGGGAGAGCGGAAATTTTGCTGGGGAAGTACAAAGCCGGTGATTCAAAGACTCCGTTTTTACTCTTCGGGCTGTCTAACATGAAGTTTCTAACGTGGGAGATAAGTGACTAACCTGATTAAAGCAACTAACTGAGCAGACTTGAAATGAAATTGAATATCAATGAATTTTTAGGCATGCTCTCAAAAGGACTTGAAAAATAAAATAAAACTTGTTTATTTAATCATCGGGGGCGAAACTATTGTCATTGGACGTCACCAATTTATTTACTAATATCCCCGTGGAGGAATGTCTCGACATTGTTAACTCGTTGATAATTAATACGAAACATTCAATTTTTGAAAAAATAGAAATATATGACCTTTTAAAATTATGCACTAGCCAAAATTATTTCATGTTCAATGAACAAATATATGAACAAAAAGACGGACTAGCCATGGGTTCCTGCTTGTCCCCCCTATTAGCTGACATTTTCATGGACCACTTAGAGAAACTCATCTTACGGGAAACAATACACAATGATAAAATTAATTTCTGGTACCGTTATGTTGATGACATATGTATCCTATTTAATGGTTCTAATAGGCAAATTAAGCAACTCTTTGACTTTGTAAATAATATTCATGATAAAATAAAATTCACCATAGAATTAGGGGGTGACAAATTAAATTTTCTAGACTTGAATTTAAAAATA
Source organism: Aradus depressus (assembly GCA_963662175.1). NCBI lineage: Eukaryota > Metazoa > Arthropoda > Insecta > Hemiptera > Aradidae > Aradus > Aradus depressus. The sequence continues at coordinate 33,655,713 of OY759218.1, forward strand.
AATAATAATAAACTTGAATACAACATCTACAGAAAACCGACAACCACAGATTCAATTATACACAATACATCGAACGCTCCTATATCACATAAACATGCGACATTTTACTCATTCTTCCATAGAGCTTACACAATACCACTAAACGTGACAGACAGAAACAAAGAAATCGATATAATCAACAACATAGCCATAAAAAACGGATAGAAACAACATACAATAGAAAAAATTAGAAAAAAAGTAACCAACAAAATCAATTTAAAAGATATCTCCAAACTAGACATAATAAACACAACAGAAACAAAGAAATGGGTAAGCTTACCCTATTACGGGAAAATTTCTGAACAAATAGGCAATATTCTTAAAAAAGAAAACTTCAAAGTTAGTTTCAGAACAAATAGGACACTTTACAAACACCTTAACAATACGAAAGACCGAATAAACACAGAAGAAAAGAGTGGGGTTTATCAATTAAATTGCAACTCTTGCAACCTAGTCTATACAGGACAAACTGGGAGACAATTCAAACAAAGACTCAAAGAACATATTTCAGAAATATATACTAACAAGGACACAACACGCAACATAACAAAATCAACATTTGCACAACACATCAACCAACACAAACATTCGTTTGATAAAGACACAGGCATAAAATACCTTCATTTCTGCGAAAAAAGCACACTGCTCAACTCATTAGAACAATTAGAAATAAACAGAACTTTAAAAAATGGAAATTGTATGAACGACCAAACCAATCTAAAATATTCCCCTTTACTGTCACCAATAATATGACCCTCCAGTCGATGTGCACAGGTACGTTTAAATATACATAGAATTTACCAATATATATATATATATAGATATATATATATGATTTATCTGAATCTTGCCAATAGATATATTTATATAATTTACAGTATAATAATTTTAATTAAGTTGTAACTGGAACCAATTATTTTTGATTTGTTAATGTTATATTATTCGCCTGTTCATTGTTAATGCTTTATACCTAGACCTTAGAAGGGGTCAAACATTTGAAATATGGGGACCGCCTTGTCATAAAATATCTCACAGCTTGACAATTTAGCTTAGTTAGGAATGTCTGACGTCATGGGGAACACCAGTAGGGAGGGTAATGGGTTCCTCGAGAGGCTGACATTCTGAAAATTAACTTAGTCTTATCTCTTATGCTTTTGGCTGAGGATGGTAGAAATACCGAAAGTACTCCCATGTATATATATATATAGTTAGTGAAATTAGACAATATATTAAATAAACAAGTTTTATTTTATTTTTCAAGTCCATTTGAATTATTTCACAATATCTCTGCAATAATGTCAGTTTTCATGCTCTCAAAATTTTCAAGAATACCTACTACAAAAAGATCATTGCTTTTTTTTTTTTGTAATTTTCGCATTGAAGCTGCCACAAAATATGAAATTCTAGGAAAACTCATTATGGGACTTTGATCGACTACATAACACACTGCTTTCTACCAATATTTGGGAAAGTAAGGACACATGAATAAATATATGTTCAGTAGTTTCGCTCAGCAAAATAGGGTCTAACATGTTCTGCTTCTACGTGAGCAAAGGTTGATACCCAGACTACTTTTTATGGCAGTGATGAATTAAAAATAACAGGATATAATAATATAATTACTTACTATTATACTGAACTCCTTTTGAAAATTTACGTTGTAAATTCTCGGACATCTGCTGAAAATGACCCGAAGGTGTAAAAGATGAGGTCGCATTTTCAATTTTGGTGCCAGTCAGCCTTTTCAAAGCTGAAAACATTCTTTGAAACAAGAATAAATAATTAGTTGGAAATATTCAACTAACATACCAATTGAAGTCTATTACCAAATTGATTGTTCAAAGTGAAATCGAATTTCCAATGTTTATAAGTACAAACCAATGAACAAAAAGTAATGAACATTTTAGAATTCATAAACTTAAATAATAACAAGAACTACAAACCCTATCAATATGAAATTCCAATACTTCAAGAAATGCTGGTATGAACTATGCATGAGATTTTATTCTAAATCATGACGCATAAGTTTATATAGTTATTAGTAAAATCAAATAATATTTGAGAGAAAAAAAACAATTCAATAATCGTAAATTTTGACAATAGTGTAACAGGTGGCAAAGTAGGAAGGTTACAAAGGATATGTTTTATTAAATAAAATGATCCGGATTAGTAATACAAAATGGCGGTGAGATCTCTCGGATCAGTTTTATTTGGACAGGGATAATACAGGGAATCACTTTATGAAAGTACATAATAACATCTAACAATATTTGCGTGAATACTAAAAAAGAATAAGTGAAATAAATTTATAAACAAATAAGCTCATTATTACTAATGCTTACTATAGGGGAGGAGGGTAAAGAATTTGATCTTTTTTAAGTTTTGAATTTAAAATCATAGATAAATAAATAAGTAAAGTTTGGATTAATTATCCATTTATATATTTTATTTATATATTTTATGCTATTTATATATTTTATTTGAAGTAATTTAATGCAGCAATGAAAAAGTTAAGACGATTAATCGATGTATAATTGCAATAAATAATATTTTTTAATCGATCTGTCTTTTATTTTATCTTCGATCATTTCTTACGAAAATTTCTTATCAAGGGGTAGGGGGGGTAGTTGAAATCTTATGATATCTTACAATAGGGGGGAGAGGGGGGGGGTCAAATTAGCTTTAAAAAAGCCTTACGTAATTTATGAATGGCCCCTAAGAGAGAAAAGGACCGAGGAAAGGGAAGAGCCTTGACTGGAGCCAGAGGAGGAAATAAATATCAATATTATTATAGTTACAATTGGCTTGTAGTATCAATCATCGTTACATGTTTGTAAACTAATGAGATTATTAGAAAAATTGTTTCAACAACAATGTTATAACTATAGAAACATAAATTTATTGATGTGGCTCGAACAGCTGTGACAATGGTCTAGTGAACTAACACTTTCTTTTTCTGTTCTCTTGGGACTAAAGGCCTTTTCATAAAGTAAACCGCAATGGCGGCAAGATATCTAATCACTTGCTGAAGAATTTTATCAATATATGCGCTTATAAGTTCCCAATTGTTACAACATAAAATATCTATTCATCATATAGTTAATGATTTCTCGTTAGGTACCATAGATAAGTTATATAGGGTCAATGCTCCTATTTTCGGACGGTTCCAATTAACGAACGTTTTCCGTTATTTTCCTTAATAAAAAAGCTATGAGCGTTCCTTATTTATTTTTTTATATACATTTACAGTGTTCTCTTGGTCTCCTAGATTGCTCTAAATACAAATAATATAAAATTGGTTTAACAGTATAGCAGGAAAATTGTCACTATATTCATTACTGAAATAAGCTTTTTTTTATTAAGAAAAAGAGTATAACTTATTTGCCACCATTAGTGTTAAAAAAAAATATATATTCGCTTTTAATTTATATATTTCTGCTACATAGGCCTATAACAGGTTTTTCTAATAATTTATGTGCAATTCCACAATTAATTTATATTTTATTGGGCTCAGCGAATTAACAGATTTTCTCTTCAGCAAGGTTAAATGCAATCACCCCCTGTCTTAACTCTCCTATATTAATATATAAGATAATCTCATATCAGATGATAAAGCATTGATGAAAACTGACATAATTGCAGAGATATTGTGAAATAATTCAAATGGACTTGAAAAATAAAATAAAACTGGTTTATTTAATATATTGTCTAATTTCACTAACTATATATACATGGGAGTACTTTCGGTATTTCTACCATCCTCAGCCAAAAGACTTAGTCTTATCTCTTATGCTTTTGGCTGAGGATGGTAGAAATACCGAAAGTACTCCCATGTATATATAGTTAGTGAAATTAGACAATATATTAAATAAACCAGTTTTATTTTATTTTTCAAGTCCATAAAGCATTGAGTTTGTAGCTGTTAGTGTTAACATCTTATTCTGTATTTCTAGCTGTAATTTGTTGTGTTTGGAAAATAAATTAAAAAAAAAAAGTCAAATCGCGGACATTTATTTAACAGTAGTACGTACAAAAGTGTTTGTGTCCGATAGTGAACTGTGAGTGACAAAACATTACTTGTACAGTAATATAATCTTTTATGGCCATTTCATTTTTAAAAAATCAATCAAATTTTATTATTTATAGTATGGCAAATATGTACAATAGCCAAAAATATTAATACTCAAAACAAAATCCTGGCTACCTTCCAGGGTTACTCCTATTGTTGAAAAATAAATAAATACAGAAAAGCATAATTTGCGTTATAATTTCAAGAGTTTCTGTTTTTAAAATAATAAAATACAAATTTATAAATAATAGAAGTATTGGTAAAAGATTACACCCTTGGCCAATATCGATTTGCCTCCTGGTATCGATTTGTGTTGGTAAGGTGATATTAGCAGATTGTCTGTTTGTTTGGAAATTCATTAATTTTTCAGTTCTTTCATTTCTTTTTTTTCCACTTCTCATTCATTTGGTGCAGAATATGTTATTTTAAGACTTCTATTGCGACTGGTTAGTTAAAAACGCTATTGCCCCTCTAGACCTTTCCTACTAACAGTTCCACCCAATATATAGTTTATCAAGATGTGCTTAAAAGATTTAAAAATAGTTTATTTTTTTAATATATGCGTATAAGGTTCCTACCTAAAATGCCTTTAAGGATTAAAACCCGACATTGCTTGTTCATGTTTTTTAAGTCTCAAAATTTTTGTTGCTCCTGAGTTTAAGTTTAAAAACACTGACTTAATTTTTAAAGAAGTTGAAGGTACTGTAAAATTATAAGTTGAGAAATGGCAGCCACTAGAAGACTTCAAAAGGTAATTTTTCATATTTCATAATTATATCCTGTTGCAAAAGATTATGAAATGTTTAAGTACTTAATCAGTACTTTATTTTTCTTCAACCACGAAGTTTATAGGTATATATCAGAGTTTGATTTATGTATATTATTTTAGTGTAGGTCAAACGGGAGTTTTTGAAAACATTACATAATATATTGACTGCTTGGACCATCCTAGGTTTTACTCCTACAATACTCTCCTATCAAAATTTAGTAAAATCAAATGTAGCTCGCTGTAATTTCCATCCATTCCGATTACAGTGAAACCTCTTTTAATATTGGTTATTGTTAAACCCTAGTCGCGACAATGCCGGATCCAATAGAGGTCCTATAGAAAAAGTAAACGAGGCTAAAAATAAAAAATCCAGATTTTAACTTAATAGAAGCCCCTCTCTCTGACAGGTCACTTGTGAATAACTAATTATTAAAGTTTCAATTGCACCGACATTTATGTCACCTGAAGAGAGCATTTTATGTTAATGTTACCGTCCGTATGTACAATCCAGATATTATGATGGTAAACTCAATAAATTACAAAAATAGAATATAATTTACAGTGACGGCCCTAGGCAATATTTATCTTTGAGGCCCCTTAAAACGCATGGAGGGATGGGGTCAGTGATGGGCGTGATCAAATCCATGAATAACGTCATTCCTTAATTTATTCATGTAAAATAGAGGAATTCAATTTATTCATGATTATAACTAATGTATAAATTGCTTTTTCTTTATTTTTCATTTAACTGGATACATTTATTTAAGAATTTTACACCATGATTACTTCTCATTTTTTTATCAAACCTTATCTTCCCAAATACTATCCCTACATCTTCCAAATCCCACATCCATCAGAAAGTCACCAGATCCCGTCCCTCTGATCTTTACCTCCCTTCCCATAGGACAACAACCTACCGCAACTGCTTCCTTATCTCTCCAGATACACAATGTTCCCACTATTTAAATCCCTACATTTATTGTACCTCTTGGCAGAAAACCTTTGACTGTCAAGGCTCCTTGGGATAGTTCTCTTCTTTCTATAAATGTGTAAAACCTGGACAGATTATTACTTCATATGTTATCATATATAGTGTTATCACATATAGTAAGATGTTGTGGGACGATATTTCTCATAGAAATAAAAGACCTTGTCTTCCCACTGGTTTATTTTTGATTAGAACCGGTTTTCGACATAACATCATCATCATATATATATTTTTTTTTTTAAATTTAACTGGATACATTTATTATGTATTATTATTATTGTTTTATTATTTATACATTTATGTTATTACGAAAAACAGTAGAATATTTGTATGGAATATGAAGACCATTGTAAGAAACTAAAAATGAAATTTAAAAAAAAAAATGAATATGTTGTTTTGGGTATAAGCAAAATGCTTACTCATAACTTTAAAATTGTATAAAAAATAGAAAAATACAAGAAATTTAAAAAATAAAATATTTTCATAACTCTTGATAAATTCTTTATGAAACTGGGCCTCATGATAGGTACGTAAAAATATTAAATTAAAAAATATGAATAAGTTATTTTAGATATGAGCAAAATGCTTAGTCATATGTTTAATCTTTTATAAAATATAGGAAAATCCAAGAAATTTAAAATTATGAAATATTTTTACAATTCTTGATACTTTTTTTTTTTTTAATGTATTTATTTGCCATCCGATTTGCAATCTTTAAAATTGTGTCTCCACTCCGATAGTTAAATTAATTATAAATATTTCGATGACGAAATATTTTCATTTTCGTCTCACAGAGAGATACATTTTTTTTCATGTCTAAATTTTTTTTTTTTTTTTTTTTTTTCAAATGTAAAGAAGCATTCTCACAAATACACAAATATTTGTGTAAATCGGAGCGATGACTGTATTTTGTCTGGTTGATTGGACATTGGACTACAGAAACTTGTGAAACTTTCATTGCTAATTGTTTTGTTCTATTCAAGGAATTATGTGATATAAGGTCGTCTGGTCTTCGGTCCTTTAGAGATATTCAGGTTGATGAAGGCAATATACTTCTATGGCAGGGACTCATTGTTCCGGTAAATATTTATTAAGATTATCACTCTTATATTTTTACTTCCCTAGCCATACGAAGTATAGGGGAAGTTACTTTATCGATCAGAAATTCGATGTTGAGTTTTTCGACACTAAAAATGTAAACGATGCAGAAATTATACCAAAATGAAAAAAAAAAAAAAAAAAAAGGTGAATCACCGGCAGTGTACTTCACTTTTCACTCTCCATTTAAAACGAATTCACCGAATTGGTTGAATATGGAATAAGTTTCTTATTCAGGGACTTCTGAATCGTCATACTAAATCTCATGCCAGTACATTCATTTCAACGGCAATTAATGGGATTTTGTGAAGATCCATTCTAATCACCTCTTTGACCGATTCGACTGAAAATTGATAGGGGTCGTCCTTATTTACTCATTACACTGACAGTTATTGGGGTTTCTGTGTTGAGCCCCCCCTAATCCTCCCTCCCCTTTGGTCGATTCAGCTAAAAACGGATAGGTATTGTTTATGCGGGGTTCTAGATGCGCATGTAATATTTCGTGTGGATATATTCATTCTATCGGGAGTTACCTTGCTCACAGACAGACAGGACATTTTATCATTTTTCAAATGAGTGAAAACGTGAAATTATGATGAGAAGAACATGGAATTTCTGAGCAATTAGGTATGTTCCCTTATACATGATATAGCAGGGGAAGTAACATTCCTGTTTTGACAGTAATAAATATGTCATATAAAAACAAGATTCTGGAATAGTTAACCTAAACAACACCCATGATGAGAGTGCTTACCGAAACGTTTCTTATTTATATTTTTTGAGAAGGCAAAAAATAAATTGGAGAATAATATATATTATATATGAATTGAGAATCTCCTTACACAACCCAAAAAATAAATGTAGAAGGGCTTGTGGAATAAAAAATGTAGGTTTTTGAACCCAATTTTTTAAGATACCTGGAGAAAACTGCATCGATTGTAGGGTCATTCGGATTATTATTCATTTGGAATTGAAATTTATCGTAGAGCAATTGAACAAGGGGCTGAGCATGGTTTGATGCGTAATTGAGATTAAAATCTCCAGCGAAAATGAGCGGTAATGTATGATAATTCTCTCCCAACTCTTGAGAGACTACCAAAGGTTAAAACGAAAGCAGTATAATTTTAATTTAACATTATGCTTATGTTTAAACATACCTGCACTACATTCAGGTTTCATATTGAAAAGTAGCACTGATCCTCCGCGAAATACTATATAAATAAATAAACTAATTTCGGTAACAAAATTGTAACCATCACTGCCACGACCAGTGTTAAATTCATACTTGATATACTCATGAACATGTATTAATTTAATATTTAAAAAACTATATATTCAGTAAATACGGAATAAATAAAAGGATTTATTCAGATCGGTTTGATGTAGTGTGGTGTGGTGGGGTGGAAGGCTCTGCTTCTGTTGTTTCACGTTTCGAGTCTGCGTGTGCCCGCGCATGCTCTTTCTCTCTCTTTTTAACTCGCTCCCTCTCTCGTCAGCGCGTCACATAATTTCGTTACTCATTTACCAGCTTAGTTCCCAAGAATTTGGAGGACTAGTTGAGAAAAAAAAAAAAAAGGATGCCGAATGTTTTTCTCATTGCGGGCACGGGTGGGGGGCTCCTATTGAGAAAACACAGAGTCACCGAGGCCCTCTCTGGTGTCTTATTAAAGCTTGAATAATCTAAAAAAACAAAACTATATAGCATTCCGTGTAGCTGACAGAAGGTATTGACGGCATGACCGGAGGGTAGGATATCACACGAGTAGCGAGTGCCAACTTTTGAAAAATTGCGCGGTTTTATTTCATTACTGTTCTGTTGTGTAATAGTGGTTTTCACTTGAGAAAAAGCCTGAATAGGTTATTTTGGGTTACGAAAAAGTCTTGGTTACAATATAGAATTTGGAACTTAAAAAAGTGGGCTTAAAAAAATAAAACATTTTTATAGAACATTATATTAAGACATATTAAAAAAGAAAACCAAAAAAGGTACACCGAATTAAAATAAAAGGAACTAGTAAAATAATTAAATCCTTCTCTTGATTGGAGCACAACCAAGTACTTTTCTAGGATTTCTACTATGAAGTTCTTTCTATTATCCATCAGAATTCTTTTAAAAACAGAGAAGCTTCCTTGACAGAATATCACTTTGCCGTCAGAAGTAAAATCACAATCGTCGCCTATCCACTGCCGCAGCAAATGCAATTTCGTCTTCTGCATTTTTCTATATAGCTGCAACACGAGAGCAAGAGAAACTAAGGGAATTAGCCCCCTCTCCTTACATAAACGAAAACAATTCCCACCGCTCCAACATCCGCTTTTCATCAAAATACGAATGGAAACATTCGTTATCCTTCCTCAAATCGCATTTTTCTTATATTTTTTTCATGACTAGGTATTTTTCGGTGATCTCAACCCAATTAGGTATTTTAAGGTTCTTTGAAATTTAACTGAACGATTCCAGAAGACATGAATTAAATAAGTAATCAATCATATTCGTGCTTGGAAGAGAGGAAAAAAATAAATAAAACCCAAGAATCCGGTCTCTAGTTATAATGTGTACAAGTGCGACTAGGCTTTCGCCGTTGAAACGATATGACCGTTTGCGCAGATACATATAATTACATATATATGTCTAATTTACTCGTTTTTTATTTCACAGGAGAATCCCCCATTTAACAAGGGTGCTTTCAAAATTGAAATAACATTTCCTGCTGAATATCCATTTAAACCTCCTAGGATTCATTTCAAAACTAAAATATATCATCCAAATATAGATGAAAAAGGCCAAGTCTGCTTACCTATAATTAGTACCGAAAATTGGAAACCTGCTACTAAAACTGATCAAGGTATTACAATACATTTTTTTGTTTTTATTTTCAATCTGTTCATGAACGATAGCTACATGCACGTAATGGAAATGTCAATTAGTGGGAAAAGTGAGCCAGTGCTGACACATAGTGTTCATATTGTCACATTTCACCACAGATGAGCATGAATTCGTTCAATTAATTTAAAATGTTTCAATATATTTTATTGTAATTTTTCGGAACTCAAAACAGAGATTTGTTCCTCCTCATAGCCTAGAATGAATAATCCTGGCCAATAAGAAATAATTAAAATTGAGAAAATGTTGAAAAAGCTAATTAAACCATCAACCGTCAATCATGATGATGGACAACTTAATTGATCTGTGAAAACTGACATTATTGCAGAGATATTGTGAAATAATTTAAATGAACTTAAATGAAATAAAACATAAGTTTATTTGTGGTATTGTCTAATTTCACATAATATATATATACATGGGAGTACTTTCGGTATTTCTACCATCCTCAGCCAAAAGTATAAGAGATAAGTCTAACTAAAATATTACAGAAAGGTCAGCCTCTTTGTTGGAACCCCTCGGAGTTCCCCATGACGTCAGACATTCCTATTCAAGCTAAACTGTCAAGCTGAGAGATATTTTATGACAAGGCGGTCACAATTTTTCAAATGTTTGAACCCCTTCTAAGATCCAGGTAATATTGTAGACTATATAATGTTTCCTATGCATTAACAATGAACAGGCGAATAATATAACATAGTAAAACATCAAAAATAATTGGTTCTAATTACAAACTTATTAAAATTATTATATTGTAAATTATATGTATCTATTGGTAAGAGGTAAATGCTATGTATATTTAAACGTACATGAGCACATCGACTGGAGGGTTATATTACTGGTGACAGTTTATTTTATTTATTTATTTATATATTTACAACGGCATAATAACATTTGCCATTAGCAATTGTGATAAATAGTGCAGTGTCAGGTGCGTGGCTGTACTGCTGAGGTACGTGACCGAAGAGGCGTCCAGGCTAGTCCTGGAGCAGGTCCCTCTGCCATGACCGCTTGAGGCGTCGTGGATTTGTGGGGGAATATTTTAGATTGGTTTGGTCGTTCATACAATTTCCTTCTTTTTAAGTTCCGTTTATTTCTAATTGTTCTAATGAGTTGAGTAATGGGTTTTTTTTCACAGAAATGAAGGTATTTCATGCCTGTGTATTTAACAAATGTATGTTTGTGTTGGTTGATGTGTTGGGCGAATGTTGATTTTCTGATATATGTTCTTTGAGTCTATGTTTGAATTGTCTCCCAGTTTGTCCTGTATAGACTAGGTTGCAAGAATTACACTTTCATTGGTAAACCCCACTCTTTTCTTCTGCTTTTATTCGGTCTTTCGTATTGTTAAGGTGTTTGTAGAGTTTGTTCTGAAACTAACTTTGAAGTTTTCTTTTTTAAGAGTATTGCCTATTTGTTCAGAAATTTTCCCGTAATAGGGTAACCTTACCCATTTCTTGGTTTCTATCGTATTTATTATGTCTAGTTTGGAGATATCTTTTAAATTGATTTTGTTGGTTACTTTTCTTCTAATTTTATTTATTGTATGTTGGTTGTATCAGTTTTTTATGGCTATGTTGTTGATTATAATAGTACTCCGAAAGTACTCCCATGTATATATATATTATGTGAAATTAGACAATATCACTAATAAACTTATGTTTTATTTCATTTAAGTTCAATTAATTGATCTGTCCTTAATTTCTGTTTTACTTCAATTTATTTTTTTCAATCATCAGGAATAATTCTTTACGGCTACATATGACTATTTGTAATCTCAATAGTTGACAAAATAAATGAAATATATTAGAAACAATGAAATATTTTAGAAAAAATAAAATAATTTAATAATCATTATATGATGCCCAACATTGCAGGATACCCTGTGTATTTATTTATTTTTTTGTTTGTTCTCAGTTATTCAAGCTTTGGTTGCGCTTGTGAATGATCCCGAACCGGAACATCCCCTAAGAGCGGATCTTGCAGAAGAATATACAAAAGATAGAAAGAAATTCTTCAAAAATGCTGAAGAGTACACCAAGAAACATAGTGAGAAGCGACCTTCTGATTGAAAATCGATATTTGTAATTGATATTTATCTTATAAATCAATAAGTAATATTATGATTAAAAATATTTTGAGAACAAGAAAAAAACTACTTAATAATGTTCGTTCTTTGAAATAAGACAAACGTTCCCAGCACATAAGATTCACAGATTTCTTTATAACCTGCACGGTATACCAATAACACATAATTTAAGCAGAGTTTGGCACTCTTAATGTTACCGTTACATTTGTGATTTTTTTTTATGTTCAAAGGAGGTTCCTACTTCGCTGGTCGGAAAAAATAAGACTGCTGAGAATTAAAAAAAAAAAAAAAAAAAACTAGATGAAAAAGTTTAAATGTTTACTGTTAATTTATTGGTTCTTTATGAATATGTCTCATTTGTTACAAACATGTACAACACATATTCACAGATTTTTGATTGAAACGTGTTCTTTTCGAGAGAAAGTAACAAATATCTCAAACACTATAAACATATATGAAGAAAACACATAATTGAAGATAATACTTTGACGTTTTTGGATGCAGGGTTTTTTCATTGATGTACTAAAGTCAAGTGATGTACTAAAATCAAGTTAATGTCAAAAGTACTTTTTTTTTGGTAGGATTTTGATTTTCTATTTTAGTGCAGTCCATGAAAATATTGTTTTTACGAGTAGTTAAAATTTCAAAGTGTTCCTATCTTGAATAGGTTTTTAGGTACATATTTGATATGTTCTCTTTTGAAAAAAGAATGTGTCGAATCCTGGAAATATTGGTTAGGCATTTAAAAAAATAATACATATTCTTTAATAATTTGATACATGAATAGTAAATGTTTCAATTTTTTTGTTGAGTACTTTTTTTTTAAAATGTATTCCCAACAAAAGCTCATTTGTCCGGGAGCAAAGTAGTAATCCCTTTGAAGTTGCGATTACTTTTCTCTTTTTTTTTTTTTTTTTATACTGTTTGAGAGTAGGCATACAAAAAACAAATTGTCAGAATATAATATTGTTTAATATAAAACTAGATTCAGATCTAACCACATATTTTGCTGATAACTGTAACCATGTGTTACGAAATGTTGGAAGCCAACAAGTCGAGCGTCAGAAATCACTACTTGCTATCAAAGCAGTCAATAGTAGATAAACACTTGACTGATTTCCGTAAAATTATATATCTAGGTTCGACTCATTCTGTGAAAAAATTGTTTTATATATACCTATATACAGGGTGTCCAAAAAGTATGGAAACGGTCGAATTTCACGAAAATTTCAAGTCCAAATGCAAAAACAAAAAAACACGTGTCCAATATTTTTTCAAAAGCTATTTAACGACACCAATATTGACCCCCCCCATCCCACCCCCTGTGGGTGAGGCAGGGGGCAACTTTGGAAAGTTAAATGGGAACCCCTATTTTTTATTGCAGATTCGGGTTTCTTGCATCAAAATACGTAAGTTTTGTTCGAAACATTTTTTGAAATTATTGATAAAAAGTACTCAAATTTCGAAAATTAAAACGTGTCCAAAAAGTATGGAAACGGTCCAATTTCACGAAAATTTCAGGTCCGAATGCAAAAACAAAAAACACGTGTCCAATATTTTTTCAAAAGCTATTTAACGACACCAATATTGACCCCCCCATCCCACCCCCTGTGGGTGAGGCAGGGGGCAACTTTGGAAAGTTAAATGGGAACCCCTATTTTTTATTGCAGATTCGGGTTTCTTGCATCAAAATACGTAAGTTTTGTTCGAAACATTTTTTGAAATTATTGATAAAAAGTACTCAAATTTCGAAAATTAAATTTTCTAAAAACAAAATCGCAGATACGCCGTTCGGTATGAATAATTCATGATTGTAGGGTAGAAAAAAAACACGTGTCCAATATTTTTCTAAAAGCTATCCTTTGACACCAATATTGAAAGTACTGTGGGTGGGGCAGGGGGCAACTTTGAAAAGTTAAACGGGATTAGATAATGTAGACAAAACATTATGTTATAAAGTAAGATTGGGACACTGTCAAGTAGTTGAAGGGCATCAGTTTGAACATCTTATTAATTAAGGAATCCGCCGTTATTACCTACGTGGTGAAAGGCAAGGGGCCTCACCTTAACAAGCACCCCGATGGTGAGAGGCAAGGGGCCTCACCTTAAACAAGCACCCCGATGGTGAGAGGCAAGGGGCCTCACCTTAAACAAGCACCCCGACGGTGAGAGGCAAGGGGCCTCACCTTAAACAAGCACCCCGACGGTGAGAGGCAAGGGGCCTCACCTTAAACAAGTACCCCGACGGTGAGAGGCAAGGGGCCTCACCTTAAACAAGCACCCCGACGGTGAGAGGCAAGGGGCCTCACGTTAAACAAGCACCCCGACGGTGAGAGGCAAGGGGCCTCACCTTTAACAAGCACCCCGACGGTGAGAGGCAAGGAGCCTCACCTTAAGAGGTTTTTCCTCTTGAAATCGGGAAAAAACCTCATCATTACGATTACGACATGATCTGATGCAAATCGAGAGAAATGTTTCGAACAAAACTTACGTATTTTGATGCAAGAAACCCGAATCTGCATTAAAAAATAGGGATTCCCGTTTAACTTTTTAAAGTTGCCCCCTGCCCCACCCATAGGGGGTGGGGTGGGGGGTCGATATTGGTGTCGTTAAATAGCTTTTGAAAAAATATTGGACACGTGTTTTTTTATTTTTGCATTTGGACCTGGATTTTCGTGAACCTCTATATATATTTATCCATGAGGCAAGTGAGGCAGCCGCCTCAGGGCCCCCGAGCTCAGGGGGCCCCCCCGTTCGATCAAATAAACAGCGATAAGTGGGCAAAAGCGAGAAAAGAAAAAACAAGGATTTAACAAATGACAAAATTGTTCACATTTGTTTCAAAATCAACATCATGTTTAAATGTCTATACAACAGAAAATGCGCGTGATGATGTAGAAATTGCTTTATTTATATTTTTTACAAGGATGAAATCATCAATAATTTTATCAAAATTTAATTTATTCAAAACTTCATGCTCAATCGAAAGTAATACAACTTTTCTTCGCCCATCGAACTTCTTTGATAATTTCTTATATATTTTAATTCTCATTCTAATAGAAAGCAGCAATTTTTCTGGAATTCAAGATTTTTCGATGGTTTCTATGATGTTCTGTTGGATTTTTCTAAAAACTTTTTGCAATTTCAAGAAACATGCTGGAAAATTTTATGACATTCTATAAGATTCTAGAATGTTCTGGTGTATTATATGAATTATTAAAAATATAATTGAGAATAGAGGACCTATAATTCATGTATAGAGGACCTTTTGGTGAGCTCAACATGAAACTAAAGTTATTCCTTTTAAGGGTCTATTCACCCTTGTCAGGTCAGTCTCTGTTCAGTTATGCAATGGACCTTGAGCCTCCGCTCATCTCAAGAGACGGTCCTCATATAATAATATACTTGATTATTTTTGTCTTATTTTTTCTTGGTCTAAACCAGGAGTCGGCAATCCGAGGCCCTCATGGCTCTCCGCGGTGGCTGATTTATTTAATTTTAAAAATACATTTATCTGCAAAACGAAGTAGAAAAAATATAGACTTCCCGAATCAAGAGGGTGGATTTAAACGATGGTACCATGGTACTATTTTCTTATTTTATCCAATGTTTAGTGATAATTTTATTGATATTTAATCTGCGGCCCTTCCTTGACGGCTTAGGCGCACAATGTGGCCCATACTTGGAAACCAAGAGCTTAGAGAGGCCCCTAAGCGCGAAAATGTTGCCGACCCCTTGGTCTACACTAATCAAACCTTATCTTCCCAAAAGCCCTTCTACATCATCCAAATACTCAATTTTAAATCCATCAGAAAGTCACAAGGTTCCGTCCCTCCCCATAGGACAACAACCTTCCTATCCAGGCTAACTCCTTCTGGAACAGTCTCCTCCAGATTCGCTATACTCCTATCCTTAATTCATTTAAATCCCTAATTTTCCAGTACCTCCTAACTTAACAAACTTCTGATTCCCAAGGCTAGCGAAATCTTGTGGGATAGTTGTCGTCTCCCCATAAGTCTCTCACTCCATAACTGGACAGATTGTTAATTTTACTGTTTCATCAGCGCATTTGGAAAAAAAGTTGGTTCTCTCTTACGCTACATATTATTCTTGTATGAGACGGCCTGTGTAATTATATATGTTTTTTCTTCTCACCTCTGTTTTTCTTTAGTTATTATTTTTTTACTTTCTTTGTTAATTTCTCATTGTTTGAATTATTGTTCTTTATTAATAATTATTGTTCTTCAGTTAATCGCTAGTCCTTTTTTTAAAAAATTGGTTGAAACTTGTATTATTTTGTTTATTTCTTGTGTTATTATTCTTAGGGGACTATGTCCCAGAATAAAGATTATTGTCATTTCATGGTCGGCTGCGACTCTGTCTGGAGACTGCTCAGCGGTAGGTTGAAGGGGGGGGGCAGAATTGAAGAACTTCAGGGGTCCATGTCTGAGCGCCCACCTTGCTATCGGCACATTGTCCACATAACACCCCCCCTCCCACCCGCACTTTAAATGTTCATTCTGTAACGAAGCATAACGATGTAAATTGCTACATTTAATAATATAAAGTAAAAGCCTTAAAAAAATTGGATAGTTTTAGGAAAACCTACGTTTCAAAAAAGGTATGTTTTTACTTCATCAACTCCTATTTTGTTTAGTTGTAACGTCGTCTTTAGTTGTAATATCACTTCATTTATTTATTTATTTTTGGAAAAAACGAAACATTGTTTATTAAATAAAAAATAGTAATGTCAATTTTTTTTTATTTATTCAAAGTTTTAAGGACTATATAAGCGGACTTGAAAATAAAATAAAACTGGTTTATTTAATATGTTGTCTAATTTCACTAACTATATATACATGGGAGTACTTTCGGTATTTCTACCATCCTCAGCCAAAAGCATAAGAGATAAGACTGGACTATATAAGCCTCCAGGATTCAAAAAAAAATTGTTGCATTTTAGAAAATAGATTCGGGGTGAACTGGATTTGTTTTCCCAAGCACTTCTACTTAGCTACCTACTCTCCTACCTATTTAAATAAGCGCAGGGCATTTTCGAAATTCTTCTGGTTTGAAGATTCTTCTTCGGGTGTATAACCTTCATGTTCATGCAGGATGTGTAGCGTAGTTTCCTCCATTTCTTCACATGTTCTGCAGAAAAGATTAGGAACAAGACCAATTGTAAGAAGGTGTTTTCTTACAATGTGATGGCCTGTTAAGTAGAACAAAGAAATAATAGAGGAAATGTAATTTATTAATTACTCATGGGTGACATAAATTGTATTTTTTCTTTTAATTTTATTTATTTATTTGAGTAATCAGCATCAGGATTATTTCTTTTCAGGCGAATATAATTTATGTAAGTCTTGAGTGCCTAAATGTTTAAAAATATAAATTTATTTAATTTTTCTTAAATGTATAAATTAACACATTTTTCATAAATGTATATGCCCATTGATTGAAAGTCGTATTATTTCGAAATTCTAGATCCTTTTTATTCATAAGGCGTTACTTGGCATTGATATGAATGACATTAAATGTTTGTAAATTTATAATTGCGTCAAAACTCACAGGACGCTATTTAAGTTCTATTCACAGTTATCAGTTCAGTCTCTTCAGTGATCCCTCCGTCATAGTTCAGTTACAGTAATTTTTTCAGTCATTTCAGGACTGCTATTACCCACTTCAGTCAAGCTGTTTTCAGATTTAGGTCGTTAGTACAGTTTCAATCTCAGGATAGTAGTTTTCAAAATGTGTAGACTTTCTGTCACAATTTCGCCTACTATGGCCACCATTTTGAAAGAGTGACAAGGGAGGGTCTGCACCTCTCTCTTCAAGGAACTCGTACAAAGAAGTTTTCCGAATATTTCGGTTGTCTAAATACTCTTTTGATATACTTGTCATTTGCTACTCTATTTCTCTCTAAGTTTTGTCTTAGAAATTACCAACTACTGAAATAAATCTCAAAGAAGTTCGATTAATTGTTCATCCATCTTTCGCACGGACTACGATCTTGACTTCACTGATGGCATAGCGAAAACAGCCGGGAGGCTGGGGCTTCCCATCAATTTAGTAACAGGTTCAGAGAAGAAATAATTTTGCGGCGCTATTTCATCTAGTTGAACTTGGTGACATACTAAACGGAGCCTGGTTTATGTGAACGAGTCCATTTAAAATATCTTTTTTTATGACATTCTTGGCTCTAAAACTTATGAAATGTATTGGAGACTGAACTGACAAGTGACAAAAGACATCCATTGATTATATTATTTAAAAAAAAATCACTGTCATCACCTTTTATATCAATGTCAAGTGAATTAACACTTTCATTGCTTTGTTTTACATTTAAAAAATCATATCAAATTGTTCAAGAAATTTTGTAGTTCAAAAAATAAGTTAGTTGGTGGTGCCTTTAAATTAGAAACAAAAAAATGAAATTGCAATATACTTCTTTGACTTTTTCCCCACAACTTAATATAATAAGTTATAAACTTCAACAATTACATTTTTTATAGCGTTTTGTACCTGTGAGATTTACGATGAGGTGGAATTACGTGTAATATTTATGAAGTGTCATTAAAAAATAAAATTTTAAATTATGTTCAGTTTGGCAAGGTTCTCAAATTTGAATATGATGTTGGTTGTGAATTTAGATGCATGACATTTAGGGTGTTCCTCGAAGACAGAAATTGGGTCTTGCACATGTTTAATAATAGATTAGGAAGTGCTGCTTCCTTTGCATATCTTTAAATGAAATAAGTAATATGTCTAATAATAATGTTTAATAATATGTCTACTAGCAGTCAGAATATAGTAATATGTCGAGCAATAAAAATTATTAATATGTCTGTACAAAGTAATATATCATTGCGAAAATAACCTTCCCATAATTATTTACCTATTTACTGTCATTAATAGAAATTCACAAGTGATTTTAAAGTTTGTCTTATAAGTGCCGCAAATAAGACGGTGAACTTTGTTAAAACTTCTAAAAAGCTACAGATATTGACATTATATAATTATCATATAATAATTCTTAAAATCTTGAAATTTGGGGGGAATCGTCCTCAGTTTTCATGTGATACTAATAAAAGTTTTAAATGTTCAAGTTTTTATGAATAAAGTTAATTTTGAAAGTTTTTGTTTCTTTTTTTTTTGTCGCTATTCTTATAGAAATGTTTCTTCTGAACCCAATTCAAGAAATACATTTTTTTCCAAATCTCCTTTGGTTCACTAGGTATCAGGTTTTCAAGATAGCTGTTTTTCTTATGAAATTGAGTAGTTATTCCCCTGTAGCTTGATTTAAACGTCAGATCATACAATAATATGAAGATGGCTGATTTAGTATTTTATAATAAAAATAAATAAATAAAACAATCTAAAAACCTTAACAATTTAAAATATCATGGATGGGGACAGACGAGTTATTCCTGTCCACCATCTGAGTCACAGCAGTTGTGAGTGGTTTTCGAGTTGATGGTGGCTCCTCTTGGTCGATGGCCAGAGGAGCGAAGTAATTGGAGGTGGGCTTGGTTGGACGCCTAATCCCTTTCCCTCCCACTGTAACAATGTAAGAGAAGAAAAAAAAAAATAAATAAAAATAAGTAATGGAATCCAAAAAAAAAAGAAAGTAATGAATTATGGAAAAAGAAATATGCACGTTTGTCAACGAAATCCCCCCCTGATGACGTCCTGGATCCGCCCTTGGGTAAGACCGATCTAGAAAAAATAATGAATCAAATTGTACAAGGGGAAGAGGGAGAAAAAAAAAATTTTTTTGTTTGGTTATTCTTCTGGCATTTACCAAACTTATTCTGTTCTGGGTAATTCAAGAAATACGTTACAGTAGACATCGCCTAAAGTATCAGGTTATGAAAAAAAAGTTGAAAAGTGATTGAACCCCCTTAATTTTAATGAGGAATCCAAAAAATCATGTCAAAATATTTTTTTGCACCTAGGCGCTACGCAGGCTTTGTTTTTTCCGATGGTAAGGCTTATTTTTTTTTTATTCCAGATATCAATTTACAATGTTTTAATTGAATTCACTTGAAAACCGTTCGTTTATAACTCACATGTTGTAGGTATCACAAATTTCTTATTTAAAACTGATACACATTACTTCAAAATGAATTGTTCGTTTATAGAAAAATAACCATTGATTTTTATTTTTACAGAAATAAATTATACCTAATAGAAATACATTTAATTAGGGGGTTAATAAAAAATAAGCAAATACCCATTTTTGTTTACAGCAAACGTTGAAGCAGCTTCTTGTTCCATGCAGTGTTGTGCTCGAATCAAGCGCGGATACAGGGGGGGGCAATGGGTGCAATTGGCCCCCCTGAGCCTCGACCCAACTTCTTACTGTTTTCAAGAATATAAACTTATCCCTAATTAAACCGATCACGTACGGAAGGACCCCCTATAGAAAAAAAGTATGCAGATTAGCGAGTAAGATTTTCAGTTTAAAACCTTGGACGTCTTTCAGCCTCTCCTCGCCCGCTTCGGATTGCTTTTTGATGTCGGGTGATGAACTCAGGGTGCTGCTCCGCTTCTACTAAGAGATGAAATTTCGCTGTGGCGAGAGAAATGGATGCGGAAAAAGAAGCGGGGAGAAGATTTTACAACAACTGCTCTGAGCGTATTGGCTAGGTGCGATAAGGATGCATTTTCTATAATTAACGAATTTCTACTGGTCCTTGCAACGCTTCCGGTGACAAATGCATCTGCTGAGAGATCAGTCTCGTCATTACGGCGCCTTAAACATATTTAAGATCAACCATGCGTGAGAGCCGCCTCCTCGGACTTGTCCTTATGCACATCCATAGACATATTCCAATTGATATCGAAAAATTCAATATTTAATGCAATAACTTCAATTATTCACAAACTTAAATTGCACTGAGACTCGTTTACTGTATACCAAAGTATATACAGTTGGCTTGTATGTTTTAGATTGTTGGATTCTCTACAAGATACCGTGACCTGTATTTTTTATTATATGAATTTTATAAGGTAGACAAACAGAGCGTTATTGAAATTCAAGTCGAATGTGATGGATATTCAACTAAATTTGTACCCGATTGTTGGTTTCACACACACAAATCACAAAATCAGAACGCATTTCCTGGAAGATAGTTAACTCTCATAAAAATTGCTCCCCCCCCCCTCCTGGGCGCCTGGATCGAATGAGGAATTCTCCATGAGTAGGCGACCACAAAGTTGCAGCTGTAATTTGCCGGCATGCTGTCCTTTTCTTCTATTTAGGTAATTTAAATCTCTGGATTGTTTTTAGATGTCTCCAAAGGAAGTAATCAAGTGGAGTTAAATGAGGAGATGGAGCAGGCCACGATACAGGTCCATAGCTTCCCATCCAACTGTTACCGTACCTCCTTGCCATTCTTGAATTGTGAAATAATTCTTTGTTTGCTTACATGGTTATTTTACAGTACAGTAAAATAAAGTGTATAATAAACTAACTTGACTTCTCAAAAATCTTGACGTAATAATGAATTTTGATGAAAATTGGCATACACATAAAAGAAGGTCTGGATAATTTTATTTGTAAGCACCAATCGTGTTAGTTATTTTACCTAGCATTTTTCCCTAGCGTCGCCTCTTATCTATTTATTCGTTTTTTTTTAAAATGACTAGTTATGTAAAAATATATTGTGGCCATAGCAGGACTTTCTTATACCAACCAAATTTTTACAGATCATCTGTTTTTTTGTTTCCTGGTATAGCATTATTCTGAGAATAACCTTAAACCCAGTAATGCCCGTTTGAAAGGAATTTGTGAGGGGAGTGTGATGTAATAATGAACGTTTTCGGTAGGATCCAATTGTTTGACAGGACTAATCGTTTTCAAATACATAAATCAGCTTGTATCTGGTAAACCGAGCGACCTTCGAAAAAAAGTATTCTGTCTCAGTTTTCTCTACATTTATTTGATGACATTTTCATTAGGTCATAAATATAAGTTGTATCTTGTAAAATATGTACTATGGTCCCGAAGTAAAGTGGTCTAAATTTTGATTTTGGTCAAAATCTGATCAGATCTAAGTTATCACATGTGACATCTTTATCTCAAATTTCAAGTTTATTGCTACAATCGTTTCTCAGTTGGAGAGGAGAGCTCACAAAGTTCCAATCACATACACACCGACATCATCGCAAAAATGTTCAGGTAGAAGAAGAAGAAAACTTACAATTCCCCCTATACTACTAAAGGTATGAGAGAATTGCTAAAAAAATATGTAAAAACACAAATGAGTTTTTTTTTAGATTGGTACATTTTGTATGAACTACAAAAAAAAATAAAATAAAAAAGAAGGCCAATATTATATGGGTTGCTCAGAGGCTAATTACATCGTATAAGTCAAATCGTGAAGGGGGAAATAGAAAAATTTACTTTTAAAAAATATAAAATTTGCAATGAAAATAATAAAATACATTTATTATCTTCTTAGAATAAACTTATTTAATACGAATAAACGTTTATTTTTTTAATGTTTATGCTGTTATAACAATCCACTAATAACTATTTGTTAAAAAAAATAAAAAATTGACTAACTTAAACTAATTTCTGAAGAACCCATATTATTTGTATTTATCTTTTTTTTTTTTTTGGGGTGGGGGGGGGGTGCTCCTGACCCCCCCCCCCCCCGGGGACGGTCATATCACCCTAAACGTAATGAGGAAGGCTTCAGATTGGTCAGTGTTGACTTGTCCTGAGTGCCATTTATTTAATTTAATTTTTATTTTCTCCATTAGAACAATGCTTTAATAATAATAATAATATTTATTTCTGTTAAACAGTAACATGGAAATTGGATCTTTCACACTATTTTGTACATAAAAATAGCTCATAAATTACCTATATACAGTAGATTGGTAAAAACTATTAAATCTTAGAATACAAACACATATGAGAATAATAATTATTAATATAAATAATAAAAGATAAATGGCGTATTTTTTGTCAAGGTTTTTGGGAAGTCAACTTTATTATATAAGTACTTATTTTTACTGTATTATGAAGTACCCTTTTGGTAGGGCTTAGAGAAAAAACCAATGTAATAGAGTGGTAAGAGGTAAATGGGGATATATATAAGAAGTTTAGTAAGTGCCAGAAGGGTAACCCCCGAAAAAAATATTTGAAGTAAAAAACAATTTTTTGCCTGCCACTTCCCCTTGTACGATTTAATACATTATTTTTTTCTATGGTTGGTTTCAAGTGTCCCTAAAATAAATATTTCTTTCAAAGAAATCAAGTCAATTCAGATATTAATATAACTATTTAATTTTCTTCATTCCCTTATAAACGTTATACTGTTGAGTCTAATACACTCTAGGCCTTCATCTTATATCAATAGCCAATTTATTTACAAATATCAGCCAGATCGACCATACTTTAGTTTATTTTATGTATAAAAAGATATCTTCAAAATTTAATGCTTTGTTGCTTACGCCTGGGACGTGTTTACATTTCCTCCTCTTATATTGGGATTTTGTACAAATTCACGTCTTAAATATACTTATATTTTGTGTGTTAAAACTTCATCAAATTTAATACGAAATGTATTCATAAACTAACATTTGCAGCACATTGAATCCTCCCAGAATAGTAATATTTTACCAGAATTTTACCTGGTTGAAAAAAGTGTTCAGTGCCATCAGCCCCCTTACATTATTAATAGTTAAACCATTGGTTCAGCAATTATAAGGAAATAAACAATTAAATTGTTTATAACTATTGATCGTTCTAGAATTTTTCAATCCTGATAATTTTGCCTCAATCTACGGCTAATTCTTAATATTCATGATTTTTTTTTCAGATTTAGCGATCCATTTGTAATAACGGTGGGAACAGAAATTTTTAAACGTTTATCTCGAAAAAAAAGTTTTAAAAAATGCATAACAAAATACATCATATAGGAATATAGTTGAATTCCTGCTTCAATAAGCCTTCATTTGACACCCTACCCTTGAAAAAGTTTTGTTTTCCATTTCCCAATTTACCCCTTGAAATCAACCCGCATAACAAAATTCAACTTTTTATACTTCACGTCTATAATTGGGCCACCACACTCTATCTCTGTGCTAAATTTCAAATTTTTACATCGAATAGTTTCCGAGAAAATCGCCTGTGACGGACAGACGGACACCGAAGTGATTCCATAAATGTTCCGTTTTGCACATTTTGGCACGAAACACTAATAATAATAAAATATTGTTTGAGTTTGACTGAAGATGTTTAGTGTTATAGAAAAATTAAACGATTTGCTTCAAAATGAGTGCAACTATTTTTTAAATCCTTTTACTCAGTGTTGATGCAGAAGAGTCGACTATAGAGGTAGAAAAGGGTGGCAACCTGTAGAGAGCTCGTATTTTCTGCCCAATTTGCAGTATACTCGTACAAGAACCTTAAAGCACATGAACATTATTTTACAGGAGAATCCCCCATTTAACAAGGGTGCTTTTAAAATTGAAAAAAAAAAAAAAAAAAAAAAAAAAAAAAACATTTCTTGTTGAATATGCATTTAAATCTCCTACGATTCATTTCAAAATTAAATATATCATCCAAATATACAGTTGCGGATCACCGCACCGGCGCACGGAGTGAGGCCCCAAACCACTATCTGATTCAAAGATCCCCCCTCTTATTTAAAATACAAAAAAACCCTTCTTTACGGACACCCCTTTTCGACGGACAACTCTCCTTACGGACAATTTTGCGATGTCCCGGCCCAAAGTATAGGAAAACAATGCATTTTTACCCACCCTCACAACTGACACCCCTCTAACGGACAAGGACAACCAATTTTTCGACATCAAGAGATAAATTTACCTCTCCTAAGCGGACACGTACAAAACAATTTATTTGAAAAATGTAATTTTGAATGCTTTTTATTATTCGTAGAATTCGCTGTCTGTGAAACAGGCATACGTACATACCTACTAAAAAATATAAAGAAAAACGAATATTTTTTAGAAATTTTGTCTATTTCACAAGATATATAAAATATATGGGTGTACTTTCGGTATTGCTACTATATATTTTATATATCTTGTGAAATAGACAATATCTTTTTAAAAACATTCGTTTTTCTTTATATTTTTTATTAAGTATTTCACAATATCTTTGCTAAAAGTTAAGTATCATACATATCTACTGTTTGGTTTATTAACATAAAATCCATAATAACTATTATTAAGTGTGTTTTATCTAATTATTAGTTCGTTACCTAAATATCTAGTATTAAACATAAAAGCAAATTAAACGTTTTGTATATGTACCTACATACATGTAATGAAGTTTTTTTTTTTTAATCCTCAACGGACACCCTTATGCAACGGACATTTTTCTTGGTCCCGTGACTGTCCGTTGCAGAGGGGTTTTACTAAAACTAAACTAAAATACCCGAATTGAAAACTAGAAAATGTCTTCAAATTCCATTCGGACTTGTTGACCAGGAAAAAAGGCTTTCGGTACTTACCAAGGGCATTATGAGTACATCCGAATACCTTTTGATCTCACAATCGCTCCGGCTTCATTTTCTACTACTTTGTTGGCCTCTTCCCTGAGAATATAATGCGCCGTGTATCTGGACGATGTCTATTCCATCCAACCTGGTCTTAGATCTTCAATTTTAAAAGTAAATTTCAAGAAACATTGGTTTGCCGCACATCAAAAGTCAACCATTTAGGCTATCTCCACCCCCAAAAATCAACGCGATTATTAAGTACCCAGCACCTTTTAAGGGATTAAGGTCTTTTTTAGAATTATCGTAGAAAATTCACCGAAGGCATCGCTCATTAACTCGATTATAATGCAAAGAAGTCCTGTTTGAAAGGGGAATCGAAGTCCAAGTTTAACCAATGTTAATGTAATGAATATATCGACATGAAGTTTTATGACAGGATTGACAATTCCCTGAATAAGTTACGTCAAATCGGCCAAAATGAAGAGTCTACAGAGAAAGCGACTACTTAGTTCCAATTAATCCGAACTGTGAAACATTAGAGTTGATTCAACATTTTTTTTTTTTTTTGTTTTGTGAAAGGGGTCTTTTCGATAAATTAAAGATATGAGTTGAGGAAGACGACAGAATCTCGCTCGCGCCGCATCTTTTTTGAAATAAATACGCGCACGCGCCGGCGGGGGGGAACCCTTCGAACGGAACAGGAGGGGAAAGGTAGAAGGCTGGAGCTCTGTTCAGTAGGGATCCAGGAAAGGGTGATGACTGTGGGACTTGATCGCTAAAGGGCCCATCAGCGCAGCGATGACTTTCCGCCGCTTAGCTACCATTCTACTTCTCACCATCCTCGTTCAAAGTAAGTTAATTACTTATATATTATCTATTAAACAAGAACAATTAAATATTTTTTGTAAATTTACCTTTACCTTATATATTTTTTTTTTTTTAGATTAAAAGTTCCTTATTCTTTTAAAAAACAATACCATAAAGCTACAAAGACTTGGATGAAGCTACAATTGATTTTTTATACTTACTATTAAGGTTTATAAATGTTTTCAAGTACATACAAAACATGAAACTTCAAAGATTTGGATGTAGATACAAGAATACATCCTGCTTTTCTTTTTAATTTTTATGTACCTGCTATGGTTATTAACAACGAGCTATCTACAGGTTTCCCGTTCTTTTCTAAACATCCATTGGTGCTTGGGATTTGAAAATTCTGGGACTCGCAATTCTCACAAGAATAATTTACCCCTAGTATATTTTTAAATGTATTTTTTTTTTTTTAGATTTGAATACTAATTTTTTTTTTCAATACAGAACAAGAAAGATATTACAGAAGAATAAACCTTCAAAGACTTGCGTGCAGGTACAGGAAAGATAAACATTTTATTTTATTTTTTCTTAGGATTTAACGCTATATGTGGTTATTAGCCGAACTATCTACTAATAGCCCTCCTTTTCTCAACAATCGTATGCATTTTTAAAGATTTAGATTAGTTTTTTTAAACAAATTAGCGTCAAAAAATTGAGTACACACATATAAGTATCTACTTTTTTTTCTTAATCATCAAGCTGTACATCATTTTTATTATTATTACTTTTTAAATATATATATTTTAACATTAGATTTTTTTTTTAAGGTCCTGTTTCTTATTTTTTTGGGGTTTGTAGGTCAAAGACCAAAAATAAATCCTATGGTTTCGGTCGAGTGTCTGTCTGTGGGCAGCCATAAACTCCAACACAAAAAGTAGTGGCGACTTGAAATTTGGGGCATATGTGAATATTAGTGCCAGCGGCAAATGGAGCATAGTGAACCGTTCCAGAAAAATGTTTACACCGCTCGGTGTCAAAAAAATCAATTTCACAGGAACCAGTACAGTTAGGACAAATATTAGCACCTTATCTCTCGTTGAGATGAGTACCTTTTTCGAATTATTGGTATTTAAAATGGTAAATAATATGAAAGAGCATTGAACATAGGTTACATAAATATTTTTTTCATTATATTTGAACCATTACAGCAAGGGCAGTAGCATCTCAAACCAGTTGCTTGGGTGTGTCCCCCTCTGAAACCTAATCTATGGGTGGAACACATTTGAAAGAAATAATGAATGCATATAGAAGCAACCCAAAAACTAAGTTTTGGTTTCTTATAATAAAGTGAGCTAAAAGGAGGCGTATTTTTTTTTGTAAATTTTCAAAATCAGCGCCGCAATTAGCGCAATAAGAAAAAGTTGAAGTGGTCGAGTAGGGTATCAGATGAAAAAATATCACAAAAACATTTTTGCCAAATTTCTAAAAACAATCTAGTGAACACTAGAACAATGCGAAACCGTTGCTATAGAGATCGACCCTCTGTCAAACGTTCCGCAACGGTGATGTGAATGGAACAATCTGGATTGGCATATTGGAAGGGAATGAGCGCGAAATTGTTGGTTCGGATTAATCCTGACATTTTCCGACTATGTTTACCGTTCCCGCCGCGTCTTTATCTTAGTCAAGTTTGGCATCATTTCGAAGGATTTAGGGAGTGCATAATGAAAATACACTTTTTAATGTTCTCATTTTAAATGTGTTAAGGAGGTAGAAAGAATCGAAGATCTACCCGAAAGATAGACTGCGCGTAACCAAATGTATTCATGATAGTTCACGTTGATTCATTTCGAAGTTGAAAGGTCATTCGCAAACATACGACACACCTGGTATAGGACCTTGTTGGGCCATTGCAATGACCAGGGTGTCTGTCTACCAGCCGTGACTTAGTGGCACCGAGTTCCGCTGTCAGTATCGCCCTGCGCTATGAGAAAGCGGGGTACTTGCCGGGTTAGAGACTTCCGCAATTTGTACTCGTTAAAGACCCCTGCTCTAGGTGAATAAAAGTTAGGGTATGCAAAATTTAAAACCCCCACAGTAGAGTCGGGCTCATGTCCACCAGAGTGACGAAAGAGCGCTCTGGTAGTAGGCGATATGAGCTCGTAGTTAAAGCCCGGGCATGAGTCATAATAACTAACTCTATATCAGGAGAACCTGGACTAAAAGGACCGACGGGAGGGTCAACATTTTATTTCTTCGGATACATCAACTGGATTTTCGAAATTCTTACAGTTTTATGCTCTAATCCTAGATTATTTCATTCAATATTAAGTGAAATATGAAGAATAGTTGACATATTATATAGTTTATATTGAGAAATAATTTTTTTAAATAAACTAGATATATAGGTATATATATTTTTTTATTTTTTCCTTCCCCCCCACTTAATATTAGGTAATGTTTTCATGTTGCTGTTGGTTATGCGAATTACTAAAAAAAAATTGCGAGCGATTTGGGGTGGAGGCTTGATTCGGAATAATTACCAAAATCAATTTTGTAACATGTTATTAGCATTTTTGAGTACCCCCCCCCCCCCCCCCCCCCCCTCTTCTGGTCCCCACTTCCCTTTGTGCGATTCGGCTGAAAATTGGTGGGTATCGTTCTCATGAGGTTTTGGCTACACATATAACATTTTGTGTCGATTGATTCATTTTATCAAGAGTTATCGGGTTCACAGACACACAGTTTTTTTTTTTTTATTTTTGGATTCAAGGGGTCAGAGAAAATGAAATTCTGTTGAAAATGCAACATCGAATTTCTCACCAATTACATAACTTCCCTTATTATCATTACTTAGTATAACTGGAGAAATAAAAATCCATGTGTGTCTGTGAACACGATAACTATCGATAGGATAATTGTATCGACACGAACATTTATATGTGTAGAGAAACGGGAGATTAGGGGGGGCTTAACACAAAAATTCTAGTAACCGCCGATGTAATAAATATATCGATATGAAATTTTGTAAGAATAAGTCTGAATAAGTCATCTATTCATTTGATTGGGGAAGAGTGAAAACATCAGAGATTAATTCGCACTATGGAAGTAAGTAGGTACATTGCCGGTGATTCACCGACGACCATCTTAAAAACTGTTATAGGAAATAGCAAATTTTCATATTTTAAAGTATTTTTTGAATTTTATGTGAATAGTTGATACGGATTTTTTATGTTAACGGGTTTATTGGAAACTTCTCTTTTTAGACATGGGTTTTTCAAAAATTTTCGATTTATGTTTCTTGTGCTATTTTGTGTCCTCAAAAAGACCGGGTCTGGGTGTGAGTATTATTTCGTAGATAGAACTCCCTCCCGGGGCCATGGATGTCGTAAATAATTAGATAACGCAGTGACATGGCTAATATGCATCGTACATAAGGCCAAAAAATAATAATAATAATTTCGCAAGATTTTGAAGGTCAATACAATAATTTTGGGAGCAGTTTGGAAATAGCAGATTTTTCGCAGAGAAAATGCATTTTTTAAAAATAAGTTTTCTTGTGATCTACTGATGAGCCTTTATGCCAAGCGGAAGAAGAGATGCGCGGACGTTGCAAGGATTCCGGACGTCCGGGTTCGCCTCGACTCTACGTGGGTACAGCCCGACCACTGGATCCTCCAGATATTATCAGGTCATGCGGAATTTAATTCCAAACTCTACTTCTTTATGAGGACGAACAACCCTAACTGTTCATGTGGGAGCATCGAGACTGCAGAACATGTCATAAAATGTCTGCTGTATGACCAGGCCGGGGTAGAGTTGATTGAATGAAGAAACAAAAAGGATCTATATAGGTAAGTAGAAGAAAATATGTAAAAAACAAAAATCTATATAAATCTGAATAAAATAAAATAGATTAATAAAAATCGACAAAGCATAATACCATGATGGTTGACTATAAAAGAGAAGGAAGGATGCCCAGCCAACGTTTTGAAAAAAAATTAATTTTAGAAAGTAGGGGCTAGATAGAAAAATTTACAATATTTAAACCCATACTTGACAGTAATGAAAAAAAATAAAGATGAAAGAAATATCATCAGGGTCTTGAAATATTGTATTTTTTATTTAATTTGTTTCTGCTATAGTTATTAGAGACGGCCTATCTACAGGTTTGCCGCCCTTATCTACCTACTAAGTTACTACTAATAATAATCATTGGCCTCTCAGCGCGTGTGCCGTGTGGGACTGTGAAAAGATTTTTATTCTTTCGTGCGTTTTTAAGTGTTAAATCATAGTCAATTTAGATAATAAGGTAATGTATTGCCTAAATTGCATCTAAATGCAAGCGGGCCAGTATGCAGAACCTCTGGGAATTATTAATTTAGAAAACCCAGACCAACACATTCTGCCCTAATGGCAACTTGTGTATCACCGACCACGTCTTACAAGAGATTGCGGTTTTAAGTCTACTTTAGTTATTAAAATGAGGATTTGACTGGTGTCATCGGTTGACAAGATAAATAGGCTGTCATTTGGATGGCTGTTAAGTGACTGCCCCCGGGCCTATGCAATGTCAGGTACTCGTTAAAGACCCTTCCCTAGTTAAATCTGCGGTTGATGAAATTCAGGACCCAATTAGCGGATAAGTGTACACTTAAAATGTCCAATAATAATCTCCAAATTTTCTCTAAAGGAGCTGAGAAGTGTTGTGAACCCGACCGAGGCCCTTAGTTTATTTTATTTGGGAGGTAAAATAAACTTAAGCATGCCGTACTTCGGATGGGACATTAAGCGATGGTCCCGAGCCATGTACGATGTCAGGTACTCGTTAAAGACACCTGCCCTAGGTGAATAAAAATTTAGGGTAGGCAAAATTTAAAACTCCCACAGTAGAGTCGGGCTCATGTCCACCAGAGTGACGAAAGAGCGCTCTGGTAGTAGGCGATATGACCTCGTAGTTAAAGCCCGGGCATGAGTCATAAAACCTAACCTAACCTAATAAGGAATCATAAGAGGTAATAGTAAATTGCTGGACTTTCCCTATAACTGATCAATGTAGTGGAGTAGATCATCATGGAAACCCTGGACAGCTATCTGATTCTTTGGCATTGTTTACTATTTTCTGATCCCTTTTCTCTGCAGTATCTATTTTTCTTTTTCTACCTACTTTCCAAGAAAAATGAGGCGTTTCAGATCTCTTTCCATCCTCTTGCTCAACAAACAGATTTTCACTGAACCATTAAACATTAAATTATACATGTCGATTCAGAATATATAAGTAAGACACCTATCGATTTTAAGCCAACAGAATAGGGGGTTTAGAGGGGCTTAACTTCAAAACCCCCAGTAGAAATATGTGGAATGAACAGTTGGAAACGGAATTTTATATGTGGATTCAATAGTAAAACACCTACTGACTTTTAGAAGAAAGGCTTAAAAGGAGAGCGGAAACTTAGTTTATTACAAATATTTTGAGCTGGAGAAAAACATGATCGTTTTTTTTTTTGTTACTCATGCCCGGGCTTCATATAGAAGGTTATCACTGTATTCGCCTAATATGAGTCCGACCATAGTTGGTGCTGCTTGGAAAGCAATCACCCCCACAGTTAGGGACAAAACGATACGAATACATTTCTTTCGATACCAAGTACCTCTGGCTGGGCTATACAGAAATTGAAAAATATTTAAAAAATAGATATGTCTACTTCAACCAGTGACTCAGAAGAAGAAGTTGCCATGTTTTGATTTCTGGCTACACCACATAGAGCTTGCTATTGGCCAGAAGAGGAAACGTGGTAACACAAAAGGTGTTGAGGTGTCATTGTATTCATCCAACCCAATCTGCACATTGAAATCCAATCCATTAGAGGAATGGGAAGAGGTAAAGAGTTCCACTGCTCTACTAACAGGCGCGAATGTTTCTACGTATAGTTGCAACCTCTGTACCATGTGAGAGGCTGTTTTAGGAAGCTGGGGCTGCCATAACCAGTTCAAAAAATCGTCTAACAGGGAAGCTTCTTGAAAAATTATTGTTTTTAGGCAGTATACGAAAGCGGACTTTTTTTTCGTTAATTTCTTTAAATAAATAAGTTTAATTACCAACAACTTTGTAATTGTGTTTTATTTCTCCTTTAATCCTATATGCAAAAATATCGATACGTACTATTCGCCTATATCGTTTCATCTCTACCCACAGTAACATTACAGCTATAGACGACAAAACTTATATCTCCGTCCGGGAGTGAGTTTTATTTTGTAGATAGAACTCCCTCCCAGGGCCATGGATGTCGTAAATAACTAGATGTAACACAGTGACATGGCTAATATGCATCGTACATAAGGCCAAAAAAAAAAAAAATAAATAAGTACCTATTATATTTCCAATCGCTAATGAGCCCTCAAATTTGAGTTAGCACCAATCAACAGATTTGGAACCGAAAGGATTGTCGTAAATTGAAAAATATAATTTAAACAAATTAACAGTCCATAAAATTAAAGGCATTGAATGAATCAAATTCATGTTAACTTTTCTGGAAAAGTCAATACTAAAACCAAAATTAATGGAACAAAATAATTTCGTGAGGAAAAATGTATTTTTCGAGGTTTCATTACGATTTAGCTTGGAACAGTGTCATGAATGTATACTGTATACTATTAATTTTCGAAAAAAAAAAAAGTATATTTATGTATGAAAGACTGCTTCCGCAAGACAAAATATATTGGGTGTTCTTGCCCTTGCTGTCTTTAAATTTAATATAACAATGAAAATCTTTTAGATCTGTGTATTTTAAAATTAAAATTTCCATTAATATTACAGACTAATAATTAATGACTAAAATGCCTCCATGTACAGTATTATCGACCCCAGATGCCTATAAAGTTCTCAGCAATGTTGCCAACTCCATCTTAAGTTTATAAACTGCAGGTTGATACTAGATATAACCAGGATCAACCTTAAAAATCGCCTAATCCAGAAAACTGTTCGGATTACTGTAGACTTAATATTAATTGTAAAAAAATCAATAAATGTTGGCGTCCTATAATGGACGTGGTTGAGGTTATAGGCGCCTCGTTGCACCTCAATATTTCAGGACCCCCTTGTCCATGTCCTGATGCAAGCCGAAACCATGTGCGGTTTCCACGTCCATTGTTCCACCCACACGCCTGTCTACCTCTCTACACCCAAAACCAGTGGGTGTGTGTAAGTTTTCTCTTTGGAAATTGCAACTACAATATCAATATGTATATTTAAAACATAATACAAGCTTTAGGGGTAGTAGTGGGTCTTTAGACGAAACCCAAATACTCATTAATGCAAAAATGCATGTCAATTGTACGTTTTTAGTACAAACATTAATAAATACTGTGAATTTCCAACACGGCATAACTACTATACCACTGTTTCTAGATTTTAATCTAGATCGTTGAAAAGAAGCCTTTGGGGTAGCTTGAAGCTCACTCAAAATTGGTGGGGAATAGGGGAGGGGGATAGACGTGGGGGCGGGGGGACACTTGGGGGTGGATCAGGGTCCCATCTGTCGGTTAGTGGCGTTTAAGTCTAACGATATCCAGGCCACGCTACCCTAAGTTTCTGTTCTCCTCCCTCCCCCTGCCTACATTAAAACATTGCGTCAACTCAAGAATACTATATTTTTGAACTATTCTCGTTAAGATATTTAAAAGTATCACACAATATTTTTGTACATAATCATGTAACATAACCTGACATAGATACCCACAAAAGAAGGTTACCTCGCTCCTGCTCCTAAAACTAAAGGCCCGGGCTTCAAAGTTCAAGCCTCAACCTTCTCTCTATGCTTGCTCCTGAAAAAAGGAAATTTAAGAACGTTAGTAGTCCAACGAATTAAACATTGTTCGATACATTCGTTGCGGGTGGAATGATTAAATCAACTTATGTTCCAAAACCACTGCTGGAATTTGTTCCCCATTCCACCCGGATTGGTCCATCCTAGTTTTGAGCGAACTATATCTGAAAATTAAATTTCTGAAAATACTTAAAAGTAATTTTTTTATAGCATGTCCAAAAAATTAAAGATTAATTTAATTCAAATTGAATAATATTTTTTTACTAGAGGAGTGGCTATGAATTTGATAGGTTGGACGTTTAGAGTGTAGGTTTCACTGCTTATCTAACAAACCTTTTTTCGGTATGCAAACTGGGAAAATAAATTTATCCCAGAAGCGACCTTATTGTCCATATACCACTTATTAGGAGAGCTCGTTCTCAGTTATGCCATCAAAATCTGAAAATTTGTAAAATATAAAATGTAACATTGAAATAGACAGCTTTAAGCCCCTTTCCATATTACCAAGCACTGTTCAAGTACATGCATCTAGTATATAACAATATAATAGCTTTAACAACAAATATAAAAAAATGAACAATAAAGATTATGAATTATGAAAAAAAAAAACCTTCCCATTACAGGACTTACTTTTATCTCTCTTAAAACTCTTTTGTAGAGATTACTCTCCCTCCCCTTGCCAACTTAACTTTATTCTATACTGGCATTACTGGGTATATGAAAGTACCTAATGTATTGTATAAGCGGTTTTCTGAGAATTTTTTTTATATACCGTAACGCTGGTATGAAATGATATTGAAAGGGGAACGGAGAGTGATCTGTAAGAACGTGGTTGGTATAAGTAAGTCCCATTATGGCCACATCACTTATATTTTATTTTAAATTTATTTCTTATCCTTTATAGTAAAAAACTACCAATAATGAAAAAATATTGCTATGCGACACAATTTAAACATTACTTTGTAATATTTATATGGAAATTTATTTTACATTCTTTGGGGCACTATAACTTTGGTTCTATCTCAAATCTCAAAGCATTAGCGAATGTAAATTTAATAAGGAACATTTTTGGTTAGAATCAATTTTTCGATAGGAATAAATGTTTTCGCGTAAATCAAGCAAACGTCTAAAAAATAGGTTTCAGAACGACATTTTACGACGGTTTTTGGTATACCTTTGAAAAATCGTATTTTATATATAAAATGTGTCTTTCAGTTTTTTGGTTCAGGCCATACATATAATAAGCGATATCTTGTAAAATGAGCCTGCCCCGAAATAAAGTGGCCTAAAATTATATAATGATAATCACAAAACATATAATATTTCATGTGAGCACTCAGACTTGTACTTTAGCTATAGAGAAGTAAAAGCCTATTATAGGTATAAAAAATTAGAAAGTCGTGAGTGAATAACCGGCTATGTACTTACCCAGCGCGAATTAATCAATTACGTTTTCGCTCTCCCTCCAAAGCCTATCGACCGTTTTGCTAAAACTCTAATATTTGACTTACATAGTGGCTAATGAATGACTAAATTTTCGGTCGATACATTCATTACATCGGCAGTTATGGGGATTTTGGAGTTCAGCCCCTCTCTCTCTCTCCTTCAGCCGATTTCGCTGAAAATTAGTAGATAGAAAATTAATATACATATGAATTTTCGTGTCACATTCACAACGGCAGTTATTAGAGTTTTTGTGTTTAAACCTCTATAAAATTTCATGTCGACACACTCATTCTATCGGGAGTTATCGTGTTTTCAGACACACAAAGACAGATTTTTTTTCCATATGGACCTGAAGCGACTGAGGCGTTCCACCACCGCTGCTAGGACCAAGTTAGCACAGATCCCCGTGCCACAGTCCTCAGCTCAGTGGAGAATAGTGATTCCTTAAAACCCTAGAAGAACTTGATGAAGCAGCAGTATCTTTATTCACAAGCCTCATCCAAGAAAGTGCTTGGAAGTCTTCCTTCCCAGCACCTCATTCCATACGATCCCAGAACCACCTTCCTCAAGACATCCTAGACCTTATCTCCTTAAAGCGTCGAGGCATATGACAGAGAACACGCTATCCCATTGATCGCCAAACCTATAATCAAGATTTCCGACTTCTCAAGCAGCAACTCTCATCCTACCGATCTGAGCAATATACTCGTAATTCCTATCTATCCTCTCTATCAACTCATGATAAATCCTTATAGTCCTCCACAAGGAAAATCCTAATGTATCACACCGCTTCCCCTCCTATTCGACGTGAAGATGGCTTGTGGGCCGCATCTGACATTGAGAAATACAAGTTGTTTGCTTTCCACCTCCGCCAAACATTCACCCCCCAACCCGATCCTCTTTCCCAATCTTACAAAGTCGGGAAGTTCCTTAAATCTCCTCTGCAACTCTCTTTGCCTTCTAAAACTGTCCATCCTTCTGAGGTGAGACACTTCATCCAGTCCTTACTTAAGAAGATCACCTAGGTATGACCTCATCACTTGTAAAATAATTAGAATGAAAATTAATGAAGAGAAATGTAGGCTGAGGCGGTACTGGCCGAGAGACGGGTATTCAGAACTTTCAGCTCTCCTTCCTTCTTGGTCTACCTCCACTATTACGCAATGTACAGGCGGAGCAGGATGACGGCGGGATCTCTTTTCTCCATTAAGTTGGAGGATTGAAGTTGACAGAAAACCGGGAGTATTTCGAGGGGTCTCGAGCTGAAAGCTACCGATATAATGCGCTCATTCTTAAGTATTATTTCATTATATTAAATTTTCTCGTTATTTATTATTTTTTTAATTATTGTGTATATTTTAGAAATTTTTTTTTACTTATTTATATATATTTGTAGATATTTTATTTATTGTTTTGTACATAGATTTTTTTTTTCTTTTTTTGAATCAAGAGGTGGAATACATGAAATTCCGTTAAATATTCCGCATCGAATTTCCGATAGATTACATAACTTTGTATAGTTGGGGAAGTAAACGTAAATACTGCTGTAGAACTAGAAATGATCTCACACCAAAATTATATAATTACTGTTACAAATTATGTAATATTCGTCGAAAACATACAAACTTGTACTCCAGCTACAAGGAAGCCACTGTCAAACTCAAGTTAATGGACAATCTTAAATGAAAAAGAGAGGGAAGACAAAGAAAGAAAGAAGAGAAAACTGTTGTTCCGGAGTACTGTTAATAATTCATTAAGTGAACGTGCTCTGTCTGATGTATTGTTTTAATTTAATTTAATATTAACTCAACCTAGAAGAATAGTTACTTTACTTAAAGCTGCAAAAAAAGCCAGTTGTGGCTTAAGTAGTCCATAGGACTGTAAATATCATTCATTCAGAGTTACAAGATCCAGGATGATGTGCATGAAACCATGATGTGCGCAACCACTCTTTAGTTTACGTAATTATATAAAATGTAGAGGCGATAGGTGGCTACTATATATACATATATATATATATATACTATAATACAAAAACTATAATAACTGCCGATAGAATAATATATCGACAATTTTATAGCTGAATTCAAAACCCCATAAGGACGACACTTATTAATGGCCGAAGGGAATGGGTTCAGAGGGGTGTTCAACTCAAAAATCCCAATAACTGTCGATGTAATGAATGTATCGACATGAAATTTTATATATAAATTCAAAACCCCACAAGGATGACACCTATCAATTTTCCGCGAAAACTGTTGAAGGGAAGGGAGGGACCAGAGAAGGGAGCTCGACTCAAATACTGTAATAACTGCCGATGTAATGAATATATCGATATAAGTCAAATATTGAGTTTTAGCCTAAACAGTCGATTGGCTTTGGGGGAAGCGCGAAAAAGTAATTGATTAATTCGTGCTGGGGAAGTACATAGCCAGTGATTCACCGACGACTTTGTATTAGATTATTCTTCTTGTACGATTCATTACTTTTTGTTTGTTCTTCATTGGGTTACAATAGTACTAATTAAGGAGAGTTTATTTGATTAGTTCAATTAATTTACTGTTTTACTCAAGTTCTTCCCCATTTACCCATTTATTTATCCTCAAATTGCGGGGCTTCCGAATAATTTCAGCAAATGATATCACACTCTCTTCCTTGTAGATATGTGAATGAATACAGGGTACATGTTATATATACATACATATATATCTATCGTTATATATTTATATTTTTTATTATATATATATATATATATATATATATATATATATATATAACCGTATATTTATATACATCAATTTTACATATATGATGCTTATAAGCTGAATTTCATGTCTTACAACCCCCTGATTCCAAAAATGAAATAAAAATTTCTGTCTGTGCGTTAGGGTCGGTGAACGCGATAACGCCCGACAGAATGAATATATCGACACGAAATTTTATGTGTACGTATATACAGAACCTTCTAAGGACGACACTTATTGATTTTCAGCCAAATGGAAGGGGGGATTCGTGGGGGGGGGCTTAACACAAAAACTGTATAGTTGCCCTTGAAATGAATGTACAAAATGTCGTATGTTAATGTTAAACCTCATAAAGGACGATATCTATTAATCGAGAAAGGGGGATCAGAGGAGGCGGTCTCGATTCAAAAAGCTTAATAACTGCCGATGTATTGAAGTATTAAATATATCGACATAAAATGTATTATGAGGATTCAGAAGTAGACGGGCTATGTTACCGAAGTTATTTACATATATCTATCTTGGTCACGAAAAATAAGTTGTATCTATGAAATAAAATCCTCCCCCGGACGGGATTTGAACCCACAGTAATGGTTGGTCCATGTAACCATAGGGTCGCACAGTGGGAAATTTTTTTTAAATAGTGGCAAAAAATGTCATTCCATAGAGATTATATGGTACAGCAAATTTAAAAGACGGAATCGAAAGGTCAAAACAAGCTGAAAACGATGAGCCACCGCTTTTTTTTAAGGAAGCATTCCAAAATATCGAAAAAATGATGTAGATGTGAAAAATGAGAAAAAAAAGAATTTAAAATAAACCAGGTTCATTCGTTATTAATATCGTTATAATATTCAATATATATCGTTATTACAACTATAAATACATAAATTTATTTACACACTTATTATTTATGTATATTTATATTTTTTAAATTATCTAAATAAAATAAATTACAAAATATTTGTCTGTATGAATTTTTATATATATATATATGAATATTACACAATATTATTTTTTAAATATAAATTATCACATGTGTTTTCCAAATAAATTTACATGTTATATAATTTGGAATAATAGTACATATATTTTACGCATATCACCATTTATATACTTAGATAAAAAAGTAGACAATGTTGAGAAAAAATATATACATATTTATATATATTAATCAGATAAAACAACAAAAAATATATTTATTAAACAAAATATGATCTGTGCTTGATGAGATAAAAGATTATAAATAATCGTAATGTATAATAACATTTTTACTATTTTTCAAATTCATGTTACTTGATTATAATTATTCTTATTACTCTCATTTTTTCAACATCTACATAATTTTTTCGATATTTTGGAATGTTTCTTTTTAAAAAAAAAGCGGTGGCTAATAGTTTTCAGCTTGTATTCCTCCCTTTAGATTTGCTGTACCATATGATCTCTATGGAAAGAAAACTTTTTAAAAAAAAGTTCCCACTATGCAAGCCCTCATGAGGATCCAGCTAACCTCAGGATTTGTTGCCATTATCTGAGAAACATGGCGGCCGCTGACAGAGAAACGGCTGTACAAAGGAGGAGCCCTGCTAACTGTATCCTTTGCCAGAATGTTGTATAGTCACGTTAATGCCATTCCTTAGCCTCAATGGAACCTTACCTCCAATTGTCATGCCATTCTCAACCAAGACTTCAACATCTAATCAACGTTTCTTCTTCCTAAGTACAGCATCAATGGCATAGTAAGGTTTTTGGTGGCCTGTGTCCCAGAATTTGAAGTGGCTGCCTCATTTTTGGATCCTTTGGTCATAAGAAAATAAAATAACATTCAATTTTACAAATTTTCTCGTTTCAAATATAAAAAATTAGGCATCCCCTTTAAAAAAAAAACTTGATTTTGGTGGGGAAAAAAACATAAAATTTTAACATTCGGACATAAATCCCAAAAATTTCAAATCTAGCTGTCACAGTGTTCAGTCATTTTGTACAAACGTTTTTTTTTTTTACTTACAAAAGTTAGAATGTCAAAATTATTTTTTTTACAGCCATATCTCTTAGGTCACAAATTATAGCAGTTCAGTTAAAAAAAAAAAAATTTAAACTTTTTTTTTTTATTTATTAAGAAAATTAGAGGTTGGTAGCTCAGAGATAGCGTCCTACCCTGAGCTCTAGATCAACGGTTCGAAACCTGGCCGAGACGTAAGTTTTTTAATTGGCAGGCTAGAAAACCTTGAGCACGCCGTACTTCCCAGTCATGAGTCATAATAACTAACCAACGATATATATTCAAAGACAAGGGCCAGTCGGAGTAATTGTAAAAGAACAAAATCAACTATCCTGAACAAATACATAAAAATCAATCTTTATGCAAATAAACGCCACAATTCAATTTACAAAATAATATACACATATATCTTTATTAAGATTTTTGAATTGTTTTTCTTTTACCGAGGCGTTTTTTTGGAATGTTTCTACCAGGTTTTCCCTTATATTACCAAATAGTGAGCCCCAGTGGCCATCTACATCACCTCACAGATAGCTCCTTCAGTGTTTTAAACTAGAATACATCCTTCCTAGCTAGCATGTGTATCTTTAGATAAGTTTAGACTTTTTTTAAAATATAATTGTGATTGTTATAGGCTAAGTGTGTAAATTAATGTAGGAGTGTTCACAATTCAATTAAATAATATATAACTGGATATATGTAAACTCGATAACTCCTGATTGGATGAATGTATTGAAACTTCATTTTATATGTAAATCCAGAAGCATAAGCATGCACCAATGATTTTTCAGTCAAAGAGGCTTAGGAAGGGGACTTAACTTCGAAGCCTCAATAACTTGAACATTTTGGACATCCACAACTACTTAAAATAATCAAAAACTTAAGGGGCTGTCTGTACATGAAGTATTTTTGGGAACTATTTGCGTTTTATCCATAGGGTCTCCAAAATCCTCATACTAAATTTTATGTGTATAAACTCATTACATCGGCAGTTATTAGAGTTTTTGAGTTAAGCTTCTCCCGTAATCCCCCCCTCTTCCCTTTTGGTCGAAAAACAATAGACGTCGTCGTTAGAGGGGTGTTCTGGATTTAAATATAAAATTTCGTCTCGATACATTCATTCTATAAGGAATTACTGTGTGTTCACACAACATAGACAGACAGAAATTTGTTTTTTCATATTTGGAATGTAAAGGTTGGAACACATGAAATTTCGTTGAAAACTCCGCATCGAATTTTGGACCGATTACGTAACTTCTCTTATACTTTATAGCTGGGGAAGTAAAGAGCTCATATGAACATGGCTGAACGTGTTCCAACCAAACTAAATGATTTCATTTTTCTTCTAAACATTTTGTAATCTATATATTGTTTTCGCTAAAATTAGAAATAACGTAGATAAATAAAATTTAATGCGAGAGGTAGCGAGGTTGGGAGGAAGGGAAGTGATGTGGTAGGAACTGGGAGGGTGGTATAGAATATGCTTTTTATTCTTTATCCGGATATCGCACGTAATCAGCTTCAAGCAAAGTAATATAATGCTAAATTACTCCTGGGCAACAGGTTATTTATAACCTGCTATTTTTCAATGAAGTTGAAATTTATAGAATATTTTAATCAATTCGAAATCGGTATTAAAAACATTTTTCGGAATAAATTTACCACATTTATTTACTAAAATTAAAAAAAAAAAACATAAAAAATATTATTTCTAAAAGTATTAGTTCTTGCCTCAACTGGTGTTGCATTCTGAATTTTTCTCATCCCGAAGTTCTCCCTAAGGATAGTGCCGGCTCTAGAATATTGGCACCCTAGAGCGAGAAATCTGATGACATCCTCTTCCAAAAAAAAAAAGAAAAAATGTTACTATGTTTTAATGAGAAAAATAAATTATGGACCCACTGAATTCGAATTGAGAACTTGAGAAAGGGTATACCGCTAGTTGGCTTCTCGAACAAGGAATGAAAGATGGACGAAATAATAATGTAATGATGTCTTAAAGAAATCCGCTAATGAACTGTGGAAATCGTAATATATAACATATTACTGTTGTCATAATTTTCTGTGGAAACCGTCGTCACTGGCTGCTGGTTGAGTGTGGGCGAGCGTTTTCTATGTGAAGACATCATTTTCGAGCCACTGTTAATGTTGTACTCGAGATTTGCCACCCTACTGTCTACCCGGCCCCCTCTAGGGCCTGCCCTGAGGGTGGGATAATGATAAAAGAAAAACTGGAATAAAAGAAAACTTGACAAATTCAAAATGTGAAGAGAAAACACACAACTGTCTTTATATAACTAAAAATATGTATATAATCTAAGGGGTTAGTTCCGCCAGTAAATATATATTATATGTTGTCATACCTTTCAGGGGAAACCGTCGACACTGGCTGCTGGTCGAGTTCTGTGGGCGAGCGGATAAACAAATTACCTGAAACGGACCCTTATAAGACAACAAACAACAACTAACCTCAGTACAACATTAACAAAGTGGCTCGAAGATGAT
The DNA here is from genome assembly GCA_963662175.1 of Aradus depressus. Taxonomy (NCBI): domain Eukaryota; kingdom Metazoa; phylum Arthropoda; class Insecta; order Hemiptera; family Aradidae; genus Aradus; species Aradus depressus. The sequence goes on from OY759218.1 coordinate 33,698,472, forward strand.
GTCTAACATCGAAAGCGCTCACCCACAGTACTCGACCAGCAGCCAGTGACGACGGTATCCCCCGATAGGTATGACTACAGTAATATATTTACTGGCGCAACTAACCCCTTAGATTATATACCATATAACATATTATGTCAAAATAAAATAAATTAAAAATATGTGAAACTTTTTTATACTACACGGAGAAAACTATATTCTTGCGGCAAGAAGATATCTTCTTGACATTATCTTCTATTAGAATTAAATTAAAAAACATTCTTCATACTTTGTATAGGTGTAAAACGTTATTCTCATCCAAAGAATCATCTAGTGGTGTCTAGTATACCCTATCACCGACTGGGGTTACTACTATTCCCTATCACTGACACAAAATACAGAATAAAACTTTTTTGCCCGAAGATTAAATTTGCTTTGCCACAAGAACATTTTATCTTGCCGCAAGAATATATATTTCTCCGTGTGTTTTTGGTCATGCTTCCTCTTAAGTAAACCATGTAACTAACTATTATTAGCAATCGTGATGTGACAGACATTTCAATGAATACTGTAGATCAAACTGCAAATACAGTAAAACCTCTCTTTATGGACACCCCTCACCGACGGACACCTCTCCTTAAGGACAATTTTGCGATGTCCCGGCCCGAAGTATAGGATAACAATGTATTTTTAGCCCCCTCGCAATGGACACCCTTCTAACGATGCGGACAACCAATTTTTCGACATCAAGAGATATATTTACCTCTCCTAAGCGGACACTTACAAAACGATTCATTTGAAAAATGTATTTTATTATTTGAAAAAAGGATACTAAATGTGAGATTTCATGAAAATCTGATCAACCTTTAAAGAGCTGGGCCAGCACTAATTTCCTGTGTTGGCCTCGTTCACAATCCCCCTTCTCAATCGAAATTTTGAGTTGCCACATGACCTGGCTTTAAAAGGATACTAAATGTGAGATTTCATGAAAATCCGATTAACCTTTAAAAAGCTAAGCTGGCACTCATTTCCTGTGTTGGCCCCGCCCACAATCCCCCTTCTCAATCGAAATTTTGAGTTGCCACTTGGCCTGGCTTTATAAGGATACTAAATGTGAGATTTCATGAAAATCCGATAAACCGTTTGAGGGCTAATACTGTTTTATGCCCCCCCCCCCTTCATAATTTTGAGATACCAAATGACCTGTTCGAACCAGGCTTATGAGGATGCTATATGTTTGAAATTTTATGGAAATTCGATCAACTGTTTTAAAGAGACTCATTTTATGTTTTGACCTCCCCACAAGCTCTCCCCCCCCCCCCCCCCCCCCCCCCCCCGGTTTAATATTCTGAGAGATAGACTATATTCTAAGTTCGGTTCTCCTTGAAATACCCAGCAAGCGAACATAAACTTCAAAAAATATAAACAAAAAATTCACATAAACTAAAAAAATGGTATACATAATAAAAATCATACTATATATTATAACTAAATTAAATAATTGCATCATAACATCGAAGTTATAAGGGAGAATATATATACCTAGTTTCATAAAATAAAAAATGATTATTTGTTTTATTATATTTTCTTCTTGTTTTCTCTATTATTACTTCGATATTATTTCCTATTATATATATGTACATATTTGGCCTTTATTTACATTTCGTTATTACATATACAATGTACTTCATTAAGAATACCATTCCTTTAGTTTATTTGGAAATTTTTGCTATTATTTTTTGAAATTTTTGTTTAAACCCAAACATTTTCACATTTACAATGTTCCGTTAAGAGTAGGATTGCCTCTCCCATGGGGCTTCCCTTGTGGAAGGGGAGTCTCAGCCTCAGGTAATCTCAGAACTATAAATATGCCAACCTGACAAACATAAATGTTACCTACTGTCCAACTTTGTGCTGACGATGGCGTAAGCCGAAACCGATACACTTTATTTATATACATATATATATATTTTGTAGGATTAGAGAATATAAAAGTTGAACAATCTCGTGGCATGTATTTGGACATTCAACTGTTTGATGTTTTAAATGTAATTTTTAATTTTTTATTCATTTATTTTTTCTTCAACTTTTACCCAGCCAACACGACCGAGATAATAAAACAATAGTTTACATTTCACAATCATATTTTTAGTTTAGGTTTAATTAAACCTAATAATAAAAAATCAGATATCATTCACAAAATATTATAACAAAATAATCAACAATTAAAATGTTCATCCGTCTAGTCATCCTGTCTTACAATAAGCAGTAGTAGTAAGTATCCTCAATTAAATAAACCTTAATTGTCTTTTTTTTTCAGCAAATCGGTCCAACACTTTTCCAGCTAAAATTTATTTTTTTATTATGTATTTCATTCTTTATGTGCAGCAGTGACATATGAGAGAATCGTTCCTGAAGCATTGTGCTTCTAAGCCGTTTTTATCCGTCTCATGGCAGGGAAACATCTTTCAAAACTAGCTGAACTTACTGGGAGCGCTATTGCAACTTGTACAATTTTTGAGCAATAATTCTTTTTGATATGTTTTTTTTTAATTTTCCGCATTTATATCACTATTTTTGGATTGAAGCATGTTTTTCATTACCATCGCTTCCGCATCTAAAGCTGAAACATCAATTTTGAAGAGGTTTTTGGGTAATTTGAATCCGAATAACTTTTGACTGGGAACTGAAGCTTTCTATATCCATCTAATGTCTTGACTGTAATGTTTGTCTGTCGTGGAGTTGTCTTTATATATTATAATTTTTTTTAATTAGGTACATTAGACCGCACTTTTCTGGGGGGGGGAACCGGGCATTCTGGGAGGGCACACCCCCCAACCTACGCCAACGCGGGCTAGTTTGCCAACAACAAAAAACTTGTAGCTCTTCTCCGAATAAAGGGCTGAAACTCGAAGAAATGACGACAATGATAGTCATTTGACTCAAATTGCAGGCTACTACTTGAGAAAGAAACTGCACCTAGATGTTAATTCCAGTTATTTGACCTCTTCTAGAGATCAAACTAAGCACAAAATTGAGAGTGGATGCCGTGATTAAGTGAATTGAGAGGAATTTAGTCACTTACTGCTAAGTGGCTTTTAGAACCACACAGACAAACGATTTGTAAAGACCGGTTCGGTTTTTATACGATGGTTTTTATACTTAGTAATCGGTCAAAAATTCGATATTGACTTTTCACCAGGATTTCATGGTTTCCGACCACTTTAATTAAAAGGTGGTGGTTGTCTCCATAGGTCATTAACTCTTTAATAATAATTATAATATTTATTTCCGTTAAACCATAATATGGTTATAAGTTACGTCATATAAATGTATACATTAAGATAGCTTATAACTTAGATACATAAACAGATATTAACTCTGCCGAGTTTACACTATGTAGCAAAACAGCTATATAGCCGAGCTATGTAGCTGTGCTACATTTTTGAAAACGCCACCCGAAAACAGCTATATAGTCCGGCTATATAGTTCAATTCAAGAGCTATATACCTGCAGCAAAACAGCTATATGTAGCTGAGCTATATAGCTATGACTAAAAACATTTCGTTGTGTAGCTGTATGAGCATGTACTTGATGAAATCCAGTTTACTTCGAGATGGCAGGCAAATAACATGTAGTTGTTGTTGTCGCCGCTTTATAGCTGTGCTACAACAAAAAACCCGCTTCCAGCCCGGCTATACAGCTCAGCTGCATAGTTCCCTTTGATCTTACCGACAACCAATGGGAAACTCATTTTCAGCTATATAGCTCTTGAATTGAACTATACAGCTGTTTTCGGGTGGCGTTTTCAAAAACGGGTAGCACAGCTACATAGCTGTTTTGCTACATAGTGTAAACGCGGCATTAGAGACACACATGTGATAATTGTAATAACAATACAATTAAAAAATAAAATGAAATGTACTAATATGTATATATATATATATTTTGAGGAAGAAAAAAAAAAAAAACTATATACTTACTAAGTAAATACATGAAAATATGAGTACAAAAACAATAACATTAATAAATTCAGTTGATACAGTTTTTAATTTAATTAAAATTGAGAAAATAATTTTTATAACTTTTCCGGAAGTGGCTTTTTGACGACGACGACATTTCGAGAAGTTTCACGTCCCTTCATCAGGTCACAATGTGCGAAACATAGAAAAACGAAAGAGAACAAAATAACAAAATCAAATATAAATAAATTAAATTAAAAATTAAATAAAAAAGGTCTTCCTTACAGAACAGTTTTGATGTTAAAAATCTGAAAAAATTCTGTGAATTGTCTCAAAAGAAAAACGTTAGAATAAAATACCTTTGAATCAAATCGGAAAAATAATTTAGCAGGGAGAGGGGACAATTTTTTCTACCATTTCTTTAATTTCAATACCCATTGATGGGAAATGAAAATTACTCCATCATGAATAAGTTTGTTTCATTCAAAAATAAGTTTGTTTTATTTATTTATTACAAGTTTCCACAATATGTCCGCGTTTCTCAACTTAGAAGTTGTAAATACAACTTACATATTTATTGAGTCGACCTCTATATTTAAACATCACGTCAAGACTGATTACTATTTTACACATTTTTTTCCACAAATACACACTAACGTATTATATTTATCATATTGTAATCTGAGTCTGAATGGTATATAGTTATAAATGACAATTTTATTGGGGGTTAATCCCAAAAACTGTTGAAAATTCATGGATTTGACTTGATTAAACAAAATTTAAGGGTGGACATTTAAATAGAGTATGAATAAATCTCATTGTAAAAAAATAAATAATAATAATTTTATATATATATATATATATATATATATATATATATATAACAGTATACGTCCAATTGAATGCAATTGAAGAACATACAAATACGATTAAAATAACGTAAATAAATTCAGAATAGAGGTGAGAGTAACGTATGAATATAAAAAGGTTTCGAATAAAAATTGTTGTCGCTCCGATTAGGGTGTTGGCGGGACGGGTTGTAGAGTGCTTGAAAAATGGGACGACCCGCGGAAATCACAGCTGGCAACACTAGATATAACCTTAAACACGCTGCATGGCGGCATTCTGGTGAAATAACTCAAGAAGTCTACGGCATTTTGGGGGGAAGAGGGGTGCAACACTTTAGAATATCTGTAAAATCATATAATTTAAATATAGGCAATTAAATTTGAAACCTACCCTAGCTATGCAAGCACTTTCCATAATTTTGACTTTCTTATAGCTATATTACAAGGAAGTATTGTAATCATGCGAAAATCCGAGATCGAATTTTCAACTAATTTTTACGTTTAATGGTCCCCTGAATACGTTTTAACCATTTTTTTATGATTGAGTTGTTCAAAACCTGATCAGTATCGATTGTTGTTAAACAATTTCAGAGGTCATACAAGTGCATTCATGTATTGATTGGAAATACTTGGGGACTTTAATTAAATATTGATATAAGTCAATAAGTGATTCGGAATGTCCGGAATTATTGAAATAAGGAGAGAACATCAGGGCTTACACCCAGCTCAGATATTGAAGCCACCAATTCTTATTTGCTTCGATAGAAATTCCTCATCGCTGTCATTTTTCATACCTCACAATTTTTACTTCCTCAACTATACGTTGTATAGAGGAAGTTATGTAATCAGTAAGACATAATATTTTGAATTTTTACCGGAATTTACTGTTTTTTAACCCAATGTATGTCCCCATCACGGATGAAGGGTTCACTCTCCGTCTAAATCCAATCGGTTTGTCTAAAAATCAGTACCTAGTTAATTTACTCATGTGGATTTTTGTCCTTTTTTCCTTATTTCAGATGTGTTCTCTTTTACCCGTTCTTTATAAATTTACGTTCTGATTAACCTGTGTAAACCGAATTGCAGGATTCGCATTCAAGCTGATACACTCGGCGCATATATAACTCCAAGAGTATCAACTCGAACTCGAGTCGTGCAATTTGACCCTGATAAATTGGTATACATCTAAAATGAGGAAAAAAAGGGAAAAATCCACATACACTAAAGATATCAACGATAGGTATGGGTCACATATTCAACGAAGCAACGGGAATAAAGTACCTCCATCTTTGTTCTTCCAACAGCTGGAAATTAATAGAACCATTGGCATAACTAGCATTATTTTCTGTGGGAGGGGGGTGGGGGAGCGGTCAACACGACCCAGATAATAAAACAATAGTTTACATTTCACAATCATTTTTTTAGTTTAAGTTTGATTAAACTTAATAATTAATTATCAGGTACCATACACAAAATATTACAACAAAATAATCAACACAAATTTAAATCAACAATTAAAATTTTCATTAGTCTTATAATACCATTCCTTTAGTTTATTTGGAAAGTTTTTGAAATTTATGTTAAAATTTTCCGTTAAGAAGACGATTTCCTCTCCTATGGGGCTTCCTTTGTGCAAGGGGAGTCTCAGCCTCAGGTAATCCCAGAACTATAAATATGCCAACCTGACAAACATAAATGTTACCTACTGTCCAACTTTGTGCTCACTAGGGCGTAAGCCGAAACCGGTACACTTTATTTATATACATATATATATATATATTAAGTATATATAGGTGTTATATACTACAAAACACACATATTGGCCATCTGGTCTCCATTTTTACTTTTCTTTTTATTTTTTCATCTAACTTTCACAATATTTCGTCCCTCGGGACATTCTCAAGTATTCTTCTGCGAACATAATAGATATTCTATAGTGCCAAAAAACATTGCCCCTCCACCTATATACAATTACGTATCTTTCCATCACTTATCCATATCTATAATTAAATACATTCTTCTAAGTTGAGGAAACCGGACATATTGTGGAAACTTGTAATAAATAAATAAAACAAAATTATTTTTAAAATATTGCCTACTGTCTTATCTTTAGTGGAATAGACAATATTTTAAAAATAAGTTTGTTTTATTTATTTAAATACATTCTTACCATAAGAAATATATTATTAATCTTTTAATTCCAGTTATCAAAAAACATCGTCATATACCATCATATCATAAATCGACCTTCCTTTTTAAATCCCCTATAATCAAAAATGATAAGAAGCAATTTTAGAATCTCTCACAAAACCAACTCATACTCCAAATATGCTAAAAATTAATATAATTACCATTTTTTTGAGGTAAATGGGACAACTGATAGTAAATCTTCGGGTAACCTGAAGTTAAGGTTTCACTACGATCGATATAACATATATTTATCAATAATTTTAGGTATCTAACTAAATATTTTATTTTTGCTTTTCAAAAGTCACAAATTATAATATTGATTGTTTTATTCCTCTTGTATTTGATTCTTTATGTTTTCTTTCATTTGTTTATACACTAATTGTAAATAGAAGATCTACTTTAGGTTTTTTATCCCCCCCCCCCCCTACCTTAATTTAATTTTTATATATTTTTTAAATTTGCTTGCGTTTCAACAATGGGTTTATCAAAATGAATAATAAATTTTATAGACAACTAAATGGCCTTCCAATGGGGGGAGTACTATCAATTAATCTAAGTAGTATATTGATGAACAAATTGATTAATGACACAATAAAAACTTATAAAGTGATACCAAAAATATTACTGAAATACGTAGATGACATTTTTACAATAATGAAAAAAGAAGAAGCACCAATCTTCCTAAAAGCATTAAATAATTACCACCCTAACTTGAAATTTACCCAAGAAAATGAAGTAAATGGAAAAATAAGATTTCTAGACATCTTGATTATAAGGGAAGGTAACCATCTACATATGTACATATCAGATGGACTAAGAAACCTGAAAGTAGTAACAGGATACTAAATTTCATCTCACACCACCCACATCACCAAAAAATCAATATTATAAATAATCAAATAAATAAAACAATCAAATTAACGGACGAAAAATACATAAAAGAGGTACACACAGAAATCATAAATACAATTAAAGAAAATGTATACCCCATAAAACTAATAAATAAATTTTGGAATTTAAATTATAATAAGATACACAAAAAAGAAAAAAATTATACACCTAATAACAACAAAAACAAAATACAGACCAGATTCGCAGCTTACACTTATATACAAAATCTAACAGAAAAAATCAAATACACATAAAAAAAATATGATGTAGACGAAGTAAAAATTGGATTCAAAACAACCAATAAAATTAATAAACTATATACTCAATTGAAAGACAAAATATGAGCAATCAGACATCATTTATAAAATAAATTGTTTACAATGTCAAGGTATATACATTGGGGAATCATCTCAAAACCTGAACAAAAGAATTTACCAACATAAAAATGACTGCACAGAATACAAAAATAAAAATAAAGGTTTAAAAGAAAAAAACTGGCGCAACACAACCAGACATTAAAACACAATTTCGAATTTGAAAATGCGGAAATTATACATACAGAATCTAACATGGTAACACGTAAATGAATTGAAGCATTATACATAGCAGATAACGTTGATAGAACACTTAACTTTAAAACCGACTCTAGAAATCTATACAATTTTTACTCTGAAACGCTAGCAAATTTAAAAATATATAAAAATTAAATTAAGTTAGGGGGGGGGGATAAAAAACAGAAAGTAGATCTTCTATTTACAATTAGTGTATAAACAAATGAAAGAAAACATAAAGAATCAAATACAAGAGGAATAAAACAATCAATATTATAATTTGTGACTTTTGAAAAGCAAAAATAAAATATTTAGGTACCTAAAATTATTGATAAATATATGCTATATCGATCGTAGTGAAACCTTAACTTCAGGTTACCCGAAGATTTACTATCAGTTGTCCCATTTAACTCAAAAAAATGGTAATTATATTAATTTTTAGCATATTTGGAGTATGAGTTGGTTTTGTGAGAGATTCTAAAATTGCTTCTTATCATTTTTGATTATAGGGGATTTAAAAAGGAAGGACGATTTATGATATGATGATATATGACGATGTTTTTTGATAACTGGAATTAAAAGATTAATAATATATTTGTTAAGGTAAGAATGTATTTAATTATAGATATGGACAAGTTACGGTAGAAAGATACGTGATTGTATATATGTGGAGGGGCAATGTTATTTGGCACTATAGAATATCTATTATGTTCACAGAAGAATACTTGAGAAGTTCCCGAGGGACGAAATATTCTGAAAGTTAGATGGAAAAATAAAAGTAAAAATGGAGACCAGATGGCCAATATGTGTGTTTTGTAGTATATAACACCTATATATATACATATAATAACATTAGGTGAGAAGGTCTCGAAAATTAACAACATATATACATAGGTCAATTAACAACATATATACATAGGTCAATTAACAACATATATACATATATATATAAATATATATATTTTGTAGGATTAGAGAATATAAAAGTTGAACAATCTCGTGGCATGTATTTGGACATTCAACTGTTTGATGTTTTAAATGTAATTTTTAATTTTTTATTCATTTATTTTTTCTTCAACTTTTACCCAGCCAACATGACCGGGATAATAAAACAATAGTTTACATTTCACAATTATATTTTTAGTTTAGGTTTAATTAAACCTAATAATAAAAAATCAGATGCCATACACAAAATAATCAACACAAATTTAAATCAACAATTAAAATGTTCATCCGTTTAGTCATCCTGTCTTACAATAAGCAGTAGTAGTAAGTATCCTCAGTTAAATTAACCTTAATTTTTTTTTTTTTTTCAGCAAATCGGGCCAACACTTTAGCCAACAGCTGATAACACTAAATGTACTCTAAAAAACAATTTTTTCCCTTTTTACGGCTTTCATTGAATACATTCTAAAATATGCAGTTAGTCATAATAGTCTTTTTATTTTAGGTATACATTGCATCACCTTGCGGAGTTTTTGGAAGAGATTTTAAAATTGCCGTGCGTTTTGTTGTGACACGCACAGCGATGCGTTCGGTAAACTCTCATACTTTGCCGATTGGCAGCATTCGTTGGAGTCCAAACTTTAAGAAAGCGTAATTTGAATCCGAATAACTTTCAACTGGGAACTGAAGCTTTCAATATCCTTGTCTTGACTGTAATGTTTATCTGTGGTGGGGTTGTCATATATTATAATTTTTTTAAATAAGGTACATTAGATTGCACTTTTCTGGGGGGGGGGGCGTGCTCAACCCTGCCCCCCCCCTAGCTACGCCAACGAATGAAACTATAAAAAATTAGAATTGTTTGAACGACCAAACTCACTTCAAATTCTCACCCCTGTCAACGCCATTGAGTTAATATAATACATTGTGTATTTGCATTATAATGATTGTATGCATTTCTATTTTTCTTCTTGTACTTTAATATTATGTCATATAGTCCCTATTTCTTCAATATAATAGGTATTCTATTATATTTAAGAAATAGGTATTCAGGGGAGGCCGGTAGCTCAGTGATATGCGTGCTTGTCTTCTGAGCTCAAGATCGTGGGTTCGAAACCCGACCGAGGCCCTTAATTTATTTTATCTGGGAGGTAAAATAAACTTAAGCACGCCGTCCTTCGGATGGGACGTTAAGCGATGGTCCCGAGCCTGTACGATGTCAGGTACTCGATAAAGACCCCTACCCTAGGTGAATACAAATTTAAGGTACGCAAAATTTAGGACTCTCACAGTAGAGTCGGGCTCATGTCCACCAGAGTGACGAAAGAGCGCTCTGGTAGTAGGCGATATGACCTCGTAGTTAAAGCCCGGGCATGAGTCATAAAACCTAACCTTATAGGTATTCTACTGTTCAATTTTTATTTTTTTCATACCTATACCTACTATTATATTGTTGTTTTGTTTTCATTCAACATTCATCATGTTAATGTCCTCATTTCCCGCCTCCTCCTCTTCTATGAGAAATCTTATGTCATCTATACAATTCAGCAAAGAATCATCTTCTTTAATCCTAAACGTCTGTACATTTTAAAGGTATTGTTTTTTTACTTATTTAGATTGAAGCAAACATAAACAATGACTCCCAGTTTTGTTTCATTCAGAGAAAAGAATAACAAACATTTTCATTTTGTATCTGGGTAGTTCTTCAAGCAACTGCGTCCAGCAGAAAAAATTAAAATCATAAAACAACAAAAAAGCAAAGTTTCTACATTTAAATTTCTTTTACAAAATCAAAAAAACTGTAAACAAATTTTTTTGTAAATGATTGTTTTTTTTTGTTTTTTGAGTGGCGCAGAATGATAATAAAAAGTTTGAAAACTTTCAGGAGCGAAAAAATATCAACTACCAGCTCGATCCAAAAATTTTGACAAAACCTGAAAATCATCCGAAATTCCACAACATGGTAAGGTTTTCAATTGAACTATTGAAGAAAAATGTATTTTCAATTCATTCACTGATTTCTCACACTCTCCGGAAGGTATAAATGAAACAGTTTATCCTTCGGATGGATGGGACGTGCGATGGTTGCAAGCCTGTTCGATGTCAGGTACTCGTTAAAGACCCCTATCCTACTAGGTGAATAAACTTAGGTAGGCAACGTTTAAGACTCCCACAGTAGAGTCGCGCTCGTGCCCATCAGAGTGACGATAGAGCGCTCTGGTAGTAGGCGATATGTCCTCGTAGTTAATGCCCGGTCATAAGTCACAATAACTAACATTTCCTTTTTTTTTTTTTTTAATACAATGACAATAACACCTTTTGCCTAATGATTCCCAGTAAATATACTATTTACTTAACTGATATTTTGCTCTTTGTGACCTGAGGAAGGGACCTTTTTGGATGGTGCATCTTTCATTAAATTTAATAAATAAAAATATGACATATTGTTTCTAAGACGAGATTTTAATAAACATTTATAAATTGGTTTATTTTGATTATCTATACTCGTATACTATTTGTGGTGGCCGAGTCAAATTTAAACCTTAGGCCTTATTTAAACTCATCAAATGGTAAAGTCCAAGGATTTTTGTTTTATTAATTTAATTTGTAAAAAATTTTGTTTTTGAATTATTTGAAGATAAAATATAAGCAGTTTGGGGCTGCACGGTACTTTCCCTTAGAGCTATCAATGAACTTTGGAAAGTCTTAGATTAAATGCTTTTGCCAGTAAGTCTGTTTTTGGTCAGTTGTTGAATTTAAATGTTTTAGGGTCCCATACCAAAGAATCCAATGGAACAATCTCGCCAAGTCGTCTGTCGAAATATTTCCTAAACTATTAGGTACTGTTAGCAACGTAAAAATTTGACTTAATTTGTAAAGTTGTATCTTCAGTAAAAAGGATTGCTTTCTATTCACTCGACTGGCATGGACACTCGCAGCGAGTACTCTACTGGAATACAGAACACCAATTTCCACAAGGAGAGTACTATAAGTGAGTACTTGGTTTTAGTGACTCGTACGAGTTACTAGCTTAGTGTAAAGCCGCCTGTAGGTTAACTATACCGTTGATTTGTTTTGAAGGGAGAGCGAAAACTTAATTAAATAATTCGTTCTGGGGAAGAACATTGTCAATGATTTACAGATGACTTTTTTTTTTTTTATTTGCCACTACAAATTCTCCTGTCAAAACCAAATCGCTGAGTTGGGAAAAAAAAAGGAAATTGAAAATTTTTTGTTCACGAAAATTTTGGAAAACCCAAGTGATTAGAGAAGAACGGGGGGGGTCCCCCTAAAGGCAATCGGTAGCTAGGAGGTGGAATAACAAACAGTGGCCGAACTCAGGATCAATACGAGACAAGTGTTGCTGCCTATCTGTGGGGCTTCCCTTTCCTTTCATCTCTCCGGCGGCGTAGGCTTCCAACTCAGGGGGGCATAGTTTGCACATCTCGGCACCCCCAGACTCATAGGAAGATATTAGACATAATTGTTATTACTTTTCATTAAATATGCATTAATACTATCTACAGTGCCGGATTAACCTATAAGCAAACTAAGCAATTGTTTAGGGCATCACCAAGTCCGCAATGATATTTTTGAAATAGTTAATTATTTCTCAATTTTTATTTGTATTCTTTCGTAAATCTGCTATCACTTTAAGTTAAAAATGGAACTAATATGTTAAATATAAAAACATTTATAGATCGCATAGTATTTTTCATACCCTGCCGTATAGACTTCGGTTGGAAGACCAAATATCAAATCCTGATTGTGATGATACTGAGGAAGAAGAAGTAGGTATCTGACGAAGAAGTGAACGTATATGATGAACGAATGGCGTATTTGAGCGAAAGAGAAATTTAGTGTTTTTCTTATTTTCTCGTTTAATTAATTTTGTCTTCGTTTTGTTCAATCTAGCTTTAGTATTGAACTTGCAAACATAAGTAATACGTTAATCATATCAATAGTGAGGCGGGGGCATCGTAAGCTCAGAATGCTTAGGGCATCGAATAGTATTAATACGGCACTGACTATCTATAGTGTTTATAGTGATTAGGGGATCCGCCCCTCTGGACCCCGGGGCTCACTCCACTCTCATATACTTGCTCATTTTTTAGAAAATATATTTAATAAAGAGAGTGCGAATTGAGTAACTTTATATATTTTCACTTTGTCACCATTTGCTCCCATCATTATCAACAATTTATTTAATATAAAATGTAGCTTTCAATTTCACTTTTATTGGAAAAAATGTTTAATTAGACTATAAATTAAAGCGGTGTCTTCTCCTCAAATTCAGAGTTCGAAGAGCAAAAACAGAAGTTAAGGCTGCCGAAGTGTCGACACAAAATTTAATACAGGAGCCACTATGTAAGCCAAATATGGAGTCTAAGCCCAAACGGTCAATTGACTCTGGAAGGCATCTTCCCAAATAGATCAAATAAATTATGCATAATAATAATTTTAATTTAAAAAATGTTCTCTCTTCCAGTTCTTTGAGTATTCGTAAAGAAACTGTGAACAACTGGACTGAGGGGCGCCGGTATCTCAGAGTCGTCGTTGTCTACAGGTTATTTATCTGGTACGTAATCTCGTATAAAATATGAGCAGGTCGTCCTGCTGTTCATCTCATTAGGCGGTGGTCCCGAGCCTGAACGTCAGGTACTAATTGAAGACGCTAGGTGGACAGAGCGATGAAAGAGCGCTCTGGTAGTAGGCGATATGACCTCGTAGTTAATGTCCGGGTATGAGTCACAGTCATTAACTAACAACTGGTCTCTCGGGAAAGAGATAATAAAAATGTCTTCAAAACTTCAAGAAGACATTTTTATTATTATTATTTTTTTAAAAATAATAATTATTATTTCTTTTATTTTTATTTTTTTTCTCTCTTATATTTAGTTATCATTGTACATAAAACTATTGTCAACAAATTTACTTATCTGTACCGATTGTAAATATGCATAATAAAATATTTAAAAAAAAAAAAAAAAAATACAGACATTATACGGAAATGGAAATTTCTATCTTTGAGTTTCGAAAAATAAAAAAAAAATGACATAAAATCTCTTCGGGTTTAACAAATAAAGAGATCGAAGGTTTTGATAGAGAGCACCCAGGTTCCAGACCAGCACTCCACGTGGCGTCCATGGCTCCAGACAGCCCTTTTCAGCATCTCTGATCGACCCAGTTAGGACGTGCCGAGAAACGAAGGACAGTCCAGCTAGTATTTGGCGTACAACGGAGGGCACCCCCAGCTAGTACGTGGTTAGGGTGCCACAGCAAGGATTACTACCTCAGCTAGTAACTGCTTAGGAAGCCAGTATGTGCGTTGCAATGGGGGACACCCGGGGAAGAGGGAGCATAAATTAGTATCATCACTGCTCACCATCCCTTGTGATAGATAAGACCTGAAAATGGCAAAAATTTCAAATCCTACTCAATTTCAATGTATACTCTTTCTTAACTATTTCTAAGTACTTATTATTCTAAAATAAACATTTTAATATTATGTACTTATACCTATAATTTTTTTTTTTTTTTAAACAACTAAACTGAATCTCTACATTCAACCACGATTCGTTTTTTTTGAAGAGAACGCTCATGGTTCCGGCAACAATCTTTCAATTTGTATAATAAAATAACGCGAAAAAATATTCAAGTTTAAATATTGCAATATATATTTTTTTGTTTTTTCGCCTTCTTCTATGCAGAATTTAGAGGCTAAAAAATCAACTGTTTGTTTTTAACTTCTTTATCGTTAGAAGCGATTTCTAAATATTTATCATGAAAAATCGGTGCGAAGAATTTGGAAATCCATGGCTTTTTATTAGTTATTTTTGATCACTTTTAAATAAATGAAAAACAGCTCCTCTATCATTCATACTTAATAAAAGACAGGTTTGAAATGCGAAAGGAATATAAATCCAAATAAGTAAACATCACAGTGTTTAATTTAATTTGTTTGTCAACATCAAGTTAGCAGGTGGTCGCAGCTGATGTTTATTGAATTACTTTACAATTCTTGTCTTAAGCCCGTTGTAATTTCTTGATGGTCTAGACCAGTGGTTCCCAACCTTTTGTGGCCCATCTCCCCTTTCTGGAGGTTGACTAACACCTATCGTCCCCTTTTCATTTTCATTGTATGCCTAATTTTAATTTGAAGTAAAGTGTAAATAATAAAGCAGTTTTATTATTTTAAACAATTTTATTACCGTATATAAAAACAACCAAAGCAGTTTTATCCGGTCACTCTTAAATAAAATAGAAAAACAATTAAAATGTACATGGCTGAGAATAGCCAGTGACTCGTGCTACCCGGCAACTTCTACTGTACAGTACTATTTAAATTTTTCCACCTTCGAATACTCATCGCCCCCCACTTATTTATTGCCCCCCTGATAACCCAAATCGCCCACTTTCGTTAGGAATGATACTTCTAGACCAGGTTGAGAACCACTGGTCTAGAAGTATCTTTCCTAACTAATTTGTCAATTTTCTAAAACACGTTAAATATATTTCTTATTTATTTATTAGTAAAATAATTACCTAATTAATTTATCTAAACTGTTACATATTATTTACGAATTATCATGGGAGAAATTTTATCTGACTTTTGCGATGTATAATTTTGCCCTAAAAGCATTCGAACTGTGGGCAATCTATCTAAGATTTCAGATAATAAAATGTTATTATGTAAGTTACATTTTAGACTGATTTGGGAGCTAAAACAACGTAATCGATAAAATTAAATTTGGCCAGGTTTTTTCAAAGATGGACCAGTGTGTGACGTTATTTTCCTAATTTTCAGCAAAATCTACCGAAGGGATCAGAGATGGGGCTCGACCCAAAACCCCAATAACTGCTGATGTAATGAATGTTTAGACACGAAATTTCATATGTAAATTCAAAACCCTATAAAGACAGCACCTATTTATTTTCCATGAAATCGGCACGGGTAAGTTAATAAACTTGAAATTTGGAATGAAGGAGTCACACTTGTGTTAACATAGATCTCATGGACAGCACCTATATATTTTCCATGAAATCGGACGGAGGGTAGGGGGCCCGACTCAAAAACCCCAATAACTGCTGATGTAATGAATGTATAGACACGAAATTTCATATGTAAATTCAAAACTCCATAAAGACAGCACCTATTTATTTTCCATGAAATCGGACGGAGGCCCGACTCAAAAACGCCAATAACTGCTGATGTAATAAATGTATAGACACAAAATTTCGTATGAGAATTCAGAAGGCTTTATGTAAGTCATTTAGCATATAAGGTCGATAGATTTTGTAAAACTAAACTAATTAAATCATGCTGGGGAAGAAGATTGCCAGTGGTTGGCGTAGCTAGGGTGGCGGTGGGGGGGGGGGGGGGGGGGGGGCACGGGTAAGTTAATAAACCTTAAATTTGGAATGAAGGAGTCACGTGTGTGTTAACTTAGATCTCATTAGATTTTGGCCGAAATCAGCCGGAAAATAAGACCACTTTACTTCGGGGCCTAAGTACATTTTACAAGATACTGCTATGTTTATGACTTAATCAAAAACCTTTTCAAAACACGAAACATTTAAATAGATATTTAATATAAAATGCGATTTTTCTCAGGTCGTCCGGTTTTTGGTTTGAAACACATATTTTTAGACGTTTCCTTGATTTACCCGAAAACAGTTAGTCACATCGAAAAATTGATTCTTGCGTGCTTGCTTACTGAGCTCAAGATGGCTTGTTTGAAACCCGGCCGATGCCCTTAGTTTATTTTATTCGTGAGGTAAAATAAACTTAAGCACGCCGTCCTTGGGTTGTTAAGCGATGATCCCGACCCTTTACGATGTCAGGTACTCCTTACCCTATGAAAAATATTTGGGGTAGACAAAATTTAGGATTCTGGTAGTAGGCGATATGACTATGTACTTAGTTAAACCCCGGGCATGAGTCATAATAACTAACTCTAAATAACTACTAAAAACTCTATAGGGACAGTTAAATTAAATTTAAAATTAATTAAATTTAAAACCCCATAACTTAATCGATTAACTCGTGCTACGGAAGTACATTGCATCGTCGACCTTATTTTTGAATTTTGTATATTTTATAATAACTCCCGATGTAATGAAAGTATCGACATAAAATTATATATTTAAATTTAAAACCCCATAAGAATGACACCTATCGAATTTCAGCAAAATTGGTTAAATGGAAGGGATCTCGACTCGAATACTCTAATAACTCCCGATGTAATAAATGTATTAACACCAAAAGTATGAGGAGAAGCCACTATGTAAGTCAAATATTGTGAGTTTTAGCTCAAACGGTCGATTGGCTTTGGAGGGAGAGCGAAAATTTAATTGGTTAATTCTGGCCGAAGAAGTACATACATTGCTGGGGACTCGCCGGAGCCATTTTATTTTTGAATTGGGAATATTTTAGAGATACCCAGGGGAAACCTTTTTTTTTTTAGAAGTCCACAACTTGTCCCATATTCTACAAAAGTTTATGACACTAGCAGACAGAAAACGGCACATTTGAAGGTCTTTTTCTTCTTCAAATTCACACAGCACTCAAGCATGGTGCCGGGCAAAAAACTGTTTTTTTTAAAATGTTCTCTTTTGATCTTACCGCGGTCTGTTGTTCATGAAACAACTTCTAAGTTGAGGAACTTTCCACTATCTTTAGTGGAATAGACAATATTTTAAAAATAAGTTTGTTTTATTTGTTCATGAAACATTCAACAATTGAAAAGTGGCAACTCTCTACATCTGTTAAAATTGAAAAAAATTGTAATGTGGCCATTACCAACCATGCTTACAGATCCACTCTCTTTCCCCCTTCTCAAAATTATTTCATACCAGCATTACTGGGTATAAGAATGTCTACCCTTAAGATAATACTGTACAAAGAGACAAAATTAAATGATTTTGATAAGGGGAGGGGAAAAAGCGTGATCTCTAAGCGTTGTTGGTATTACGTTATGTGTATTGTAGGAAAATAGTGAATAAACAAATTATCAATGGAGTGTGAATCATTCTTAAGTCAAAAGTAGATTTAGAAGTTAGGAAGTTTGTGACAATATTGATGAATGGGTTATTGGACTAATTTTTCGCATTGCCTTCTTAATATCGTGTCGCGTCACCAATTAATATTTGCCTAATGGAATCAGATTTAAAACCCTCTGGGTTTTAAACTTTTAACTATTTATCTTAAGGCAAATGGGGGCGACAGTGTAGGTCTCTTAAACTGAATTAATAATACACTAGTAATGGATAAAGCTAAAGGTTTTTAATAACTGATTTTTTGTATAACAACAGCTGACAAACAACACATTCAATATCATACCTTTTTACAGCCGGTCAGTTTAATTGTTTTCTTGCAAGATGGCGATCACTATAATGGGGAGCTCAGAGGGAGGTCTCCACAACAATCAAAAAGTCCTATAATCGTGGAATCCATTCCTGGTTACCCCGACATTTTTGTTAATTCTTGAAAAAGCATTGAATCACGAATCGATTTTTGGAATGTAGAAAGTAATTAATATTGTGAAAATAATTGTTATGTAGTCAGATGGTGAAAAATCGTGGAGAAAATTTTAATTTTGTACTTGTAACTTTCAATAAATTCTTGAGAGTGCGTTTCAATTTCAATTATTGTTCATCACTAAATTTTTACTAGTGAAAAAAAAATTGTAAGTTTCACGAGAGACCTGGTTATTTTCTTGTTTGTGAATAATAGACAATTATTTTCCAGGCCCTCATTCAATTGTATAAGTTGTTTCTTTTGTTTATTTAAATTTTTGGAACAATATATATGTAGATATAATTAATCTACTTAGAACCTTACATTTTGTTTTGTCTTTTCTAATTGGTCGTTACATATCTCCAAAATGAAAACGTAATTTGTGTTCTAAGCTCGTCTTCTTCCTGCAAAAGTAAATGTTTGTAAGATTAGGAATGAAACATTTAGATTCTTTCAATATATAAAAAATCATATACATATATTTATAGAGGGCGCCGGTAGCTCAGTGGTATGCGTGCTTTGCCTTCTGACCTCAAGAACTTGGGTTCGAAACCCGACCGAGGCCCTTAGTTTATTTTATCTGGGAGGTAAAATAAACTTAAGTACGCCGTCCTTCGGATGGGACGTTAAGCGATGGTCCCGAGCCTGTACGATGTCAGGTACTCGTTAAAGACCCCTCTAGGTGAATAAAAATTTAGGGTAGGCAAAATTTATGACTCCCATTAGTATGGGTCGGCCTCATGTCCTCCAGAGTGACGAAGGAGCGCTCTGGTAGTAGGCGATATGACCTCATAGTTAAAGCCCGGGCATGAGTCATAAAACCTAACCTAACCTATATATATATATCATTTTGTACATATTTTATTTATGTTTTATTGTTCTTCCCTCTTACTATTTTGTATATATGCATTACCATCTAGTCATCAAATTTACCGATGGTTACTCGAAGCCTATTGTGAATATGCAAATAAAAATTAAATTTAAAAATAAATTTTGTATAATGTAAAATGTTATTAAAAAAAAATAGTTTATATTAAAATATGTTTGGTCAATAAATTATTTTATTCTTCTCAATCCTTTTTTTAATATATTTTCTTCAGGATTATTATTGCAGAATTAACACAAATTAATGACTTAAATAAATATTTTCTTTTTTTAGATAAATGAGAACGAAAAGTGGGTGTACTGGATTAGCCAGGTTCTCGCCATAGCGTCGTGTAGTTCATGCTGTCACTTTGGGGCGCTGAAACTTGCTACAACTATTACAGCTTCAAGTTTCCCTTCTGTCCATTTTAAGTTGTTAAGTGACGTGAGCGCTGAAGGGACAGAAGAAAAAAGCTTCAAACAGGTTTTAAATGGAGCTACAACTTTTATCCACACAATATAAAATTTAGGTATGTC
Source organism: Aradus depressus (assembly GCA_963662175.1). Classification (NCBI taxonomy): domain Eukaryota; kingdom Metazoa; phylum Arthropoda; class Insecta; order Hemiptera; family Aradidae; genus Aradus; species Aradus depressus. The sequence goes on from OY759218.1 coordinate 33,718,759, forward strand.
ATCCCCATAATGTTTTATTCAAAGAGAGGAGAAGCGAGTCTATTCTGAATAAATGAGTTTGTTTCTTCATGTCTACGCTTGTTAAGTTTATCCTAGAAGGCTTATATAAACGTGAGGTTCCTTCACCAAATTGATTTTATTTGAAAGTATTAATATTCATATTTTACATAGTCACGGCAACCATTCATATCGCGGAAGGAATATCAGATCTAGGTCAAATTTGTGGCACGAATTTCCTTATATTTTTAGAAAAATACTTAAATACGGTAATGTTGGTATATCGGCTTCAACACAACTTAATGAAAGTCAACAAGCGGATATGAAAAACATTTTCTGATATTTCCCTGATAAAATAGAGAGGAGTATAAGATCTAGAACAACCTTGTGGCAGGAATTTCCGTATATTTTTTAAAGAACACTTCAATACGGCAATGTTGGTACATCGGCTTCTACCATATGAACTAATGAAAAGAGATTGAAATCATTTTCAGATATTTCCCTGCTAAAATAATCGTGCAAAGAATATACAAGATACATACAGATAACCGACTTGAAATGTCATTTTGAAAAACATATTTTTTGTACGTTCCCTTCATTTACCCGAAAAGGATTAGTCCTATCAAAAAATCGC